>VZRO01002267.1:128573-185475 GCA_013397915.1 Daphoenositta chrysoptera
CCGAGGGGCGCCCGGCAGGGGCCGGGCCCGCGGGCGGAGCGGTCCGGGCGCTCCCGCCGCCGCTCACGCAGCAGAAAAAGGAGCGGCGGAGCCTCTTCCGCTCCTCGGTGACAGGCGTGCCCCGGGGCGGTGGCCGGCTGCCTTCGCTGTCCGACGCCGTTTCTCTAATCTGTCTTTCAGATCGGCTGTACTTCGCTACTTTACGAAATAAACCGAAAAGTACCGTAAATACCCACTACTTCTGTACCGATGAGGAACTGGTCTATGAAAAGTAAGTATTGTGGTTTGCATATTCAAAGTGATCACCTGAGAGTCTCCCCAACATACTTTGATATATATTCTATAGAATATTTTTGCCCCATTGAGATACTTGCATAGAATATGAGCATGGAGGTAGTCCGAATGTATTTATTTATTAGCTGACGCTAGGTTAAAAAGGTGACTCTTTAAAAAAAGACCCATAAAAACAACTGCAAGGCCAGTTAAACGGCTTAAATTGTGATTGAGCTAGAACAAGGATATCTGAGCCTTGTAAGGTTTGTTTGAAACATTGAGGTCGATTAGGACTAATTACATTTTACTGGATGCTGTCTTAAATAGAAGACTTATTTGGTATGAATAGATAAACAGTAGTTTGTTTTATATTTCCTGTATTTTCCTGTATAGAGAGTATGAAGTTTACAGAATCATAAGAATGCAATGTTTAAATGTCCTTTTGAAGAATCATCTGCTACTTTTTTTACAACTCTGGTTTTATTAGAGGGTTTTGAGGTAGCACTTCCTGGTGGCTTTTGTATCTTTAGAATAGCAGAAAAAGTATTTTCTGTGAAGTAAAAGGTTTATGTGTTTGTAAGACACTGACTGCACATAGAAGATAAAAAATAAAACTGATTATAGTTGTGAATACTATTAAAGGACATAAAAACATTAAACTAATAATCACTCTATGCTGTGGCTAAAAAGCTGGTGCTCTGCACTGCGTTCCCAGATGAACTGTTTCCCGTGTGATGATATATATCTATCTGCTTGACACGGGGTTTGCTGCAGCACAAGTGAAACAAAAAGTGTGTTCCTATTTTAAGTATAACTTGCTTTCCACATGGTTTGAAGCGATTGTAAGCATCGACCATTCTTCCCTCCTTTCTCCAATGACCACTACTGCTTACTACTGAAGATATAAACCAGTATTCCTTGGTTTTTAGCTTACTTTCTATGCACAGCTTGTAGTTTCAAGGTATCTTTTCTACATGTTTTTAAGTCTTTCTTATCTTAAACTGTGTGTCTTCTACTGGAGTTCCCAATGGTTCATTCCAAAAGTTGACTTTTGCAATGGGCTGCTTGGGTTGGGAGTAAGTTCCTTAGTGATCATTAAGGAATTTTGATTGGAAGGTACCTTGGGAGTGTCCTAAGGGAGGGTTGACCTAATATTGAAGGCAGAATTCAATTTGGAAAGGTCCTGAGGAATTGGTGTTGTATGAAAGTGTTCCACTTCCTTTAAGAAAGGAAACATATCTCTTCCAGACTTCTGTATTATGTTTTAATTCTTAGTGTGCTTATAGGAAGTGTGAAGGAATCTTATGTGTCATTTGATCTTGAGGGTAGGAAGGGGGAGCAGTTCTGTACTGTTAGGTACAGACGACTGTACTAACCAAGGCCTGTAACTGAAGTATTTTGTGTGAGGACAGTGTCATATTAAAAAAAAAAAAGTACTGAGAAATTTGAGAGGGGTGAGGGGGAAAGTAAATTTTTTTAACATGTGAAGGGAATTCTGTAGATATATTCCTTAACCCAGTGTTAACTACGTATGAGGGTGTAGCCTGATACCAGATATAATTACCAGGTAATGGAAGGAAGCAAAGTTTCCTTTATCTTCTAGAGCACATCTAAATACTTTGAACTCGTAACTCCTCGTGTGTGTTCTGAATTGATGGTTCCTAATGTACTTGGCCCATTTTAAAGTCGTTGGCCTGTATCTGACACCATAAAGATACTCTCCCTCTTGTGCTCATAAAATGCTAAAATGTGATATGAGGTAGAAAATAAGTAACAGTTACCAGGTGGTACCAAGGAATTGTGTAATAACCTTTTACATATCATTGCTAAACTTTCCCCTGGTATTTGTATTGCAGCACCCATCCCTGTAAGTGTATGCAATATTTGGTAATAAACCCATGCCTAATTTTTTTTTTTTTTTTTCCCCTCTTATATCCAAGGAAGTTTATATGGTCTCAGGGAAGTAAAAAGCAGGTGTCAGTAGGGTTACCATTTAAAGTATATTTTTAATATCTTTCTGAATTTGGAAAGCTAGAGGTAAATTGAGGAATAGAATGCAAGATTCGGTTCTTGGGGAAGTACTGATTTTTCTATAGCTTCCCTTATGATCATTAACAAGCTTGACATCAGTCTGTTGTGTTTCCCAGGCTGCACATGAATAGGGGGATCTGACATTAGGGCTTGTCTGTGAGCAGTAGTAGAGTGTAACTTTACTACAACAGATCAGATGGTCTCCTCACTTCCTCAAAAATGCAGTCTTCTTTCTGAGAAGGTGAGTAGAAGTGTTTGTTACATGATAGCAAAATAAATATTTGGAAGCGAGTTTTGAAGTGCTGTAGCTCAGAACAGTGGTTCTCAGAGTCTTCATGGAAATGGCCTGCCTGGGTGGTTCTTGTGGTCAGAATTCCACAGCCAATTTTGCTTTTTAATCAAATGAGTTGTTCAGAGTTCCAAGGAGGAGGATAGGAGGTGTCTATTCAGGCATGAAATCCTCAGCACCTGGGAGGTATGTAAGTAATTATACTCATACAGTTGTTTATTGACTTAACCTTGCTTAGATGCATCATTGTAGTGACAAGATAAAGATACTTCATTGTGCTTGGAAGTAAACTGCTTTTCTTTCGGTTCTTACTCTGTTTGAATTGCTTTTCTTTGGGCTCCTCTTAGCTTGTTACAGAATTTTATTTAGCTGACTCTACAGAGGTGTCAGTTTGCTTCAGGAAGCAGTGTCTGATCTGAAAACCTCATGAATATGTAGGTTTGGAGTTGCCTGTTTACAGAGAACCTGTTACTGGATCACATAGTACTTAAAAACTCACTGCCTTGCTTCCCTTTTTTCCCCCCACTCTTGAAGAGACATAAGGAAGCAATTTTGTACATTAGTACTCTACCCCATTTACTAAACAAAACATCTGTAATGCTAGATCTGATGATTTGGGAAGTTTGGGGTTGACTTGCGCTTGTAGCTTGTCACGTGGTTTATCACTGAATTATACACAAAGTGTGGTTATGTAATCTTAAACACTTTAGCCTTCAGTTCTCACTTGAAGTTTTCAGCTGTTCTAATGACTTCATAACACTGTCGAACTTAAACATTCATGCTTTAAAAAGATAATAAAGGCGTTCTTAAAACCATTTAAGCCTATCTCAAATGCTAGCTGACTAGGATCTTGGTACTAGAACTGTCACTATTTTAGTTAAATGTGCTGCAATTTAACCTTGAACCTATTATGCCAGGGAAATGGTATGCAAATGCCTCAGTTAAGAGAACAAGAAACCTGAATGGAATGATACAATTCAGAAATCTCTTCTTTGATGGTTCTGTTTCTGTAAGAGTTTCTCAGTGTCTTTCTGAAACTCTCTGAGGTTCCTCCTGAGAAAGTGCACTACTACTTATACAGGAACACAGTCTTTCAGGATAGTGTAGTACAGGTAACTATTCCTTCAGAAAACTGGAGTTAATGAGAAACAATCCATCGTGATGAAGATTGTCATTTGGCAAATAGACAAACCTTGCCTTGGCAAGAGCTCAATTAATGAGTTAGGCACTAGTAAGAAGCTTTTTATTCTCTAAGAATAGCGTCTTTCACGTTTCACCTTCCAGTAAGCAGATCTGGGTTGAGAATACTGCACTTGACTGGTTAACTTGGCTTTCACATAGTTTTATCAAAGCAACTTTTTAATGTCCTTTTTATTTCTGAGTAGTTTTCTCAAGCAAAATCAGAATTTAATGTGAAACGGCTATCTCTTACTGATGAATTAGAATGGCAGCCTTTGTAAATCATAATGGTTTTATTTAGTCATTTGTTCTGACTTTGGATCTCTTGTACAAACAGCTTTTGCCGATCTAATCTCTGACATAGTGTAAGCAGCTGTAGAAGTGGTAAATATGATAGTCTCTGTACATCATGCTTTACTCTAAAACTTTCTTTTAAGCTATGGTATTCTACTTGCCCATTTCACATCAGTCTTCATGATAGCTACTTCAGTTACGTAGCAGTAGAGCAAGACTCTCAAGTGCTCAGCTACAACAATATTCAATGAGTATTGTTTCTTCTATTGCATGTGTATATGCAAAGAAGCAGTTTATCTTTCCTGTGAGAAGAGTAAGGGTTAGCCTATCTGGTTTTGCTTTGGTTAAATGCTGCTTTTTTGTGGCTCTCCAGTAACAGTACTTGCATAGGAAACCTGAACTTCTCCATCTTTCTGTGGCTTAAATCATTTGAAAGGAAAAAGAAAACTTAAACTTAGCTTTGTTACAACAAACAGAGCTGTCGCTTCACACAGAAAACAGGGACTTCCTTGTTCACATCAGTAATTTTGAAGATTTGACCTTGACAATTGGATGACCAAGATAACATAGTAAGATGAAGTCCAAAATTAAAAAAAGGAAAATTTCCCAACTTAATTTTATACCTATACGTTGCTTTACCATTTCTGTCTTTGCTTTTTCATAAGTAAAAGATAAAACGCATTTGCCAGTAGTACTGAGGAGTTTTTTCTTTTGTTTGCAGTAAAAGGGTACCAGGATAAAACACCAGCTTTCTAAACTCCAGTTTTTATATTGGATGGGAATATAGCTTGTCTAGGAAACCCCTTAGGTGCATCTTGGCCTGTGTTAAGATGACTTTTTTTCCAAAGAGACTAGGCTTCTGACATGACCTGAAGGTTCTTCTGTAGGGAAATTTTCTATGGGAGAACCTCTTCATTGATATTTTGGTTTAGATATCAAGGAGCATTGGATTAAAAAATCATGTATCCAGAATAAGTATTTAATTATCTATAATTTAGATCTGTGAGTTGTTGGGTTTTGAAGAATCAGGATCTTGAGGAGGATTTTTAAACTTCCAAGAGGAAATGGACTTAATACCTGGGTTTTTTTTGCATAATCCAGAGCGTCTGCATTATTCCTACCTTCAGATATTTCCATGGTTATACTTGCTGTATCATCCTTTGTCTGCTCAGAAGCGTGCAATCCCTAAGTAGCATTAAGCATTAGGGATTTTATCTCGGCCCAATTAAGAAAGCTTCTAACAATTCACGTGTTATTGGAATCAGTGGACTAGAGGAGGAAAATAGGGCCCACCTTTTTTCATGTGCTTGAGAAGTGGAGAGGACAAATATGCTCTAGGAAACTGGATTTGGAGAAAAAAGGCTGAATTGGTAAGATATCCCAGCCAGCAGTTAGGTTGTAATGAATGTGCAGACTCTGTCACCCAGAGATTTTGTTGCATGTGAGATGTGCTCAGCTTATGATTTGAAGCGAGTAGCTGTAGTAGTTGGCCACTTCTGCAGCACCTGGCCCTTGAACTGTTGAATGGCCAGGCTCAGAACAGATGCAGCAAGGCCCTTAGAGGGTAATAACCTGAATGTTCCTGCATAGGAGAGAGGGAGGGAGGAGCAAGAGAAGAATGAATCACAGTAAGAGAAACAATCTCATTGCTTAATTTTAATAGGAAGCTGGACACTTGTAAAATGCTGAAAAATTAGTGAAGTTATGCAGTTATTTCACCAGGTTCTTAGGTTTTATTTTTTGACTTAGGTAATTGCAAGCTTGGGAGGCTCCTGTTTTGGCAGGAAAATGGCTTCATATGATGACAAGTCTTCAAGAAGGCAAACTTCATACTTTAAGGAGTACTTGTGCTTCAGTTCTGGGATATGTACTCCAGAAAATGATTGCAGTTATTAAGTGGTGCCTCTGTTTTCAAGTAACCAAACTAATGACTGAATAAGGTGGCAAGCGAGAAACATCATGCCCTGATGGGAAGTGAATGGCAGTATAAAACTACTGCTCTGTAGGGAAAAAGTACCAGGCATGTGGACTAAAGTATAAGTAATGCATTTTATCTTTGAAAGATGGTATCTTGGCCTGATAGATTGACTGATGTTAATATGGACCTTAACAAATTAGGGAGATGGACAATCACCCACTGTATGAAGTTTAACAAGGGCAAGTGCCAGATTCTGCACCTGGGATGGGCCAACCCTGGATGTACGGGCAGACTGGGGAGCAACACTGCAAAAAGGCACCTCAGCGTGCTCTGTGATTCTGTGGTGGTTATCAATTCAGTTAAAAGTCTGCTAGGCTATAGTATTCCTTCGTTGAATGGCACCATCTAATCATTCAGGATGGGAAATCTGTTTATCATTTTTCTCTGGCACAAGGTTCAGAGATACTCAAATACTTAGTAAGAAGTGGTGTTTGCACTCAGAAGTGCTGGTTCAGGCTTGAACTGACTCCTGGCACCTTCATGTGGCATCCCGTGGAACTGCAGTTGGAAACGACTTGTTACTAAGGAGTGTGGGCTGCATTTCTTTCACCATTAAATTACCCGGAAGAATTTACAGTAACTGTTTGCATGACAGAGTAGACCAATGGGCTGGCCTTTCTAGAGGGGAGACCATTCCTATGATAGAGTACAGCAAGTACTTCAGATATGATACTGCAACAAATTACAGGTAGGAAGAAATGGTTCTAGGAGTCTAATCTAAGGAGAAGAGAGATACCAGAAACTTATGCTACTGCTTCCAGGTGGCATCATAATGGTATTTTTGAGTATTTAAATGTTCATCTAGTATATTTTGGGCTTTTGCTACTTGGTTTGAGAAGTGTAAGGATAGCAAGTCTCCATGGGATGAGGAGGAAGAATAATTTAAGGTATCATCTAGGTACTTGAATAAAACAAAATATAATTAAATGTTAATACCATACCTTCCTTCTGTTCCTCTGGTTTCCACCTCCATTGTAAATGGTTGTCTCTCTTAACTGGCTTAAGCTTCAGAGGCATTCAAATTTCTTACTGTATTTAAATGCTTTGTTAAAACATCTAGACATAAAAGAGATCGAAGTAAAATAATATTGGATTAATTGTTATCAGTGACTATTTGACTTTTCTTATGTTGATCTTCAACTTTTGCCAAATAAAATTCTTTATTCAGATGATGACTTGGTGTGTCATTTCATCCCTATTCCCTATACTCTACCTTATGTCCCATGTTCCACTTACATTTACTTACAATTGTGGTCTTAAGATGAAAATCCTGTGGATGAATCAGGATCAAGTGTCACTAATTCAAGTGTAAAAATGGCCTTTCATAGAAAAAGTAATGAGGGTGCATCGGATTAAATCCTTCTGCTTAAGGATGTTAGAAACTGTATTTAGGTCTAGGGATGTAAACTGAAGAAAGACTTTGTAGATCAGAGTTCATTGACTTCACTACAGAGCCTTGTATTATCTTTCAAAGAACGCTTTTGATTTGAAGGTTTGTAAAGCACTTGTTTCACTTAGCCCCATTAAAGAAAGGATAATTCATTTATTCCAATTTAGAGGTATAAAATGGAGAAGGGTTATGTTACATGCATTATTTTAACTTTCAGCCTCACATATCAACCACAATGTTTCATCAGCAAAGTCAATGGCTGGTTTATACTGCCTCTATGGTAGTAAGGAAATAACTTGGGAATAGCCAGTGGGTTTGTGTAGGGGTAGTAATGCTGATGCAGCAGTGACCAAAAGTGCCTTTCCTTTCATTGTGTTTGGATTCTGAGAAATACCTTGTTTCTGCAGCACAGACAAAGAGTATCAACGTCTTAAACACAGATACTTCTACCCCCTACTCCACCGTGTTAAGAGAAGCACAGGATTCTTAATGGTAGTCAGTGATGGAGAAATAGTCAAAGATTGTGACATCTTTAACTTGGTGGCTGAGAGAAGCTGAATAGCTTCATTTTGTAGAAATACAATTACTTCCTGGATAGACTCAAATGTGTTTTATCCTTCTACCCAGCAAAATAGTAATTTGTCTTATGGATAAATTTGTAATTTGATTTTCATGTACTTTTCGTATACTGATTTAATCGAATTTAATCGTGTGGAAAAGTAGAAGTGAATATTTGACTTCTAACTGATGTAGTTCTAGCAAATGAATTGTAATAAATCTTTTCGTTAAGCATGGCTGTACTTCTTCAGTTCTTTAGATGAACTGTGTATTGAGTTATATATTTCGGATACTTTGCTCACAACAGTTTTTTAAAAAGTATTCTGTATTATAGTAACTATCCCACTCCATATTTTTCCACAATACTTCAAAAAGTGTTTTTCCAAAATAATTTTAATATCATAAGTTTTACTCTTTATCATATATTTAAGTGAAAGAATGCTCTAAAGTTGATGGAGTAACATAGGGGGAGGGTGTTGGATTCATGTGTTGGTGCAGCTGTATGGCAGGAGATGTTAGGAAGCTTTCTATATGACTTTCCTAGTAGCTACATTCACTCCTGTGTTGTTAGAGCTCCAGTTTTAACTCTTGTTTGTCTTAACTCATACTTGTCCTTAGAACATTTTTGTTTCATCTCTATGAAAAACTGTAGGGATGGTTTTCTTTTAAAAATAACTATTGACCATATCTGGCAGACTTATCTAAGAGAAGATGAGGAGTTCTGAAATTAAATCCTGCTTTACTGGTGCTGCAGTTTTCTCTTGGTTTAGTTAACTTCTGTCCAACCTGCAAACTAAGTTCTAGTAGTTGGGCAGCTTGGTCTTTTTCCCAGCTAATTAGCTTCTGTAATTACATCATTATGTTTTGTGCTGAATTGAATCTTAACCAACACTTGTGTTGTTACTTGATATTGTAATGTAGATGATACTTAAATAACATTGGTGTGGCAGGAAGGCAACTTGTCTTAGTGATCAAACTAATATAATTGTCTCTTTCTGCACTGGTCTTGGCTTTCTTGTTTGAGAGAATGTGGGGAGGACGATATTAATGATGTTATAAGCACTAAAAAGATAAAGCACTCCTAATTTGTTTTTGTGTCTGCAGAAGGGGTGAAGCCAGAAGGCACCTCTGCAGATGTGTAATGCAACCCGTGGGCTCAAAGCAAGGCTGGCAAGAGCAGGTTGTTAGATCCTTGTACAGTTTGGTTGTGACTTTACAACCTCTCTGTGCAATTGCTTCCCAGTGTTTGACTGCCTGCAAAGTGGAAATTTTCTTTTTATGTTCAACAGGAATCTAATTAGTTTTCCTGAAAAAAAAACAAACCCTTTGCCACAGGGAAGAAAGCTTGATAGGTACTGCCATCTATTCTGTCATGTAATTTCAGTAACTTTTTACTCCTTCAAAGACCATAAGTCCAGAACAGCTTTTTCCTTTGTGATTCCCCAAATAGAATGCATTTAGATGTTGATGACTTGTTTTGTTTGTCAGTAGGCAAGCAGCTTCCTGTCTCTTTTATCAAAAAGACTTAAGGCAGATCCCATTAAAGCAGTTTAAGTAGTAGTCCATTCTCACTGTAATTCATAACGTGTGCTTCAACAAATTTGCATAGACCATCTAGACTAAGATTTTTAAACAAAAAAGGAGAATTATTGGAGGACATTTGCATCTTAAATTTTGACCAGTTTTGCAGAATTGATGGAGAGGGAGCTCTAGAAGAGGTTGCTGTGAGTTTCCTGCATAAAGGCTGCTGTTACTTGTGAAGGGGCCTATGTAGAGGGTTTGCTAGGAGGAGAACTGTGAATCACTACAAGGAACTCCTTGTTGTGCAATAATTTTCCTGTACAGATTGCTGCTACTAGCTCTTAAGGCCGGAGATTGTTGCTTCAAAGGTAACACAGTTTAACAATGTAGAAGAGAGAAACAAGAACAATGAGAAGTTGAAATCTAGAGCATGAATAATAAATTGGAAGAACAGCTTAGAGGTGAGAGGGGGGACGAAAGGAAACGTAATTAGACGTAAAGTGTGTATGTAATATCTAATCTCTGGAATAGTAAGGAAGGGATATAAAGAAATGAGCTTAAATTTCAGACAGAGGTCAAGGCAAGATGTTACTAAGTAAATTTTATCACCCATAAGAAATTCTATTTAGCTTATTCTTGATAGTATGTAATGATACATTCTCATCTTAAGCAGTTGTAGAACCTTTAGGATGACATCAGCATGGTTTAAATGTGTATCATGACCTCAAGTTCTTCACTCTGGTTTTGGGCAAAACCAGACTGAATATCATGGGATGAAGAAAAAAATTCTGTAGTTAGTGTGTGTATATAATGGGAAAAGTAGTTACTGGAATATCTTAAACTGAAGCTACAAATAAGTTTGAATTCATTGTTACTATTTTCCTTTTAAATTGATCAGTAAAGAACTTATCTGTTGTTCCATGTATTGGCTACACAGTATCCTTGATTTCCAACTATAATTATCAAAGACATACCTGTGGAAATTTGCGTAGCTCTTTTGTATTAATAACACCGGTTTTTGGTTTTTTCCCCAGTTTCTATGGAGATTTTGGACCTTTAAATTTGGCAATGCTATACAGATACTGCTGTAAACTAAATAAGAAATTAAAGGTAAGCTTCATTTAAAAACAATGTTCTTATATTTTTGTATTTTCAAATTGAAATAAAATTTGCCAGTTTGAAAGTGGTTGTTAGGTGCTCACTAGCTAGATAGTTATTGCTAAGCTTTAAGGCTATTCTTTGTTCTAAGTTTGTTTCCCTCTGAAGAGTGAAAGAAAATAATATGCCCTCATTTTGGCTTAGGAGGTGAGGCAGGTGACAGAAGGCTGTGTTCATCTTTTTGCATAACCTTAACACTTTCAAGACGTTAGTAACAAAAGCTTCTGCTTGTGTCACGGGTTTTCAGCTAATGAAGTGTGTATGCCAGTCTGAATAACTGAAAAAACAGGTACTCAAGGAAGAAAACATGTGTCCTGAAATCATGCTGTTTAAAGTCTCAGTGGAAAGGAGGGTGGGCGGCAGAGCAAGCAGCAGAAGGCCTTGGTACTACGAGAGCACTGCTAGGCAGGAGGTGAAACATGGGTGTGTTATCAATGCAGTTTTGGTCACAAATCTAAACCACGGCTGCTGTGGCTAAACCCCAGCTCCATCCCAGCCAGACCCACTGAATGTATGTACAGCTGCAGAGTTAACCTTCTCCAAATACCTGTGGAAAAAATGATTTGCAGCATGTTTAGAAAATCTGTCAACTGCAAGAAATGAAAGAGATGTTTTAATTCCAGAATGCTAATCAATATAACTTGTGGGCAAATAGTGAGGAAACCCTTCACTAAATATTACAGATTTAAAATCATTATAATATGAAATATTAAACCTTTTACTGACAGAAGGGGAAAATGGGACAACAGATGTGATTGCTTTGGCCACTGTTAAGACCGTCCCTTTATGGAAAATGACATGTCTAGGGGCACAAATGCAACCCTTAATTAAGTTGATTTATGCTATCTTCTGCTTTCAGGGGCGTGCTGAATTCCATGTGCTCTTAAGACGAGGTTCTGCAAACTGAGGGGCTTGTAGAGTTGCTACAAATTTATTGAAAAAAACCAAGTGCTTCTAGTGAAAATTTACATTGCTTCTTACTTTAAAAAGATATTTATAAAGATTAAAAGTTAAACTCTGATACTTGTTATTTTGAATGCCTGTGCTCATATTGGGAAATCATTGGATTTGCCATTTGATAACACCAGACACCTTATAAATACATTATCACCCTGTTTTGCAGTGCCATTCAATCACATGACCAATGATTCTTACTCGGTAGGAATCTATTTTTTTTTTCACCTTAATTCTGCTGTTTGTGACCTTATATTTGAGTTACTATAAACTGGAGAATGCTTGCTCTGTGAAGCAGTTACTACAGAGTAGAACCAGCAATAAACCTACTATTCTAACTTCACTGTGCCCATGGGAACTAGAGAGATCAGTTCTGTCTTTTCCAGATTCAGATTGAGTCTGTGATCAGTTTGCGACCTTAATACAGTTTCATGTATTACTGTATGCCTTCAATTTTCAGCCTAGGTACCAAGAGTTTCACCCAGAAAATAAGTAGGCAACTAATAAATATCTCAGGCATTTTTTAATGATTCAGTATTAAACAGGAATGTGTCTGCAGCCTTTATTTTTGTTGTGAGACCATCATCTTGCTCATTGAATGAGGCATGCCAATTGTCAGAAGTGGCTTGTAAGCATGATGATGAAGATTGGATGCTATGATGGCAAAAATAAAGAAGGGAGCTAAATTGGATCTGAACTATTAACCCTGATATTTGCAGGGTTGGTTTAGCAAACTGTAATGTCATTTTAATGTAACTTCTCTATTTTTTGAGAAGAATGAATGTACTTGTGCTGGTGGGTGAAGGGCACAGCTGGCCAGGACCGGGACTGAGGAGCCTCCACTGGGAGGAAGTGCAGTTTGTTGCTGCTGGCTTGCCAGAGGCTAATTCCAAATAGGTTAAATTAAACTCCTAATGCATAAGAGAGAAGGGTAACCTGATAGTGCAACCACTTGAAAGTAATACCTGGAATCAAACAGCTAAAGCTTGGAATACTGCCAGAGTGGTATAGAAACTTACATATGAATAGACTCCAGTCTGGCTGATGGGCACTACCCCTGGGCTAGGCTGGTACTGCTAATGTAAGCTTTGCTCTTCTAGTAGTTAAATATGTGCCACACTGTCCTAAATTAGATACCATTCAGATACCATCTGGGTAAGTAGGGGCTTCTAAGACCAAGTCCCAGGGCTGAAGCCTGCCTCTGCATGTGTATTTACATGTCTCAGAGGAGTGCATCTGCTGGGGGACTGAAGGCCTAGCTACAGTGACTGCTGCTCAGCTTCCCCAGGCCAGAATTACAGTCACCATTTCTACACCTCATCTTCTCGTGTCTGTCCTTCACACGTGTTCCCAAGAGGAGTTCTGGGACCTGAACTAGTGCGTTCACAAGTTCATGACCTGGGACTTACCTGCCCTGCAGCAGCAAAAGTATGGTAATTCTCATGTGGCACCAGGTGATGTGTAAGCAGCCTGGGATGAGTATTTCAGAGATGGTAAGTATGGATTAGACTAAGGGCAGAGAGAGAGTCCTATTGAGCAACTGCTGCTTGCACACCCTTGCCTAAAGGGTACCCTGTGACCAGCAGCAGGAGTTGTTTGATCATAGGAAGTAAAAGACAGTGCAGATTATCATGGGATGGTTGCTGTTGTCATAGTGCAACACTTCTGGGACCCTGAAGCAATCACAGTGCTTAAGTCCAGATGATTTGGTGTGCTTGTGGTAAGCACTTAATGTGCTCTTCTTAAGAAAAGATTCTTGAAGTATGGCACAAAAAGAAATTATTCACAAATGTGATGGTTTTGGGATGGATATGGTGTCTCAAAAGGAATTAAAGACTTAAACTTCTTTAATTTTTGAAATTTTATGGATAGGAGCAGGAGAAATGAATGTATAAGATCTCATTTAAACTATAAAGCCCCACAAACTCCCCTTTCAAGTCTTCCAGTTGTATCTGTTTCTGTTTTGGGAGAGAAGTTCAATATGGAGGCAGCGTTCTGCTTTTCCCTCTCCTTTCTTGGGGGACTGGTGAGGAAGAAGGATACCAGTTTGAAATGTGCTAATGGCAGACCAACATATTAAAGTAAACTGTTATAACTTTATGCTGACTGATTTTTTAAAACAATAAATAGTTCTATTCTGAAGAGGTGAAGAATTTATTTAGATACCCGTTTGCCGAGAAAGTTTGAGGCAAAGTCTTGGCTATGCCTTACAGGAAAACATTTCTGACCTTGTTGTGTTTGTAATTTTGCAACTGCTGATTGCTCTGAAGATGATTTTCACTATCCAAGTCAAGAGCAAGGAGAAAATGCTTGTCTGTGCTGTCTTTCTGCTTGTTATTTGAATTCTGTTCAGGGAAAAAAACGCTTGACTAAGCAACTGGGCTTCATTTATGAAAAAGAATTTTTCTTTCTTGTTCAAAGTAAGTCTGATTTCATAAAAACTGCTTTTAAAAAACTGTTGTGTTTTATCTGTGCATAGCCTTACACATTCTCGATAAATTAAGTAGCAGAAGTAATCAGGGAGTGTTGCTGATATAAATGGTACAAGTATTGAAGATCAAAGGCAGGAGAGAAAAGGCTTATAAACTATGGGGTTAACATTTTTTGTATGTTAACTGTATTGCTGCTGAATCATAAAGGGGTTCGGCTTATTTTTTTGTCTTAATATAAATAACCTACTGGGCATACACATGGAATTATAGTAATTGCAAAGCATCTCCTTTAGGGCAGCCTAGATTTTGAGGCAGGGTTGCATGCATGTGTTTAAATTAATTATTTTCTATTAAATTTGCCAGTCTTGTATTCACTGCTATTTACATGTACATATTACCTACATATACACCTGTATATATATAAAAATAGAATTTGCTTAGATCTAGGCTTATTAAACATACTGCAGTAATTTCTTGCTTGACCAGTACAACTATGTTAAACCATATCCATTATATATAAAATGCTATCAAATAATACAGTGATTTTATACAGCTATCAATCCAGTAATTGTCCACCACAGCACTTTATAATCCTGTCATCAATTTCTCTGCAAATAAATCTCTTTTGAGATCTACAAGGAGCTTCTAAAAAAGAAAAATGTAATCTTACAGTGAAAGTAAATGTTCCGTAACCTTCTCATACACCTTTTGAATTAGTTTTATCACCTAAAGTAAAAACTGCTATGCTTTCTGTGTAACCTCTGCTTTTAACTTACAAGGTTGTCTTTTAGTAGGTTCCTCTAGGATATATCTTGGCAGATACTTTTATGTTGTACTGTTAAAATTTACCTTTTAATGATGTGTGAAACTGATAAAATTTTCTTACTGGTAAAGGATATTTTTAGTGCTTCATAGCGTGTGCACCTTAGTTTTGTTGTGGAAAAAAAAAAGATTATTCGCAACTATGTTATCTGCAACTATAGTTATTCCCTAGATGACCTGAGTTGAAAAAGTCCGTGTTGAAACATTTCCTGGTTCTTCAGTTGTGCACTGCCTAAGGGAACTAAAGCCCTAATTTATTCAGGTGGAGCTCTGGAGCTGTAAAAACAGTCACCTCCTAGACCTCTCAGAACTGTTGTGAAAACTTATCATTGAACCTGGCCAGAGGAGTAGACGTAGCTTATGAAATATGGTCAGAAAATCAGTATTTTTAAAAATAGATCATATAGCTTAGTTTTGATAATGAAAGTGTACCGAGTTGACAAATGGCACGTTAATGATAACAGATGCATTGCATTGATGCTTCAGCAAACACCTCCTGTAAAACTTAATTTTCTGATACTAGTGTGTAAATAAAAACTGATTTGTTTTATAGGCTTCTGAAAAGTTAAATTCTGCTGCTGTTTTCCACTGCTTGCTATGCTATAAAGCATTAATGTTGGTTTTCAATTTTGTGTTAAAGCTTTTGTCAGGATTCAAAACACATTTAAATATTTTGTATAGTGATTATACATCGCTATAATTAACCCTTACATTTTGAAAATGATGCAGTAGAACTGATACATTGTTTTCATCTAAATATCCAGGAAACTTCAGGTTATGGCTACTTCAGGTGCAAAAGTGTCTCAAAATTGGAATGTCTAGATATACCCCTGTGATTAAAAAATCTATAAAATAAAACAAGAAATATGGTATTGTTACATAGAACCTACTTCTCACTAGCTAGCTTTGCAGTTTAAAATAGTGTTTTAGGTGAACTGTAAACTGTTGCAAAGAACTTTGCTTTAAAATAAGTAGTAGTCAATAAGTTATAATTGAAGTTCTGTCACTGTTGCATAACTACTGTAATCTTATCCCACCTACACATCATGGGTGGAATTGCAGTTAGAGAACACTAAAATTAAAAAATTGAGGAGGGGGAAGAAGGGAGGAATCTTAAAGTACTGGGATTCATTTTGTCAAGTTTT
Source organism: Daphoenositta chrysoptera (assembly GCA_013397915.1). Lineage (NCBI taxonomy): Eukaryota > Metazoa > Chordata > Aves > Passeriformes > Daphoenositta > Daphoenositta chrysoptera. Next base: position 144,598 of record VZRO01002267.1, read on the forward strand.
AATAATAATTGAATGCTTCACTAATTAAGTAACTACTTGTGCTTTGTATGTTTGCATATACAGTGAGAGATGTTGCTGTTGGCCTCAACATACAACCTCTTCCAATCAACAGCACCCAGCTATTTCAGGAATTAACAATCCTGTTTAGATAGGACTCAGTTGCATTAACTCTCACTCCTTGCACCTCTGGAAGTTGTTTGGCTTTTAAGCCCAGACTGGAAGGTGCAGTTAGAACTGCGACTAAAGGCGCTCTCTCTGAGGGGGGTGGGAGTGAGAACCTCACTGTTGTACCTACATCACTTTTCTCCTGAGTTGATCGGCTATTTGATTTTTTGGTAAAATTTGATTCTGTTGTTAAAACCGTTCTAAAGTTTGCAACAAGGTGTGAGATGAGAGTCGGCATTGACAGATTTCTAGAAGTGAAATACAGTTGGCACTACAAATGAAAAAAACACTGTTCTGAAGCAGTTACCTCCCCTCCCCAAGTGTCAGCAGTGTCAAGAGTTAAAAACCTGAAGTTGGGTAACAACAGCACCGGTATTAGGGCATTTAATGGAACATGCAACTTCTAAAAATAGAAAAATGCTTCAATACTTAGAAACAGAATCTAGTATGTCTTTTGATGACTTCCTCAAAACTGTAGGAGTACTGTAAAAATCGGTCAGGAAAAACATGCACTAGTGTAGCAGGATATAATGGAAGTGTGGCAATTCATGAAGTTAAAAAAATTATTAATGCAGTAAATTGTCCAATTTGCCATTTTTAAGTGACAATATTGTCTCTCTCGGGCTTTAAATAGTTTTGCTGCAGCTTGTCGTTGTTGTTCTTTTCTGGTGCTTGTTGATCTTGTTTTCAATGGGAGGTTTGTCCACAGGATTCTGACACAGGCTTCTTTTCTTCCTAAAGAAACAAGAATTGCGAGTGTTACTAGTTTTGTCTTTGCCTAGCCTTTTCTTCAGGTTTTTCTCTTACGCAATCTTTTCTTTTACTTTTTTTAACCTTTTTACATAAATTCTTGCTGTTGAAGATTTCTAAAGATGTCCATCACCCCATTTTAAAATAGTATAGATGGAAGTGTTTAACTTATTAAATGCCTGTAAGGTTGATTGCTTGAGTTTTTCTTTTGTCTTCTCCACAGAACTGTGTGCTAAATAGATTTAAGATACAGGATGTTTTAGTTTGAAAATGTCAATGTCTTTAATCAGTGTTCTTAAGCTAGTGTTTCAAATACTTAAACTTAGGGGAAAAAAAATGTAGGTTTTTATATTGAAAATTTTGGTTCAGCTCCACTTCATAGCATGTTTTTGTACAGCTAACCAAGAGATCTGCCTGGAAACAGTGGCTATTTCCTTGCACTCTTTTTTATCTGTGATACAAGAAGATTGTTCAGAATATCAGTAATTTTTTCTCCTTTAATTTTAGGAATCTCTTTATAAGAATTTTTTCGGACCTATTTTGCAGTTTTGTAAAAGTGATTTTGCTGAAGTACTCTTAAAGCGTATTTTTTTCTTAGTAAATATGCTGTTTTGTGTGTTTACTTTCCTTTAAACAGTATTTCAGCCTATCAAGAAAGAAGATTGTGTACTACACCAGTTTTGACCAGCGGAAGCGAGCGAATGCAGCGTTTTTAATAGGTGCATATGCTGTAAGTATTTTTGATCCCATGGATACTTTAACTTTCTTTAAGAGACTTCTGCTGTGTGTGAAATGGCTTCTCTCGGGGTGCTCCTTTAGGGAGGCAGGCAGATGGTCATTTCATTTGTCTCTAAGCTGTCTTCGAAAACTGCTGTATGAGTTTTAGGGAAACCCTGTTCTTTGTCCCTTAACCTCTTTTATTTTACTGTGTAGGGAATGGCTTTGGCAGATCCTCTGCATGTTTTTCCATAGGATACCATTTTCTTGAATGTTGAAAATCCGAATCACAAACTTAACTCTGACTGTGTTAGGATCAATTGCTTCTCATGTTATTAGTGAGATTCAGACTGGGAAGGAGAAAAATTTTTTCTCGCAGCCTTCTAAAAGTTACTGGGCTAGAGAGGTAGTCTAGATTATTGAACTCATTTCTTTTCTCATTTAATTTTCATTGCCTACCTAGAATAATAGACAGTGTGCCACAACTCTATCAGTGTTTGAAAGTTAATTGAAGAGGTTTGGTTTATTTGTCGTGGTTCCTTTTCCTTATAGGTAGCAGATAGACTGGACATATTTCTTTCTCATGATTCCTTTGAGTTTGTATTTTGTTACTAATACTTTTATCAGATTTCTGAAATGCCAGTAATAGAGAAAAGTTTTTAAGTTCTTAAGTTTGTAGTTCTAATGCAACAAATGACTGGGTAATAGCAAACTACTAGGGCATGTCCAGTTATTTGCTTGCAGGAGTGTTTTTTCCTAATTTAAAAATCTAAATTAGACATCTCAGCCCTACCTGAAACGTGAAGGGTTTGTTTACTGGTAATCTAAGCAACTCTAGAGGGGATCTGTTCCTTATACTTCTGATTTGTAAATGGCAGGTGCAGGTGGGAAAAAATGAATCCAAATTGCATTTGAAATGCATTTGGATAAGTGGATAAGTATTAAAGTGGGCTTGGAAAATACTGATTCCCTTTTTGTTCTGGAAACTTTTTAGGAAATACGATAGGAGTTTTCTTGACAGCGGGTACATGTGGCCGGAATTGCTGCATGTCATGTGCCTGCAGAGTGCCCTAACTGTGGGGAACTTTCAACCACATCATCACTCTGGAGGCTGAGAACATAAAAATGAAAATGTCAGAGAAAAAAAAAATTAAATGTTCAGTATTTATTGAATCTGGGTTTTACAAGTAACAGTGCCACATGGTAAGAGTTACAGCATTGACAGTGGGGCAACAGAAGAAAGCCTTGTCCACTGTAAAAAAACTCTTGTAAGAGAATAGTTACTGTCTGTAAAGTATTTTTTAAGCTTTTACTCATATTGCTTTTTAAATACCAGTTCAGTTTATCCAAACTATTCACCATGGGCTTTTTGGGTTGTTGGGATTTTTTTTATTTGTGTATGTTGCAGAATGAAAGCATTCTGAAGATACATTATATTAGATTAAAAATGAAGCTAAGTTTTGGTTGCTGACTTTTCATTGATAGATAAGTCAGCAAATGTGTCCTTGATTTTTCTTAATGGAATTCACTACTTTTTAGGTGCTGAAGATGTACTGTGATGTTTTCCTCTTTGTTTCATTATCCTTTCTCCTTCAGTTATTGTCTTGCTGTTGACATCAGAGATGCTTCTGATTTTTTAGGAGCTTGTTCAGGGTTTCTTTCCCTCTCTTCCTTCCTTTTGTGTTCTTAATATCTTTTTTGTGTTTCCTTCTGGTGTCTTTATTATGAGCCTTTATGAGCTGTGTGGACAGAACATGAACAGGGTTTAGTTCAAGGTGTCATGTATACACGTCTTTGAGCAGACACAGCTTTGAAGGGCCATAACTTCTGTCAAATAAAACCTGCAGTATTGGAAACAAGTGGTACAAATTTTTCTCTACTTCAGATTCACAAGTCCTTGGTAAGATGGAAACTCATCTTTTTCCTGAAGTCCACTGAGCTGCCCTCTAAGGATCTTTTGTCTATAAGCAAGAATTTAGGCTTTAAATGTAAGCTGTTTTACAGTAATTAATGCAACATTAAAGTCTTTAAGTTGCAGCAGTGCGTGACTTTTTTTCCCCAATTTTCTGTTTTTAAAGTAAGGGACTGATAGAAAACAGAAAGTTTCTGTTGATATCTGAATTTTTTCTTTGTATAGACATGTCTGTTTCTGATGTCATGAAGGAATATAACATGGATTCTTAGGAATTTAGGGTGCTGGAGGAAGTTACTATCTGGTTAAAGACTGTTCAGGCTCAGGGCTGATTTTTTTTTTTTTCCTCTTCCCCCATCCCTTTTAGGTTATTTACTTGAAGAAAACACCAGAAGAAGCCTACAGGATGCTTTTGTCTGGATCTAATCCACCATATCTTCCATTCAGGTATGTAAACACAAGAAATGAGGCTACCTTTTCTGTTTTGGAATTTGCTAAACAATTTGGGTTTAGATTGCCTCCTGAAAAGGTGTATCATGTCTGATACAGATACTGTACCAAAATGACTGATCTCCATAAAAACTGTATTTCACATCCTGTGTAATTACTTGCTCTTCGTGGGAATAATAAATCATTTAGATTGATACAAGTCTTAAGTAAGACTCTTAGTCTTGCAAACAGTCAGGTTTTGAAAATAGTTCTTAGCATGTTTGTGATTTAGCACTTACACCTTTTCTTCATAATGCATCATGTTTTACTATTTGAAAGTCGTTAAAATATTTTAAATACCTAGTCCCTAGCTAGTGAGACTTGCAGGGGGTTTTATGCTGTTACATTTTCTCTGTTTTACAGAACAAATACTGATACTAAGGTTACTGAATGTTTTCGGTGAATCATGATAGTTTCTATCAATCTGCCCTCATTCTCTGTACCAAGGTCACATTGAGGCTTGAATCTAAGGAATTTTAGCTATCATGACTATCTAATAAAGCGACTTCCAAACATTTTTCATGGTGTGGACTATGAAATGCCCTTATGCTTTATGAATGAGAATACCTCATGGTATTCTTATGCAAACACTGGCAATAAAAGGCAACTGCAAGAAGGTCAATATCCTTTCTTTTGGGAGAATCAGCATTTTTCAAGTAGTGTTCACTGTCAGCCAATGCATTTGTAAATGTAGACCTACCTTGTCTATCAAATTAATCTGATTCTTCAGCCACTCAGCAAAAGAAGATCAGATTGTCTCTTCTCATACCTTGCACAGAAGCCAGACACAGTATCTGTTGGGGAGGTAGATTTTTTTATGTCAAGACCAGTTTGACTACAAAATCTTAAACCATCAGCTACATTTCAAAAAAAAGGTATTAAATCAGTGATAGCTTTTACTGACAGAGAATTTATACACTGACCTGGTCACTGATAGCTCACCAGAACCCAAGATGTTTACTGAGCTACTGGTATCCATATTTTTTTCAGCTAATTATAAAAGATACTTGGTACAATGCATTAAAAAAATCAGTTATTTTAAACATGTCACTGTTTTTTAACGTCTCCAAATTCTGTATAAGATACAGGGGTCATGATTTACATTAAACAATAAATAAAAATAGAAGAAACAGCAAGATTTTCTGGAGATAATTTTATATTATATACAAAAGAGCTTTTTGTGTTTCCCTGGGAAGAGTATACTTACCAAAAACCTTGAAGAAGGCAAAGTCCAGCAAAGGGACAACTCAGGTTTTGCTGTCTGGGTTGGCAGAACGATTGTGAAAGAATAATTGCATAATTCCATTTGTCAGCTTCAGGAGAAGATGGCAATAAATTTATAGAGTAGGATATTCTGAAACATAACTACTTTGCAGTGTTTTCCTATGTGTTTCAAGCTCTAGGTTGCTGGGAGAGAAGTGATTGTCTGAAACTAGGGCTTTTGACAGTTATGGGGTTTTTGTGGTGGGTTTTGTCTGGTGTGCATGGGATTTGGTACATGTTTGGGCTTTTGTTATTTGGTTTGGTTTTTAACACAAAGCTTTGGCAATGTTGGAATGAGGCAGTCTTCTTGAGCCTTGCTGTTTCTAGAAGGAATATAGTGTTAGAAGCTTTTCCTAGAAGAATTAAACATCCTGATTTCTTGAGCATTCTTGCATGGTGTGGGGATGCAAAGCACTTCAGTATCTTTTGGATCTGCTTTGGACTACGTCAGGTCTTGGCGCTGGATTAGAGCCTAAGCAGATTCTGTTACTTGTGGTGTAGTTTGTCCTGCTGGGGAAGGTGGGTGTGTAGTCTGGCTGTACTGGAGGTGAGGCAAAGAGGAGTGAGGAAGTAAATTGGAAGATTGTGATAAGATAAGAAGCTAGATGAGAGATGGGAAGTCTGATAGGGAGGGGCTATTTGGGTATTGAATTCATAGGTAGAGGTTGGTATATAGAAGAAGCTGAAGAATTACTGATGCTGAGAGAAGGGTAAGTAGATGTCATGAGGGTCTGCAGTGGGACAGTCTGGAGGAGTTGGGAATGGAAGAGAAATAATTTAATCTCCCTCCCTGGTTTTTCAAGGCCTTTGAGGTATTTCCACCTCCCCCCATTCCATGACATTTGGAACATCTCTGTTGGAAAATGTAGCATAGTGCAGAGGCTCAAGCAATTGAACCTGTGCTGGAAGCAGCAGCTCTGCCTTAGGTAGTGTGTCTGCCTGGCATCAGGCTGTCCTATGAAGAAACAAAGTGGTGCTATGAGGAAGTTTGCACTCTTTCCACACCTTTAGTGTCTTGAAAAGGACTAAAATAACTCTTATGTACAATTCAAAACATAACCCAAATGTCTTACCTCTTTCTTCGTGTCCTAAGGTCTATGAAGGAAATAATTTGGAGCTATTAATCATTGCTATCCAGTACTTACTGGCTCGAATTTATTCTTGCAGTGTGGAATTTAGATATTACATAACTTCTGTAATATAGGTCATCCCTGTTTGAATAGTTCAAGAGTTTATCAGTGAGCAATGATCAGTTAACTGTTACAACTGGACTGTGTAACAAGTTTAATTTGATATCTGAAGTGTCCTCTATTTGAAAAAAAAAAAAATAGACAACCTCGAATAGATAGAAGCTGCAGCATTGTCAGATTCTTTGTGGAGTACTGAGGTAGGTTTACAGGAAGGGATCTCTGGGAAACTGATCTACTTTCGTGTGGCTCGGTGACCTCAAAAAGCCTTAATCGGCTTAGGTCTTCAGCTGGTATTTCATTTAAAGACAGCTTCAGCAAATACAGTTCAGGGGTGGAAAGAAGTCACATCACTCCTCTTACAAAATTCATGGAAATTTGTTTTGGGGTTTTTTTTATAATAGAAAAGCTGAAGATAACTTGGGAGGATAAGGCACTAGTGTCTTCCAGACTCTTTTGTCTTATTTTTGGCTTTTTCACTGTCACTTGGTGACGCTCTAGTCTCTTGAAGATCTTATACTGTGTCTTCTCACTTCCATTTAAAAAACAGTGCTAACACCATTTAAAATTGTCATGAATACCAGTTGCCTACTGAGAAGCAGAGTTTCAGACTTTTACCTCAGACTGCTCTGTATTGATTTTATGTTCAAAAGAAAAAACAAATATATTTTATTATTATTGTGTTCAGTCTCTAAATAATGACATGAATTTCAGAGATAGATTTTTGTTATAGCTTCTAGGGTTTGTTTCTTTATTGGTAAGTGCTGGGGAAACAAACTGTTTTGTTATTGACAGTGTTTAGACGTTTGGTGAAAGGGAAAGCATTATGCAGTATTGAGGTCAGCTACCACAACTGTGAAATCAGATGTGGGATATGCAGCTCTGTAATGCCAGCTCAGAGCCATCCTAAATCTGTATCTCCTGGAAATATTCACATTTTTTCTCATTTTGAGAGTGAATAGAGTTCTATCAGGCAATAGTTGGTAAAACACTGTTTGAAAAGTAAGGTGGCTATTCATTTGGGAATAAAAGACTGTAAGAATGCTGTAATGAAACATGTGATCAGCAACCTACTTTAATGTTCAGGTGCACATCAGCAGAAATGAGACATTTGAGACATGGATGATGCAGGCAGTCCATGTTAACTGCCAGCATCCGTGTGCACGTCGCTGGTAACAGCTGGCTGTGGGATCTGTAGCTGGGAATGCTGTACACCTGGAACTGTACATCTAGGTCGACTTCACCAGCCTCCTGCCCTCTTTTGTAGTGTTTCTTATTAATGGGTTAGAGGTTATGTGGCTTTTTTCCCCCAGTATTGTTTTTATATACTGCACTATCAGATGCTTTATCAGTCAACAAGGTAATTATATACATACAGATAAAATAAAAGCTATATTCTTGTTATGGCAAAATAACATACAAAATAGAACCTGTCTGCTATAATCATATCTTCTGTTCATATTTGTCTTAAGTATTTCGTTTTGTGGTTTGCATTGGTTTGGATTTTATTTCTGTCAGCCCCTCTAGAAAACTGATACAGCTTTTAAAACCTTTCTGCTATGTATGTGTTCCCATTGGGCCCTTAACTTGTTTTTGCTCACAAGACCTTTTTGTTTGCTAAAATGCTTTTGTGTTAAAATGATCTGTTATCATGTGATGTTCAAAATAATCCTGTTAATCCATTATCTGTCAAAAATTTATTGGCTGTAAAATTCATATATTAAGTTTTGATATGTTCTGCTTATTCAATGTAATGAGAATTCTTTATGGCTTCTCATTTTTAAAACTTGTCTGTTGGATTTGGATATGGAAAGTTTATATACACATCAAAGTTCCCATTCCAAAACATTTTGGTTAAGTGTGTTTCAATAATCTAATAATTCAAAAGCTTTTTCACATTAGCCTGCCTGCAATATGACACTACCAAAATTATGGATTTAATTTTCTTTAAAACATTTTCTACAAACACTGCTTGCTCAAAACTGCTAAACTGATTCTGCTGTTAAAGAATAGGTGAGAATTTTCTACTCTTAAAGTACTTGAGATTGAAGGAGCTTATCGCCAACTTATATACTTATAAACTACTTATAGTAAGTTTTATCAAAAAAGGAAAGTTTTCAGTGAAAGATTGAAATTGTGAATCAATTATAGATTAAATATGTATCTGTCTGAACCTAAAATTTTGCTGTTCTGATAAATTGCAGTTCTTAGGACTCTGTCTACGATAGCTAAGTGAAAAGCTATAAAGGTTTTCCTTAATGAGTGAGAAGGAAATAATCTGCTCTGGCAGAGTTTTGTTAAAATCAAACTGATCTGAAGCACACTACAAAAAGTAGTTTTTTGTTTTTCCACAATGCATTTTTTTGGTGGTGTTATTTTTTTTTTCTTTTAATGTTGCTGTCTCTTACCACTTGAATATGTTTTGATTTGGAGTCTCACTTCATCTTTTACAGACAAGTTGTAATTTTCATAGTGGTAGAACTGAGGTTAAGTAATTTTAAAGTTAATTATGTCGGCATAACTTTTAATCACATCTGTAATCGGCCATCAAAGTGAAAGCCTGTAAATTAATTCCAAGCTAGTAGTCTTATTTGCCTGCCCCTATTGGTGAAACTCAACTGAGACTTGAATAATGGTTAAAGCAAACTGTGCTTTATTTGCTGCTATCTTTATACAATCCCGAAAGGATGCAAGCCTTCCTGTTCCAGGGTAGCATAAATAATTTGGTAAAGAGTGTGTGGCTACCTCATGTAAAATAAGCACCTAAAATTGCTTGCAATATCTAACTGCATTTACTCAGAGCTGCATCTTGGGTAGGGGAGTACTTTAGCCTGGACAAGCTTCTAAAAAGATGTCTTTGAATTTTAATTCAGAGTTCTCAAAGGGGATTGAATAGCTTGAATGTATTCTGTTGTGTGCTGCCTTTCCCCTAGATCTTAAAATAATTCTGTGTATATGAAATTCATTTGTATTAAATCTATAGGGATGCTTCGTTTGGGAACTGCACATACAATCTTACGATCTTGGACTGCTTACAGGGAGTAAATAAGGTAATAACATTTTTTCTTACAAAACATTTTTTAATTGATTTTTAAAACATGAAGAAAAATATTGTTAAAGTAGATTATAAAACCTGGTTTCAGAGCAGACTGTGTGAATGAGTAGTATGCTTTCCTGAAGCCTCAGTTACTGAGGACTGTGTTTGAGTAGTAATGGCTGAGGAAGGTTGCACTTTGACCTGTCTGGCCTGGCCTTTGACAGCTTTTTGAACTTCACCTCATGAATTGGAACATGCAAATGCACCAGGCCTGGCTGGGGGACAGCTCTTAGTGCAAGATACTGCTAGGTCTGCTAATAGATCATTTATAACCATTGGTAAGAGGGAATGACAGGTTGATGAAGTCAAGTGAAACAGATACCTAGGTGTACTGTGAGTTAATCTGAACAGTTTTTGCATGTACTTGGCCCCAACTTTCCCCAAAACGTTTGGTTTAGTGTTTGACACTGACCTTTGCAAAATTGTTTAAAACCAGTGACAACTAATGTATATTACTAGTGGTTTGATGTGTCACTTTAAGTACTCCTAAAATATTAAGCTCCAGTATTGGGGTTTTTTTTTTTTTTTAATTACATCAGTTCTTCATTGGGGACCTTCAAATTTTGTTTGTTTCCTGTTGGCCTTGATGAAGGGAGCAGGCTGTAGGAACAGTTTTGTACAGACACTTCATAGACCATTTGTAATTCTTAAAAATATGGCAAAACAAGTGTTTTTTAAAAATTGGAGAAAGAGAGATGAAGCTTAATATTTTTAGTTCTGTGGGGGTGGGAAAGGAGCTGTCACTTACCAGCAAGACTGTAATTTGTGAGGCATTCTACGGATCCTGAAGATCTGAAGTAGTCAGTGCAGTCACTGTAATTTATCTGCAGCTAATACATCAAAAGGACGGTGAGAATCAGTTTTTCCTCCTTTGTTCTCATAAAATTTATTACTGAATTTTTGTCTAGTTCACCTACAGAGGCAAAAACACTTTGGGCAGAAAACATGTGCCTTAATTGAAAGTAATCTTAGTTTACCTGGATAAATTTGGTGTTTATGTGTGTGTATATCATATACATGTAATTATTCAGGGGGCCTTCAAGTTCTGGAGTGCAGCCAGCCAGCCATGCTTAAATGAAATACATTTTTCAACATCAGCTGTACAGACAAACCTCTCAATATCTTAGGTTTCATGACAGGTCCAGTCACTGAGCCTGTGTTGTCTATAACAAAGTTATTTTTCATTTGCCCTAAAAAGGTTCTCTGTATGTAGCAAACAATGGCAGTCTGATGATTACTGGTTTTAAATCAGAAATCTGTAATGTGTTCTTATCACATCTTAATTCCAGAATGTTGAGCAATATCTATATTTCTCAGAATGCAATAGGTTCAGTATAAATATATGCTACAGAAATGTCTTCCACCAATCTGGAATAAATTTTGGCTCTGAATTTCATATTCATAGAACTATTTTCAATATGGTTATTATGCACAAATCTTTAGTACAAAAGTGGTATAATTAATAATAGTACAGTAATCAAATAAAAACTTCTTTTAGTCCTGTAATGAATACTGTCTAATGTAGTCTATTGGACTTTATTCTATCTGTGAAATGTGCATTAAAAGAAATACTAAAATACAGGTTATACATGGCACTGCATTCTGTATATGCCATTTTGCCTAGGTATTATGGTGGTAAAACCAGAGTATCATATTAAGTGCAGAAAATCAATAAACTCTCAGTGTTTGATGTTTTGTTATGTCCAACTGCATGAAAATACATTTGGATATGGAATAGGAATCGTTAAATTTGTGTATGACAAAAAGGGAATTGCTTTTTAACTTGTCATCTGCCTTACAGAAAAAAAACCCACATGGTAGAGTGTGGAGAATCAGTGTTACGATTTAAGTGATATGCAACAACCTTGTGTCCCATCCTAATGTCTTTGGAGGGGAAATAATGAGCCTAACATGTTTCAGTGACATTGTTGGAGTTTTTGTTGTCTGTGTTGTTAATCTGTGCAGAATCTAATGTTGTCTTAACATAAAAGTTTCAATAAGCCACAACCACAAACATTTAGGGATGTAGTTTTGCTCAAAAAAGTGTTATAAAATGAGATTATATATTGTATTTCAGTTAAACTGACACCTTGTTGCCTTTTAGGCCTTGCAGCATGGATTTTTTGACTTTAAGACATTTGATGTGGATGAATATGAACACTATGAGGTTTGTAAATTTAATAATGCGTTGAATGTGTTTGGGTTACCTAAAATAAGAGTATAAAGTATCCCCCAACTTAAAACATACTGGAAACATGTTTTTAATTCAAGCAAAACCCAGTGTTCATATGTAAGGTAGGTACATGGAAACCTATCTGCTCTTTGTGAAGAACATGCAGGATTACTATCCCTGTGATTTCAGTGCATCATGTCAGAAATCTACTGTTTTCTCATAGCCTTCCTGGCTTCTGGGACCTCTCTTATGCTTTCCCAACTTTTGCTAGCTCCTTCTTCCATTCCTATTAGTCCCAAATATATGACAGATTTTTTACAGCCATCTAGATAAGGCAGATTTTGAAGGGGGTTTTTTAGTAAAGATGCATTATGTGGAATTCTAGTAAAGGAAATACATCCAAAGTATTTCCCTAACGAAGCCCCAGAAAGCTAACAGATGTCACTCATTGTTCTGCCCACTTTCTTACAACCTATATATAGATACTCTGGTTGGCTTTAGATGCTTCTAGGACTTTGTAACATGTGCACCTTTATCTGCTGGTAGTAGAAAGTTATCTCAAGCTACCTTGCTTTAGAGAAGCTTTAAATACACCATGCTGTACTTGTGGACTGGGCTGTGTGTGGAGGAAATCTCAGGCACAGAAGGTGTACATACGTCTGGTCCAAAACAGTTGCATTATCTTTGTCTACCATGTGTCACTCCAAGGAAGGGAAAGGGTTTTACTGAAATCGGTGACAATCATTTAGTTTATTGGACATTGTCTTTGGAGCACCTATAAATTCCTGTAGTTGTATTGGTTAAGGAGAAAGATATGTAAACTAGAGGTGTACTAAATATTTGAATATAAATTAAACTCTCTTTTTAAACTTGTGTTGTTTTACTGTAGCCAGTATTCTTCCCATATCCTTCCCCACTATTGCAATTTTCAGAAAACTTGGAAGTAATGGGAATAAAGTTGGTTCATTGGAAAATCTCCATTTTAAAAGCATTTCCTATAGCTGTATGTATTTCAGATACATACTGAAATGCTTCATAAATGGTCAAGAAAGTGAAGTCAGAAGAGAAATAAACAGTGGAAGAAGTTAATTGACAGCACATCCATACAGTAGATGCCTGCAGTAGGCAGTCTATAACACAAAACTGCCTATTTCACTAAACTTGAAAGCATTTGTAGAAGGATTTCTGTATTCTGTGGTGTTCCATAGGGATTAGGTTGAGAAATTGGTATAGCCTTCACTGAATTACCAAAGTTAAATGAACAGGAACTAAAATTTAAAGTATGAAATTGCTTCTTTTTTGCTTATTCTATGTACAAAAATAAAAAGCTTGTTCTAAAAACAAATGGTAGCTAGGAATTCTTGGGATTCTGTACACGTGGTAGGCGTTAGTCTGCTTGAAAAAGAGTATTAAAATAATTGACTAAAACTATCCCATTATCTTGTTTAAGTCTTAACATTATTTTAGTTTGTGAAAAGTAAATATATGTGAATTATGTTTATAGTATGCTGCTTGCTGAGTTTAAGCAAGAACTTGGGGTCATCTTTAATTTTTTGTCTATTTTTTGGTATGTCTTCTCTTTTTTTACACTTTATGGTCAGCTTTGTGTGTAGTTATGTCTTGTGCTATATTTCAAAACTTTAAATGTTACAGGTTTTTGCTACGTTAGGTCTTCAAATGTGTGGTTATGTAGACAAAAGTTGCATAGAACTTAAATGGAGCAGGCTAAAAGGAAATTTTATTTCATGTTTATAGTTCTTTCATCTTACTGTGTTATCAAGGCAGCTAATTCCCCTTTTGTTGGTCTGGAAGTAAATTACTGATTGGGCTTTTAAGTAATAATGGTCTTTGCATGTAGTGTTGAGCATATATATATATACATATATATACAGAAATACCTGTAGTTCATGTTGCTTAAAATTGAAATTACTTGCCATGACCCCTGTAACTATGGAGAACACACAAATAAAACTGGTGGTAGAAATACAAAAATATTTTTAGCTTACTGAACAGGACTTCTCCCCTCGAGGGAGTAGGGGTGCTGCAGTGCTGAGATGTGTGATACCAGTGGGGGCAGGGGTCCCAGCTTGGCACTGAGGTTGGGTCTCTGGTCCTTATGCAACCTGGGCAACTTCCAGGAGTTTCCATTGTGCAAGGACGTTGGGAGCAAGCCTAATGGGCTCAGCTAAGCAAACAGTTGCTGAATTGATTACAGTGATGTCCATTATCAGAACCTTTCACTCATTAGGATGTTCTGATGAGCTGAGAGCTAAAAACGCAAGCTTAATAATGCAGCTGAGCTGAGTGCCGTGTCCTTAAAAGTCATGCTGAGAATAACTGCATTGCCAAACGAGGAATGAGCAGTCTTCAATTAAAGAAAGAAAAGAAGGCAGTTTTGAACTACAGTTCATATTACGAATTTCCAAAGAAGCTTTCAGTTTCAGCAGTGACAGAATTTGAAGAGCCTTTTTAGGTTTTCATTTAAAAGTGAGCAAGAAATGCAAAATGTCATAGTTTGAAAGTTTATTAAAATCTAGTCTCTTTATTTAATTTACACTTTTCTTCTGTGATTACTGGCTCACCAGAGCTTATGCCAATATGTAAATTTCAGTTTCTACAGGGAAAGGATAATTGTTTTGAAGGCTAATTGGTTTTTAATTTGTTTCCTGTGAATTGGGTTTTTAGCTAGTGCCTCACGAGCAAGCACTTTTCCATAATTTTTGATTAAAACATAGAAGAACGTTGGTGTTTGTCAGTGTTATTAATAGGTGTCCCAAATCACTGAACCCTCTCAAGGTGAAATATCTTGCATAAAGGATCTTTCTGCTTTTTATTGGAAAACTTCAGCACATTTTGTTTACATTTCATTTTATTAAGATAGATCTGAGAAGCAGCTTATGGTTAATTTGTCCCATATAGTTAAGCTAGCTAATTCCATTTGAAGTGTTTAATTTTAATGCAACAAGAACATAGTGAAGAGTAAAATAAAATCTTGAGTAATTTCTTTTACCTTGTATATACAGATACTAAAATGTTCTTCTCTTCTGAAACTTTTGTAGCGAGTGGAAAATGGTGACTTCAACTGGATTATTCCAGGAAAATTTTTGGCTTTTAGTGGACCACACCCGAAAAGCAAACTTGAAAATGGTATGGTGTATGTTTTAATGCTGTGCTATGATCTTATTTTTCCAGCATGTAAAACCATCACAGCAAATGAGCAGAAGATAATAGAGGGTTATAGATCAGTTTTAATATTCAGAAATAATCACCCAGTGAGCATTTTATATATGATCATAGAAAAATTAATTCAAAAAGTTTTGGAATTCTTCTTTGCCAGAAGAATTTCAATTCTTCTAAGAGTCAGTGGTTTTCATCCTGTGACAAAGTGCCTGAGAGACTCAGGTCCCTTACTGTTCTTCTGGAACCTGACACCTGATACAGTAAGTGTGCAGAATTAAAGGTGAGTTGCATTAAACACAGAAGACTTTGTTAAGAGTTTTGTAACAGACCAGAAAAGAAATTTAAAAGAAGCTTGCCTTTACTACTGAAGATACTTGGGACAATGTGAAGAACCTATGGAATGTGATTCTAATGGAATAAGAAAAAGAGAAGCTTGACTGACAGAGGGAAAGTAGAGATTTGGTCCAGCTAAAAGAAAATTCAGTCATTTAAATACTACAATCAGGTTTTTTTCTGAACTTGATTGTATCATTTGTGCCATGTCCCATTGTTTATGTGAGCATACTTTCTGAAAATCTGCCTTCCCTCCCCACCGCCGCCTTCTGCTCTCCTATGTTTCTTTTATGACTGAAATGCTGCTGGTTACATACTGTCCACTGAAAATTTAAACAAAATGCAGAAAAAAAATGTTTAGGTTGGTTTGGGTTTCTTCCCCAATTATTGTTGCAGTCCTTTCTTGCAGAATTTTTTCTAAGTTTACTTAAATTGTTCCATGGAATTTGGAAAACCTGTGTTTTATTTATAACATATGTAACTGAAAATTGCTAAATTAACACACTTAAAATCCAGTTATGAAACTATAAGTAACCTTCTCCCAGGTGATTGTAAGTACACATTACAAAGCTACGTTTTTCTCATAATGTTGTGGTTTGAATTGCATTTACTAATGCATATATGACTTGTCCTGAACAGCTGTTCTGGTTGGTCATTGACCCCCCTCCCTGTCCCCCTGTGTTGAGCTAGAGGATCCTTTTGTCTCTCAGATGAGAATCAAGGCAATAAAGCTTTCTTACTTCCCAGCAGGACAAGAATATTTTTGGTACTGCCGTTTCTCCTTTGACTGTTTCTCTCATTCATAATATGGATCAGCAATCTATTTTCCTCATAAACAGTGTTTCCTCTTTAAGCATGCTTTTATTCTTTGATCTGCAGCTTGACCATGGATCAACAGCTGTTCTGAAGTGCTGAGTTCATATAGGTCCCTAGCTTTATATATAAATCCTCCTTGCAGAGACGAATGGGTGCTTAATGGGAGATAGTACAGTGTTTCACACAGGCTATGTTTTAAATTTTTGCCTCCTAATACTTTTTTTAATAAAAGTGGTCTTCATGAGCATTTTTGGACAACTTTTTAGTATCACGTAACATGTCTATTCTGAATGAAGTATAAAAGCGTTTTTAATATTAGCATGTTTATCATTCAAAAAAGGTTTCAGGGGTAATTTTGATTAGTGAGATCTTGAACTTCATGAATCTACGACATTAAATGATTGCGTCTTTATTTTTTTTATAGGTTATCCTCTTCATGCACCTGAAGCCTACTTTCCCTATTTCAAGAAGCATAACGTCACGTCAATCATAAGACTAAACAAAAAAATTTATGAGGCAAAACGCTTTACTGATGCTGGTTTTGAGCATTATGATCTGTTCTTCATAGATGGCAGCACACCAAGTGACAGTATAGTTCAGAGGTTCCTGAACATCTGTGAAAATGCTGATGGTGCTATTGCTGTACATTGTAAAGGTTTGTGCACTTACTCATTTCTCAGACTGAATTTCAAAATAAATGTAAATCCATAGAATTTATCTCAGAAATACAGCATTTAAGAACACTTTCAGATTGTGAGAGTAATAATGCTTTATGGCACTTGACTAAATATATGCTAAATATTTGTTATTTTCCTGTGTATGTGAAGTCCTTACATCCTACACTGTTACTTGCAGTAACTGACAATCTGTTGTTCTGTGTTTTTTTTTATATGACTTGAAAATTTGAGATTTAGTTGATGCAGGTTTCTTTTCTGCATTATGCTTTCACAGCATTATGATAATTGGTCAGGAAATGCAAAACACTAAAAGGTTTTCTTTGTGCTTTCTGACTGTTCTACATTTTTCTGTGGAGTATGAATTCCAAATTTCAAGTTGATGTGAGTTATTGTGATGCCAGCATTTCAAACCAGCCTAATTCAGCAAACCAGCCAGAAAATGCACAAAACATGCTTAGTCAAGAGAGATTAACAAAGGCTTTTAAGGGTTCAGCTTGATTTATGTTTAGAATTGTGTAAGGACATTGTGGAGACGAATGTCTTGCATGATCAGAAGCAAGAATAATGCTATTCATAATTTTCCCATGAACAATAAATATGCATATCAATCATAAATAGGTTTATTCGTCAACAAGTTGTTACTGTGGCTAGAACCCAGAAATTCTGGCATTAATAAGCTGGACATCTGCTAATTGGCTAAATGAGAGTACAAACTGTTGATTAGCAGGAGCTTATTAGTAGGTTGTTATTCTCCAGGCTTAACTGCTAAAGGAATATAACATAGTTGGTAGTGAGTTAAGAGATGTGCTTTTTACACTGAAGTATTTTTGGTCTTTAGTCTGACCACTTAGTAAGCAAACCAACGATCTTGTTCTTTTTAGCTTTTACACCATCCTAAATAATCCTCTACAATGTTAAATTAACAGTTAACTCAGACGGAGTTATATTGCAGAGGTGTTCTGAGCACAGCTTTCACACTAGAAGGTGCTTGTCTCAGATGATGTAGAACAGTTAATTGCAAAGGATTGTAATGGAAAGTTTGTACATTAGCAGAATGTTGGAGGAAAGAACTGAAATCAATACTTCTCTTTTTAAATGAGTCTTCAGAGCTTGTCTTCCAAGCTACAGTTATGGAAGCTCACTATGTGTGAACTTCTACCTTCATCTTTCTATCTAAATCACCTTCACTTTTGTCAGAGCAAGATTAAGTTATTGGTTAAATGTAAAAAGCTCATAGTTGTGTATAAGATTGTCAGCAGAGATATCTGGCTGCTTGGAGAGTTTCCATTTGGATAGCTGTTGGTGCATAATCAATGGTAGGCTACTGTGGGATTGTAAGTTGCAAATACTGTATTTGTGGCAAAAAGTTCAAATCGGGAAACACTTTGCAAGTAGATGAGACACAGAGTAGAAAGAGATTAATTCTCACTCTGTAGTTTGAGATTTTACTTATAGTAAAAGCTAATTTTTCTGTGTCTCTGCTGTCCCCTTAAAAACAGGATTAGTTTCTGATTTTGGGCAATGGGTTAAATTACTGTAAGCTATTGATATCTAAAATTATACACTGGCCAACAGTTATTGCTGTTTTTACACATAGCAGTGAATAGTTTTATGTCTTGGTTTCACAACAAAACTGATTCAACGAGAAAAAGCCTGCTTTTCAAAAAGAAAAAGGTTGCTCTGCTGAGATGTGACATGTATTTGCACCACAGTTTTTAGGTACGTGTGTTGGCCTCTCAAAGGTACTTTGATTATGGTTTTTTACTGGTTTTATAAATAGGAAGTTGGTATCCAGCTTGATCATGGCTTTTTTTAAATTATTGGCCTTTTTTTAAACAAAGTTTAAAGTAGAATTCTTCAAGTGCCACACGTGATCGCTGTTGCAGGTTTTCTTTTAAACACTAACTTTTCCTAAGTATGAAATATTTGTTCCTATATCTACAGCACTGAAATTGAATTATGTGATAAACAGAACACTGAATCAGAAATTCTTTCTTCAGATACTAATATGGTGAATAACATTGCATGGAAGTTTTCTTGTATCCCATACTTTTATCTGATCATTATGGAATGCTCATGACTTCATATGTGGCTGTTGATACTTGTGTTTCTGTAGCTGGCCTGGGGAGAACAGGAACACTGATTGCCTGTTACATAATGAAGCACTACAAGTTCACACATGCTGAAGCCATTGCTTGGATAAGAATATGTCGCCCAGGCTCTATTATAGGACCCCAGCAACACTTCCTGGAAGAGTATGTATATATATACCCTTCTTGCTCCTCTCCATCCCTGTCCATCTTGCACTATTTATAGGATCTAATTTGTCTACTTATATTTGTATGTTATTGCCTGTTCAATATATTTAAGATTAGTTAATAGAGGATTGAAATCTAAGTTCCTCAGAAGCAGTCAGCTTCTCCGGAGTTCTGTGCATTTTGACCCCTTAAAGGGGCACAGGGCCTCAAGACTGCATGTTCTGGGGAATTTAGGAGTTAGGCAAATGTGTTGGAAGTGGACAGATGTGGATAAAAGATTAAATCAACAAATAGGATTTATTAAATATTAGCATCAAAAGAATAGTCTTTAATTACTTTATATATAATTTGTGGCACTTAAAATTAATCCTAAAGTGGTATAATTTGAATGTTTTTTCTTTACTGTAACTCAAGATTAAATAAGTACTTGGTAGAAAGCTTATGATCTCCTTCAGATTCTTTAGCATGATGTATGATACATTTCTGATTTGGAGCTAGTAGTTGTAGCAACAAATGTATGGTTTTAATTCAGCTTCAGATTTGATCCTGACTGGAACTGAATGATAGGGATGTAGACAGTAAGTTTAATGTCATAGTGGTTTCTGTGTTGTGCATTTACTATTATAGTGGTTATGCTTGGTATATTTGAGCTGATGGCATGATGATATTTACTTGGAGGCATTTTTGCTATTAAGGGAGAAAACATTTTAAGAAAATCCACTTCAAGTAGGAAAAAGAGAATTCATCAGCTCTGCTAGATGCTGTGTAAATACAGTAAAAGATGCACCAGTGTACTTTCATCTTAAAATACGTAGAATATTGGAGAGAAGGAGGTATTACTGTAATTCATAAGAGAAATTGAGCATGAATGAGGGGTTTTATTTATTTTCAAGTGCAACTAAATGGACACTCTTCTATTTGAGAGGTGGCTTGCCATTATTCAAAATATTGCAGATCACAAACTTTGACAAAACACAGGTGGTAACTGGAGGCAGATTAGTCTTCTTCAGACAGTGCTGGTGCTTGGATACACTCTTAAAAATAACTTACACAATAGAGCAAAATTACAAGAAAGGTACTAGGTAATGTGAATCCTAAGTGCTGTTTACTTACAAGATAGGAAAAACAAGACTCATGTCCTTTCTTGGTTTGACTGAATACTTGGCTTGATTTTATAGATAGGCAAAGTTCCTTCAGATCTACCTACACTATTCACAGCTAAGAGCTGTAATGTTCAGTAAGAATTGTCTACGCTCCTAAGGGTAGTAGATACTTGTTTCAAAAATCAGACAAAATTAAAGCAGTGTCACCAGTGATGTCAACATGGGATGAAAAGAATGTCAGCTACATCTCTGTAATATAAAATGTCTTGCCCTCAGGGCTGCAAAGTTGCATCTGACAAAAAAGTAAAATCTTGCAGTTTCGATCTTCTAAACTTTATAGGTGTCAAAGCTTAGTCTCTTAGGTTCTTTGAGGTTTGATAAGGGAGGTTTGACTGGTTTTGGTTTTTTTATAGAAACTCTTCCACTTAAGTGTGAATCAAATCAGTTTGTTACTGTGTATGCAATTAATCTTGACAGATTTCAAAGGTATTTAAATTCTAGCATGTTTTCTAGTCTACTTCTGTTAGTTGAACTAAATAGCCGTCCCTCTCCCCCCCACCCCTTTGTTCTCCTTCTCGTGATGTTTTCTTGGGATGCAGTGAAATTTTTCTGGAAGTGTTTACCTTTTGCATTTATTATTGAGCAAGCTTAGGCAGTTGGCTCAGATAATTTTGCTTTTAAGCTTTTCTGTAATATTTTGTTTCCAAACAAAGAAAAGTTTCCAGTGAAAGTATATTCTGATTTAATTATTTTTTTCTCAGTTCAGTGTAGGAGTTTAATTTTTTTTCAATAGTTTGTAATAGTATCTCCATTCTTGGATGGAACTAGCATGACTGGTACCTATCCAGCAAACATCCTTGTCAGCCTCATCTGCCCATTGTTGCAATTAAATTATTATTTTACCACCTGTGTGAAGGATATATTCTTTCAGTTTCTGAAAGTCAATATTAGAGTCCTATTGAACATTCCATGACTACATCCACTTGCACTGCACAGGTCAGCTGCAGTTTCAGTGCACAGTATCTGTGTCCAGAAAACTCACCCTAGTAAGTTGCAAAGTTCTGTATCGTGATTTATGCTACACATGATGTATATAAAAACATTGTTCTATGTTATTTTTTTAAATTGTGTTTTAAAAGCCTTTACAATATGATTGCAAATTCCTGTTTAATTAACCTCTTTCTCCAGAAGGATTTGGTAAAATGAAGTTTTAGTACTGTGACAACTGCAGACTTGTTGGGTGATTCTGGAGGTTTTTTTGTTGTTGTTTTAAAGTATTGAGTTTTTAACATTTTTTGTGATAGATGTGTAAATTTTTTTCCAGATGAAGATGTACAGAAGATTCAAATGTTGGCAATCTGTAAGCATGGTATGTTTTCATATGTTTTTATATGTATGCACAGCTGTTGATATGAATGGCTTTGGTTTTGTATCCTGAAGGAAACAAGCAATGTTATGGCTGGAGGGAGATCTCATCCGATCAAAGCAGAACCAGCGAGGAGTTGATGGAAACATTAACAGAGTTCTTTGTGGCTTGAATGACATTTCCATCAGTGGCACTCTGAATAAAGTACAAGACTTGCATCAATACAAGGAGGTAAGTGTTCTTAGGAAAAATTTCAAGCAGACTGAAGCTGAGCTTTTAAATGACTAGCTATAGATAACTTCTAGATTTTTGGCTTTTTTAGGCTTATATTAGTATTAGATTTCTTTTTCTCAGGTTAACTTTTTATAGGTTTATAGTTAGAACAAATCTCCACTTAAAAAAAAAAGAAGAAGAAAGATCAAGTAATATTTAGAAGTGTTGCAGGTAATTTTTCAAGCTTCAAAAAGTTTACATTATTCCAAGTCATTCTCTCAGGATTTTCAGTTGTTTTTCTGAGAATGAAAGAAAAAAACGTCAGTTTTCCTCCGGGAAAAAAAATCCGCTTATTCCAAGTTTTTAACTGATAATGCGGGAGTGTATAAATGTTAATTCTTTTATCACAGTGTTAAAGATGAGGTGATGTGTAAGTTTAGGTTAAAGACTTTACAATTATATTTTGGGAGCACAGGCATGAAGTCTCAGTTGAAGTGAACATAGTTTTGTTTCTGGACTAGTAAAATTCTAAAACTGTAGTTTCTTATATTATCTATAAAAACCGGTCTAGAGGAGCTGTGCATTTGGTTAATCCCTCCTTAGGTCTGTAATGACTAAAGAGGTTTTAGGTTCCTCATGGAACCATTTGCTTGATATAAACGACCAGGCATTTGTGGGCACATTTTTCATATAGTTATTAGAATGAGTTAAAATAAGCATCTATGATAATCTGGGAGAGCATCTTAAACACATTTCTATAAAGGTACCATTTCCCTGTATTTCACTTTCTTAGAGATGTCATATTAAAGCTGTTCAATGTTCAGCTTTCAAAACATTTAACTTCTCACTATCTTTTTGGGTATTTGGTTATATCTCAAGACCTCATTGAACTAGCATCTCTAGAAGCTCAAAATAAAGTAATTTTCCCAGTCCCAAAAATTCATGATGTCAAAGAATCAGAAGAGAGGACAGCTAAATGCAATAACTGTTGGGCTGGTCGAGACAGTGAAACAAAGTTCATCAGCATTGTAGCTGGATGATAGGTAACAATGGTCTAGCATGTAATCTGCAGTGAAATCTAGCTAAGATATTTATATTTTCCTATAGTGAATGTGACAGTTAGACCATCACATCATTTGATTAACTTCTAACATATTACTTCTGTCAGTCTTTTATGTTGGTTAATGGCAGAAACTATTGTTCTGTTTTATGCAGAGCAGTGAGTTCACTTAAGTACAAAAGGAACTGCAGAAATAAAAATACTCCATGTGAGCTCAAATGAAGCATAATTGGTATAAGTTTGTTTTCATTTGAAAAAAAATCACAGTTCTTTTCTTGCTTTGTGTAACTTCCCTATTTCTCTGCTACATAAGATGCTGTCTCTCCATAGCAGTTGGGTCTTAGAAAAGTGTTTTGAGACCAATCTGAAATTATAAATAGGTATTTAAACAGTGTTGGCATATGCTTTTAATGTATCTTAGAGTTTATAGTATTTTCTGAAGCTAGAAGAAATGAGGATAAAACTCTGAAATCTGTTCATCCTGTATTCCTTATTAAGTTCACATGGGGAAATTTTTTTCAAAACTTAGTTTCCTAGAGAACATAAGAACTCTCAGGTTTTTACTTTTTAAATCTAGTAATTTAGTACAGTTGATGTTTAGCTCCTCTTGTGGGACACACAGCTTTATTTAAATTTCTTCCTCACTTTGTGTGTAGCACAGTTTTGTGGTACTGTTTCCCTTGCATGTTGCTGGCAACTTTAAAAACAGTTATGGAGGAAGTTCATGTTCTGTAAAAACAGACTTCCTTGAAGTAAATAAATGGTGGCATTAGGCTTGAGCATCCTGAACTGCCTTTGAGGTCAGATACTGGAAAAGTCCTGTGTGAGTGTGTTTGTGCAGAGACACATTAAACATGGCAGAACTGTGCAAAGAGAAATGCCACACCTGCAGGGGATGGTAGATCAGCCTTCTGGGCTCTAGTCTTTGTGAAGGAGATGCTCAGCACTTTGAAACTACGCTGCTCCTAGGATTTGATAGATTCCCTTGCTTGCATGCTTTTGTTTCCCAGAACGATTCTGAAGACAAAGCAGATGTGGAAGCTCAGAATGGTATGACACAGGGAGATAAGCTTAATGCCTTAAAAAGTCGGAGACGGCCTTGTTCCGCTACCACTGGAGCTCTGAGGTAATTATACCCTTCTGAGGTGATTTGCAATTTTAAATTCAGTCC
Organism: Daphoenositta chrysoptera; assembly: GCA_013397915.1. Taxonomy (NCBI): domain Eukaryota; kingdom Metazoa; phylum Chordata; class Aves; order Passeriformes; genus Daphoenositta; species Daphoenositta chrysoptera. Next base: position 168,528 of record VZRO01002267.1, read on the forward strand.
CTGCTATCAGATCTGTGTGGCAAGTACGTGATCTTGTTAAAGGCAGTGGTACTACCTGTACCACCTTTTGTGGTGGAAATTTCTCCACGTATGTATCTATTAGTTGCAGATTTCATTTGTTAGTCTTTTTCTTCTCTCCTTTTTTAACCTCTGTCTCCCTGTTTAGGGATACCTTCTTACTGTGTAGCAGTAAAAGATAATGTGAAAAATACTTCAAAATCTTCAAATTTAAATCTAACCTTTTAAAACTTATGACTTGAACAAAATATTTTTAATTGAACTTAGTTGACTTTCTATAATTACTTTTCTGTGCGCCTTATATAAATTTACAATTTTTCAGAAGCAGTAAAAATGTGAACTGTGAAATTAAACCTGAAGTAACTAACTCTCCGTTCTTTAACTGTAAATTAAAATACTGATTGTCAATAATTGTAACTCTTATTTTTATATTTTAAGCCAACCTGAGACACGCAGATATGTTTGGCAGAGGGGAAACGCTTTTTATCCTTGAATAAAGATTGCTGCTTTTGTTTCTTTAGGCTGCAAGACATGAAACTGCACACCAGGTCACTATCACAACCCTTCAGGTATTGACTTGAAAATTCTAGTTCTAAATGTGTATCACTTGACTAGGATCTTAATTTTCAGTGTTTTGGATCATTGCTAATCAATTAATGTGATAACTATTTCAGGCTTCTGAGCATAAGCAGGTAACAAACCTTTTTAAACACCTGCTAATTGCATGCCTTACCCCATTGAATCAAAAATACAATATGTAGGACAAAATTTCTATCATTATCAAGCATTAATACTGAAAAGAGCACATTTTTCAGTTTTGTGACCTGAATTCTCGAGTTGGATTACTCCAGATGGCTAGCATGGAAATTAATGTTTACTCTTTCTTGGTGTGTAATTAAAGCTGCTCAATGTCATTTTTCTTTTGTGCTTGTAGTCGGAGGTCTGTACCCAAGTTTTTTCATCCTTTAAGGTCTCATTGTTGCATCCCCTGGTCTAGGGTTGGAGAAAATTACTTTTTTAAATTCATTAATATGGACAGCCTTAATAGTAACAATTTGAGTAGTCCAGTGTAACATACATACAGCTTATTATCAACACATGAAGCATTTTGTCATTAAAAATCTCACTCTAGAAAGAGCTGCATGTTCTGTGCAACTTTCTGAAAATGTTCATTTGGAAATGATTATGACCTCATGAAACCTGCAGTTTTGTTTTTTTCTACTCATAGTTGCTCTATAAGCTCAAAAAGTACTCTTACTCAAATTTACATTTAAAGTTCTGAAATTTATGATAAAATTTACAATAAATGTATAAAAAATGAACACTCGGCCTCTGTAAATTATCAGGGTGAAAAGTAGCCTGTAACTGTTTGATAAGGTGCAGCTGGGGAAATACTTGGAGTGGGATATCTGGAAAGTTTTTTTAAAAAAGGTGTTTGAAACTGCGAACTTGATTTTTTGCTGTTGAGTTCTCAGACTTGAGAGTTCACACTTTTTAAAATACCAGTCTATGTACTGAAAGACTATATGTGTTTGAGATGTATATTTTAGTTATAAAACCTTGCTTCTCACTAGAACTCTGCGTTCTTTTTAGACTGAATACCTCAGGTAGCACAGAAGGATCCATATCTCCTCTGAAGGCCACCCGAGTGATGGCGGTTACTTCACCATCTGCAGAAAGAATAAGCAGACTTTCCACGTCCTCAGGCTCTAACCTTAAAAGGTTTTTTTCTTCTTCTCATTTTGGTACAAATGCTTGCTGTATCCTACAGTGCTTGTCAGCACATCTGCAGTCTAGGAAGCGCTTGCTGTTCATGACTATTAAGAAGACTTAAATTTACTTACAAAGTGACTTGCTGTTCCACTAGCCAAACTCTAGTTGCCTAAAGATTTAAAAAACAAGTAAAACCCAAAATCTGTCCTACTGGTCTGAGAGTTTTATTGATATTGTGTCATCAGAAACAGTGTTGCATTGCTCAAGTGAGTTTTGGTTTTTTTCACTTATCTCAGTTTATAGATGTTTTGCAGGTATTCCCACGAGTCTCTATACTATTACTCTCAGAATACTGAGTGGTAATTAATATAATTTTTTTAATGAACCATTGATTTATTACTATTTAGTTCCATTATTACTATTGTTCTAAGTAATTATATCTATTAAATGACACTCAGAATGACTGATGCATTTTTAATAACTATGTGCACAAATATTTGCCTGAAGAGAGTAAGCAGCTTGAGAAATTTCAGGATACCCTATTTCTAATCTCAAATTTTATCATATTATTTCTTGGTTACTTGAAGGCTTGTATCACAAAACTGATTTCAAGAAACAGAGGAGGAGTTCTTAAACTGTTCCTTGTACACAAAGTACTTCAGGGTAAACCAAATACTGCCTAAACATTTTAAGACAATCTCCTGCATGTGTGTATGGTTTGACAGAAGTGACAGCTGGCCACGGTGTAGTGCTTGAATAAGCAAAATTTGGAAAGTCCTGACAAAGAATTCTGCTTTTCATTACTTGGGAGGTAGAAAATGAGCCTGTGTGCAAACACAGCTTAAGTCAGAAGGGTCTGTGTTATTCACCTAATGTCTTCTGCATTATCTGTTACATTTTTGTATATATCTCTACATACCATGTGTATATTTTTTTCCCTGCATGTGTTCTCCATTCAGCGTTTCCATAAACTCCAGACTAGCCAATTCTCTAGGGAACCTGTACGCTGCTTCAGATGATGATGAGAGCAAAATGACATCATCGTCCTCTAGGACAGGTTTTTCTGTAAGCCATATCTCCAGTCACCTGAATGGCAGCTTGCAGCTGCCACACAGAAAAAACCATGAACTGAACAACAACTTATACAACAGAAACAGCAGTAGTGGCAACAACCTGAGCAGCCAAAGCAGTTTTCACAGCGCCGTGACAGATGAGTACGCACCAGCCTTCCTTTATGGGCCTTACAACTCCTCCAGCACCATCCCAGAGTCAATTCCTGTAAGTCACAGTCACAACAGCACTTTCAGGCAGCTCACTGATGCTTTTCTTCCTTGCTTCTGTGAGCAAAACTGTTGCAAAAAAAAGTTCTTAACTCTGCGTAATTCTCCAACTTCCTCTAACGTGTCTGAGCATCACCTTTGTCTGTTACCTATTGTTTCAGCTGTTCTTTTTTCCATCTAAGCATCTAGTCCATGAAAGCTTCATGAAAATAAATCACACCTGAACTTTAACATCCCTTCTGATATCTTTTTTAATGAAGCTTCTTCCCCTTAGATTTTATTTCAAATTATCCATAATGCAGTCTAACACAAGTTAATTATATGACTTTATCTTTGTGCAGTAACAGATTTCAAAGAAGCCTTTTTATGTATCATAGCAAATAGAGGGTAGAACATCCTTAAAGATAGGACTTATTTGAACAATTGCTCTTGACTTGAAACCTACTCCTTTTCTAACACCAAATGTGGAAAGCATTATAAGCAAGATATTTCTGATGGTCTCACATTGCAGCTTTCATTCCTCAACAACTTTGCTGCCTTGGACTTATTTTGTGCTCTTTTTCTGTGTAAAAGAGTCTTTATGAAGAGGATGTACAGATAAAGTAATGCAACTTGAAAGTGTTTCTATACCAAACGCAGAGAAGAGAGACTAGAGAAACTTCAGTTTTGAAATGAGAAATAGCTTCATGTATTCTAGGGAAAAAATAAGCTTATCTACTACTATAAATCTAAAGCCAATTTATAATTCCTGGTTTCCAAGGATTTGATAGCCTACTAATTATGAGAAACAGTACACTGTTTTTAATAGATTTTGCCTATGATTAAGGGAACCTGTCAGCCTCTCTTGAATAGTACTGACACTTAAGATTTTTGGTTTTTTTACTGGGTGGAAATAAAATTGGCTGTGTGTAAAATTAACTTCGCAGTATTGCACATCACTCTTCTGTTTCCTTACCACTGATAAATTGTTTCAATATAAAGAAAGTTTCGGTGTTATACCTGCTAGTGGTTTTGAGTGTGGTGAATCTGTCTTAAAACAGCTAATAACATACATTGCATATTACTAGGATGTCCTGAGAAGGATCATTCATGGGCTGTGTTCTCTTTTCTTTGCAGAAGTGGAGGACTTACTTTCTTGTTAACAGCTCAGGTGTGGCAACACTTACAGTTCAGAAGCCACAGCTTTGTAGCTTGGGAATGTGAATTGTACTTTCTGAGGATAGATGAAAGTAGGAAATAAATTCTCATTGTTCCACTGTGGAATTAAATTGCATGTGTGACTGAAACCTAACCTGTATAGAAAGAACATTGAAAATTAAGTTAGTTGAGGGAACGTGATTCTGTATTCTCTTACTCAGTAGGTTCTTCCTACTGTGGTAGAATCTGCTTGACCTAAAGCAGCTCTTCAAAATACTTGATGTTTTCAGACTCCTTGTTTAAAAAAAACATTTAGCTTCTTACCCACTACGGTTTACCTGGAAATAAATGCTGATATTCCATGATCTTAGAATCACTGTTCTGCATTGAGGTTAAAATTGAGTTTAAATTTTACTTTAAACAGCAGCAGTAACTTGTTTGCAAGGGAGTTCTTGAATGTTGCCACATCTTCACCCCTTTGACTGTGTTTTTCCCTACTACATGGGATTGAAATAAACTATATATAATTGAGATTTTTCAAGTGAGATATAAAAACCATAACAGTTTTTCTATGATGAAACAAGTTCTAGAACAACAGGACTGTTCTTGTTTAACTCATTTGGTTTAATTTTTTCAGGCATAGAGATGAGGAGAGAGGTAAAAAGCTGTGTGTTTTTTGAGATACACTGATGAGTCTTTCATTTGTTCATGCATTCTGATTGCTCTGGAAAGTCATCCTTTTTAGGTGTTCCCAGTCTTTAATCCAACATGCTTACAGAAATTCAGTCCTCAGTCTTCAGCTCCTGTTGAGTATACTGGAACTAATAGTTGGTATACCAACAGTGGCTGAGAGCAGTCATTCATCTGAATAGTAAGTGGTAAATTGGCTGATCTTATTTTTTTTTAATGTCTCACTTTCAGTACTGTCTTAGATTAAACGTATTGAACAATAATTCTTTGGAGAGTCAGCCCATTCCCATTCTTTTCAGTTGTTTCTTTTGTAAATTATATGCTGCCAGCAGCATTTCTTAGAGGGTTTTTTCCATATTTTTCTTACAGCTACGTATTATGCATAAAGTTTATGCATGTAAATTTAAATGCAGCACCCTAAGGGGAAGAAAGTCCTTGTAACTGTAATGTGACTTAGTCATGAAAATAAGCTGACATTATTCACAATGGGCCAGAATTTACAGGAGTACCAAATGATAATATAAAGCATTACAGAAGCAGTAAGCCTGTTTCCTCAAGCAGCTGAAGACGTTCAATGTAAATATAACATCTTAAAAACTAAGAACTCTCACCTCCTTTGGAGAGGTACTTGCCATAACTTCATGCTAGAACTTATTTTTAACAGTGAAGGCCAAGTTAGTAGGCTCGTTCCACAAGCCTAGGACAGGAAATTAAGTTTTGGTGACACTTTGTTTCTTTTTTATATTTAGGTATTTACAAAATTCTAGGATAGTGCTTGTTTCTCCTTAATCTCATAAACCCTCCAGGGTTCATCATAATTGGCATTGACACAAAAGTTCCCCAAATCTATGTGGGGAGAGGGGGTGCTTTACAATGTAACAGTCTCTTCCAGAATTGTAGCATGCCTTTCTTTCTTAGATAAAGATGACTTAGGAAAAGGGAGGAAAGCAAGGAGTGTTGGTTACTGCGTAGTTTAAGGAAGAGGAAAGGAGCAATTCATGAACAGGTGAAATAGCCATGTTTCCAGCAGAGGCACTTACAGCTCCTGTGGATTGCAGTGAAGAAGTAAATTTATTGTCTCTTTGTAGTAGAACTATTAAGTGATTTAAAACATTGATTTAAATGAAATATGTTAGGCATAGTGTAGTTTTAGGTTGAATGGAAAACATTTTTAAAGAAAACAAAGCGTTTCTAAAATGCATGATTCTTTTGTTTTAAAAACATCTTTAATTTTCTTCCTACCCATCTTAATGACTTAGTAATGCATGGAAGGATACAAGGGTGTAACCTTTGAATAATTCTTGGCTTGGTATTGGTTGCTCTTGAGGAGTAGAGGTTATACACAGTCAAATGCAGCAAGATGTTTAAATGAGATTCTATCTCCAGTCTTCCCTGAAGAGTGGGGTTAGCTAAAAATACTCTATTTTATATATTACATGCTGCAATATGAGAAGCAGCATTTCTTAGCAAGAGTCAAGCCATGCAAAGCCTACATAGCAAAGTGCAACTTTCTGTTTTACCTGTAAACTAATATTATTTCAATATAATAATGGCTAAAAAGTGTTCCTGTCTGGAATGTGTTTCAGATATGTTCTGATTAATGCATTTGCTTCTAAATGTACCCTATAGCCCTGTGCATCTGTCCCAGTCACAGAGGAGTGCACTGAATTGTTACCCATTTTATGCACAATTGACTGAGTGTAGTTACTGTGATGTCCTGAGGTTTAAGACGAGTAGATTTTTTTGTCATTTAATCTCTGAATGCTTTCTGTCTGGTAGTGAGCATCTCACTGGCTAATTCAGATGGTTTATTTTGAGGACAACATAATTTTTCTGAAAGATTAGTCCCACAGATTGAATACAGTCATGCTTAAAACTCTTCCACTTTTAACCTGAAACTTTGTCTATCTCTTTATTATGTCAGTGTTACAGCCCTTCGTTATCTTATTTTCTTGTCATGGAGATATCTCATGCTAGTCATCTCAACTTGATTTTCTTCTGATAAGCTAAGTTAGCTCAAAGATCCTTTTGGAAAGTGTTCAAATTCCTTAGTTTTTGAAAATTTTTCTGGTCCAGAAAGCTGCTACTCAGTGTTATCCTGTTTAGAAATACATAGCTTGTTTTATCTTCTTTAACTGTAATACACTGGAAGCTGGGGGAGGGGAAAAAAAAGATTTCTTGCCACTGATGATACTATTTCTTGTATTTTAGTCCCATGTCCTGCATTCCTTGAGGGTTTTTTGGTTTGGTTTGTTGTTGTTTTTTTTTTCATATGGAACTCTGTGGAAAAGCATCATCTCTTTTCTTTTTTTTTGGTTGGTTGGGTTTTTTTTTCTCCCCTCCCCTCTTCTTATGGGACCAATTAACTGACCAAGAAAGATTGGTTTTTCTTACCACTTCAGCCCCTGACATGCAGTTGTTTTGCTTTTGGTGGCACGTATCAGTGGTCTGAAGCTCATCAGCAAAATACAGAGTAGTATCAAGCCTTAGTACAAGTTCTGGCAGAATTCTTTTAAAAACAGAATTCTGTTTAATCATTTCCATTTCAGTACTTTAGATGCTGAAATTACTTGAAAGTCGTGACAGCCCAGCCTAGGCTTGTTGCAGTGTTTGTGTTACACTGCACTTCTTTCTAATTGGAGCACATCAGATGATGTACCTGACAGTCTATTACATGTCCTGGTGTTTTGTTTATTCACTTAGCTCATCAAAGGACTCTTGAATGATACTGATTAATTCCCTTTCTCTTTTTTGCCAAAATCTCCCTTCCCTGAGTTAAATATCAAGCTAACCCGCTGTCATAAGGCAGTACTTTTCTTTTATAAAACCACCTTATCACTCTTATTTGTCTCTTTATTAACATGAGTGGTTCGGGAGCATTTTGAGATGGTTAGGACAGCAATTTTGCAGTTCTAGTTTATGTTCGCTAAATTCATTAGAGAGCTTTTTCCCCAGTATGGAAGAGAAAGTTATTCACTACTCTTTTTTTCCCCTGTTTTGCAATGAAACAGCATTAATACTCCTGTTCCACATTCCACTTAACAAAAAAGAAGAAAATATAACCATGACTATAACTATTGTTGCCAGCCATATATTTTTCTCAAATGGTTTTTGTCCTTCATCAATGCAAGCTTATAATCCACTTTATTGTGTTTATTCTGATGAACTAGAACAAAAGCTTGATTTTCAAAGAATAGAAAACTTGTTGTTCTACTCAATTAGAATAAATATTTTATTTGCAAATTTTTTTAAGGGCATGTTTTGATTAAACAGAATCTCTAACAATTACAATTTGCAGAATTACTCTCTTCAAGTACAATCACTTTCAAGGTACAGCTGTAAGATTTTTGCTTTGTTCTTACAATAGTTTAGTTCCAAATATCACTCTTTAAAATGTGTTTTTATTGGAGAATATGTAACTGGGTAGTCTCAAGATGAGTCACCTTTTGCTTCTATAGCTGTCATGGAAACTGGAAAGATGGAAACATTTCCAAAAAATTGAGAAGTGTTAGCAGTGTTTTAAAATTCATATACATTATCTTTACCTGTAGCATAGTTTTTCCTAATAAGAACTTACTATTAATGAAGATAGAAAAGGCTTTGTAAAAAACAGACAAACAGTAGTGCATCGTGCTGATGTGTAAATATAGCAGACCCACAGGATCCCTTCAAGTGTGTGTGCATTTTCTCTAATGCATCCTGAGTTAGTTTAGTGGCTCTTGTGTATTCATGGTAGTTCTTGCCGGCAGCAACATTCCTATTGCAACAATGTTTTGGGAGAGTTGATGCACAATTCAAAAAACTTAAATCACATTTTTGTAGTTGTCTGGGGAAAGTGCATGTTCAAATCCAGACAATTAGCCCTAAGTGCTGGAGGGTTATTCTGTCTTGAAAGAGAATGAAGGCTTTGTCCTGCAGTTGCATGTCTGCAAATACAGTTGTAGTGCCTCGGTGGATCTGGTGCTTATTTTCTCTTCCAGGAGGCTTTCTGTGCCTCCTGTTGAAGAAGAAAAATGAAAGTGATCTAAGCAGTTGTTTCAGTATAAACTTCATTAGATATCCTTAATGGTAGTGAAAGTATATAATTCTTAGTTCTTTGTTTAAATGTCAGTTACTTGGGTTTAAAATGGCAAGCTTGCCATGGCATGAGACCACTGTAGGAATACACATTGAGATTTCTTCTCCATTAACTGATTTTATACTCTCATCTTTGCAATTCAGCAGTCAATTTTCTTTGGTTTTTCTTTTTCCTTCTATTTTACCTCTATTTTAAATAAGATTTTGTTAAATCCAGCAAGTTACTTGTAAAAGTGGATTCGGTTTTTTTGGTTTTTTTCTGAAAGCTTCTAATAAAGCTTTCAGAATCATAGGCCATACTTTGAGTCATGGCAAATAGAAATTTTAAAATAGAAAACTCATCAAAAGATTTAAAGTAAAAAAGGAAAAAAACCCCACAATTACAGGCTTTGAAACATTACAGTCAATTTCTTCAGACATGTGAAGAGATTTAAGAGCACAAATTTCTTCCCTGAAAATGCAAAAAAAAAATCAAAACAAGCCTCTCCTGCTATGTTTAAATTTTTTCAAACTCAAATGTGAGTCTGTATACTTCACATTAGCTCAGTTGTTACAGCTACCTCCATGATTTTAGCAGTAGAAATTTATGTGAAGTCACATAGATTAACCTGGGGAAAATGCTGTTTAGAATTAATTATTTCCCTTTATTCAGAAAATACTTGGAAACATTAGGAAGAAATGATTGCAATGTGAAGTAGAGTTATAGTGAGGGTGGAAACCCATTGAAAAACATATTTCTCCATTTGAAAATAAATAACTCTTCCTGCCCATCTGTAATGAAAATTACCAAAACATGCTATCCTATTTCCAAAGGATATATGCTGCTAGATATTTGTTATTTTTTAAATTTGTTTCTTTATTTTTTTTTCATATCTTTGGAACTTGGATTACTAACAATTTTAAGAATTATAATTTAAACTTCAGAATCTTTAATTTATTGTTTGCTTCTTTTATTCAAATCATGATGTAGAATTCCTGGTTACTACTGTCTGCTGAGTGAAGGGCTGCTGTTCACAGTTCTTTGTAACTAACACTTGCTGGTTTTAAGAGGGTACAGTGCTTTCTGGTCATCTTCCATCTGTCCAAGCTTAAAGTCATCTACTGCTGTACAACATATGAGGGTATATAATTACATTTCGTGCCTTTTTTTAATGTTTATCAGCTTTACTTGGGATTCAGTTTTGATGGATCTGTTTCAAATACTGCACTTATTAAGTGTAACCATTTTTCCAGTTGTTAAAATACACATCTGAAAATTAGAAACGCTGGAGAATCATTAGAGAGCAGAAGTTTCAAGTGCTCATTAATGAAGGGCTATTCCTTCTGCCTTGCTCTTACTAAAACCAGACCCTTTTTAGTCAGTGGTATTCAAATCTACACGGTGACAGCACTTTTTCTACCTAGGAAGGAATATCCAGATGGTCTCAAATCTTCAAGATGTGGACATGCATTTAACAAACAACTTCAAAAATATACACTGAGACTTAAAGTATAGGGGGAAATGTGGTTGTGTGATATCAGTTAGAGCTATAAAGGCATATATAAATGTATTATGCACTTCTACTAACAGGTTTCACTATGGGTACCAAAGAGCATTTCTGTAATGACCAGTTAGGAATAGTAGGAAAATGGAAGAGAAGACTGTGAGGTCCAGTCTGTCTTAGGAGTTGGTCTCCAGTAGTTCTCTCTAATTCTGAAGAATTGATGCAGTTTTAAAATAAGTTTTGTCTTTTCATTTGCTATTTGTTTATAACCATACTAATCTGGGACAGCTCGTCACTGTACAAGACTTATTATTCATCAGAGTGACTTCTTAAACACATCTGTATAGGAGCTAATAAAATTATTGGATACTGTCTAAACTGATTAATCAGTTTCTAATAAAACTTTACACTTCAGTAGAAACTGAAATGTAAATAAATACAGTAGACCTGGTTATGGTTTTCTCTTAATTATAATGACTTGTTACTAATCCACATTAACCATTTCAGTGCTTCATTTTCATCTGATTTTGGTAATCAGACATAAATTGATCCATGTGCATAATTGCTGATGTAGCTTTTTTCCTCAATAATGAGCTACACCATGTGTTTTCTATATCATTATCTGAATCGACATGTAAAGTCAGCTGACTCTTTTACAGTAGCAGTTGGATTCTCATTCAGGATAAGTAGATACAATTCAATTACAATAGCAGTGGTATTTTAAAGGACTTTGTAACACTTTCTTCAAGAATCTCAAGAAATTGGTTTGAAAATGTGTAGAAACAGGAAAGTTGATGGACTTTACTGTACTCAGATTTTAATTTCTTCTATTTTATTCATCTCTACCTATGCAGAGATTCAGGTCCCCTCCAACTATTTATTTTTCTCCTTTCTGTCCTTCTTCTACTCTTTAAGTGAAAAATACATGTTATATATAAATAAAACCACTCCAGTGAGTTTTAATCAGTTTTTCTTCTCTGCACAGTCCCTTCAGTCTGAGTATGTTCAGTACTAAAGCCCTGCTGCTTTGGTGAAACCTGCTTGGCTCTTCAAATCGATGTCCTTCATGGTGGAGAAGAACAGAAGAAAAGAAGCTGTTCATTAAAAGGAGGAACCTTCAATACGAGATGTATTAAAATCTTAACACCTAGAGGAGACTTCTTAAAAGGAAGAAGTTTATTGTTAATGACTACTGCAGATGCACTGAAGTTGAATTTATGGAAATTACTACCCCCATGTTATATACAAATTTAAATTTTTTATGTTGAGACAGCTTGAATATATTTCTAATGAGTTTCATTAAGACATTTATTAACTTGTGTACAGTGTTAAAATATGTATTAAGAGAATATTTTGGTAAACTATATATAAAAATTATGTAAAAACTAGAATATATTTTAATTTAGGGTCTACTTTGCTACAAAAGTATGTATTTTAAAGAATTTGTATATGTTTATCAAAGATATAAAATTTTTTTATGAACAAGAAATTTTTCTTGTTTTATGGGTCCATCATTATTGCTTAGAGCCTAATGTAATTTACTTTTTTATTAATTGGTCGTCTGGTAACTTGATAGAAGTCTAACTAGTGAGAGACTTGTTATTAAAATATCAGCTAAAAGCACTTGATACATTGACTGCTTTCCACTTCTGGCTGCTAACGTTTCTTAAGGAAACGCTATGAAAGAAAAATAAAGGGAAAATATTTGTTGAGATGTGATGTAATTGCATCTTCTACTGCAACAAAAAAAGTAATTTATGTGATGATTCAATTGTACAATTAACACCCTTTCAATTTGTCTTAAAGGAGTTACATTTTGTTTTCAATGTAGAATGTTAACTTTTGCTATGCAATATATGCTGCAAAAATGAAGGCAGACCAAACTGAAGTTGGTAAAAATGTACAATGAATTAGGTAGCACTGCATACTTGCATGCTTTTAACCTACATTTGGCAGTATGTGTACAATTTCCTTAGCAACACACAGTAAATGTTGGAAGTATATTAAATTTTCATCTATCACTTGGATGCTTCATAAGCCTTTAAATTTTTTAAGCATGTGGCTGAGGTAACCTCCTGTATCATGGAATGATTTGTCAATAGTAAAGATGCCCTTTACTCTATGGAACGTACAGTTTAGTCAGGTGTGATTAGGAATGAGATGGGGGATGAGATGGTGTTACTAAAGGGAGGTATGAAAGATCATGTGTAAAATCTTCAGAACTTCACAAGTGCATGGTAAAGAATAGGAACAGCTGTGAGGATTTGATTTGCCACTAATTTACAAGACAAAATCAAAACAGGTTTGTTACCTATTTGTTTTTGCAATATCTGCAGAAACTTGAAAATAAAACCTGTTTGAATTGTCAGTCTTTGTTCCTGAAGACCTGTGAATACCCTGCATTTGCTTTAAAACTGAAGTTAAGTGCTACATCATTTTTTAAAAAGATCAGATCATGAATTGCTATGGAAAGTTGTACTGAAAGTGTTAAAAAGCAATACTGAGAGCAGCTAAAAAAAATCAAAATCACTGAATAAAATTTACATGCAATACTGTATGTTTTTGAAACTATGTATATGTAACATATACACACACAAAATAGCATGTGTGTGTGCATATATATATACAATATACTGTATATGAATTATAGATTAATGGTAATTCTACCTCTCATAAAGAATTTTCTCATGTATTTTGTTATAAATAGTTTTCCTTAATAAAATACTGATTAATTTTTAAGTGTAGATATATATATATATACATAACAGCTAATTGATAATAAATACCTATCTAAGCCAGCTTCCTTGTTTCTTGTTTTTTTCTTAATCTTTTGATGATTTGATCACTAATTGAAAGTAACTCTTCAAAATCACCTTCTTTCTTCTAAACCATGTAATGTACTTAAAAGTAGGATGACACTGCAAAAGGCCATTAGCATGATACATATCTTTTTTAGCAATCTCTAAACCTTCTCATATTTGCTTTGTATAATGCCAGTTATTTAATCAACATGTTGATATGATGATAGGGTTATATTTCAAAATACAGTAATTTCAAAGCTGCGTCTGAATTGAGGAATCCTTCCTGGGTGAGGCCCCTTGTTACACGTGTAATATACCTTGACCTTTTTGCATGTGCAAGAGGTTTCTTACTCCCATTACCAGCAGGTTCTTTTTGCATAAGAATCTAAACAATTTAGCTTTCTCTAGCTTTTTGTCCTTCATTCTTTCAATTAAAAACTAGTCACAAATGGTTCTAACATTTGTTTAATTCTGTTGCTGATTTTCAGCAAATTTGTTGCATTGCATGATTATTTATTAGTGCCTAATATTCCCCTCAGCCTCTCTTGCAATAGGTGATGTGGACAGTGTGTAACTCTTACACAGCCACTCTAAAGGAATAGGAAAGCTGGGAATAGAGCAGGTGCTTTCCAAGTTGCCCAAATTCTGGTGACAGTCTGATCTAAAAAGACAACAAAAGGCTTCTGCCACTGCATTCGGATGAATAATGGATGGTGATTTGGATGGGTAAACGATACACAGGAAGAACAGCTAATTAAAAGGTTTCTAGTACATAGGAATCAACCTCTCCCTTGGCCTTTTTCTGGACTTTTATTGATTTATGAAATGAAATACAGAAATACCAGCTCATGCAAAACAATTTTTTTATTCATAAATAAGTCAGTATTCTGTAACAATCAACTTCTTAATAGCAACAAAAAAATTTGGGACAGCAAAAGGTCGGGGAGGTCTTTTAGAACCTTGTAGCTCTTAAGAAATAGCCTGAAATTTATTTCATATCCTGTGTTCACTCGTCCTTGAACTTTACCATTTGTGTTCCTTTATATTTGAATATATCTGGTTCTGGGAGAACAAGCTGTAGCACACAAGATCTCTAAAAACATGAATGGATGGATTAAATAAATCTAAAGGTCTCTACTGGGCATATTATTCTGTGGCTAACATCTTATGAAACAGTTAATCATTCTTTTTAAAGTACGCTTTATGAAGCTTTTCGGTTAGGGAGGTATTTCTTGTTACAAATTCAGAGACTATTTTTCAATTACAGTACTGCAGAAAGAGGAGGATTTTAGTTTCTATAATAACTGTTCTTTACTGACAGCTAAACAATGAAAGGCCTCAAAAGGTTTGACACTTGATTAGATCTACACTGTAAAGTGCAGCAGGCAAAAAATATGCTAATTAAGGGCCTGATCAAGTAAATCACTGAGGTATGTCTTTAACCTTAAGCACATGAGCCATCTAATTAATTAAAAGTGAACATAGATATTCATGTTTGTAACAAATCCACCTTTGGATCAATATTTCTGTGAATTGCTAACATGAACCTTTCTGTCAAATAAAAGATGTGCTGTATTGCAACATCCATTAACCCACACACAAGTTAACTTTTTAACTTGAAAAAATGTATATTGCAACTGTAACTACCTCCTAATATATTATTTTGGTATTGCCATTTGTTAGCATCAGGAGTTTACAATATCTAAAAATGCCTTATGAAGGTCTTTGGTACAGATAATACCTTATGAGCTGCCATCGCTTGCTTCTGTAGCCTACATGTAACCTACCTGTAAAAGCAGCTTTTTTTCTTAAACTCATCACAACATTAACCTGCATTCCATATCTGAAAACCTTTTCAAAGTAAATGTAAGTTATTTTACTGAGTTTCTTAATAAGGCTCGTCTATATAAGGACAGTTAACATTTTGTCCCTGTTTGAGTAGAGTAGGGTAGAGTTCCTGGGACAATCCCATGACTAATTATTCTCCATTTGGATGGACTGTTAATGCCTACTCTTCAACCAGTTTTAGTCCACCTCAGGAACTGTTGTTCATCTCTGCAGGAACTAATTTTGGAGTGAGACCATTTCAAATACTACACTGATGCTGTGTTATCTGTGTCCTCACCAACACCAGTGTTCACCTCTAGCAGGTTGGCAATGCAGGATATCCCATGGGTTGAGACAGGCTGAGGTTTATGAAGATGTAAAATGTTTAGATTGAGAACCAGCTTCCTCAAATAACTTCGAATATCTTACAAGAATTGGTCTATGTATTGTGTTTGAAAGATTTCATTTGGAAAGTATATTGTTATTATAGACCAGTTCTAAAATTAACCCAGATTTCAGAAGCATACTGAGCTTTCTTTTAACAAAAATAAGATCAGGAAAAAATCTGTTAAAAATTGAGTATCCAGCAGAGGAATTTCTACAGTATACAGAGTGTGTATCAGACAGAAGTGACTGATACTGGTTTAAAACCTTGCTTCAAATGAAAGTTTTGTAAATGGCTTAGACCCAGAAGACTGGTAAGGCAGGGAGAAAAGAGTCAGACTGTGTAGTTGGAGTATTTCTGGAGCGTGATAGGGTTTGGCTTTTTCTTTTCTTTTTTTTTTTTCTTCTTGATTTAACAAGTTGAAAATCTGCTGAATAATTCATGAAGGGTGGAAGGGCTGAATCTTCCTGGAATGATATACAGTGTACGTACTGTGGCACAGGAGAAACTGCAAAGCTTTGTATCAGTTGCTGCCGTTTCTGCTGCCGATTGCAAGGTGCTGCTGCTTTTGCTGTTTTCACAGCTACAGAAACCTCAGTCGTGCTCTGGTCTGTCAACAGCCATTTGCCTCCCTATGGACCCACCTTCACCAGCTACAATCTGTGGACTCTTGCTGCCTACCTGCCTTGGACACTGCTGTTCTTTGGATCGTTGCTGCAAACAGCATTTTCTGGACTTTGCAGCTTGTATGACTGAAACCTGCCTTAGAGTCCCTCAGCAGCACAGCCTCCCGTGTGCTTGGTGAGGACTCCTGCTGCAGAACTTCTGACCCAGACAAGGATGGGATTTACAGGGCAAAGTCAAAACTGAGCTGCATTCAGCGAGATGCCCAACGCCTCTTCCTGGAGTGCTAGCTCGCCTCTGCTGCTGCTCTGGGAGGACTCCTCCGGGACCCGCATCTTTCTGTCGCTGCTCTATGCAGTCTTAGCTATCTCAGGGACTTTATCCAATGTGATGGTCATCTATTTAGTCTTCTCTTTCAAGAAGCTGCAGACAACAAGCAATGCCTTCATCGTGAACGGCTGTGCGGCAGACCTGAGTGTGTGCGCCCTGTGGATGCCCCAGGAGGCTGTGCTGGGGCTGCTGCCCCCCAATTCCTCCTCCCTTCGCTCGGCGGAGTACCGGCTGCTCCGAGGGGGGCTCCTGGGCCTCGGCCTCACCGTCTCCCTGGCCTCGCACCTGCTGGTGGCTTTCAACAGGTACGTGCTCATCACCAAGCTGCCCAGCGTGTACCAGGCCCTCTACCAGCGGAGACACACGGGCTGCATGATCGGGCTCTCCTGGGCGCTCGCCCTGCTCCCGGTCCCGCTGCTGCCCGGGCTCTGGACCCTGGGCTCTGCCCAGTCGGACGGCAGCTCTCGCTACACCGCCCTGCTCCTCGCCCTGGCCGTGCTGGGCCAGACCGCGCTGCTGCTGCACTGCTACCTCGGCATCGTGCGGCGGGTGCGGGGCAGCGCCAAGCGGGTCAGCGTCCTC
>VZRO01002267.1:185495-286403 GCA_013397915.1 Daphoenositta chrysoptera
GCCTGCCCCAGCTCCCTTCCCCCGCCGCGCCGCCGCCGCCCCGCCGCGCCCAGCGCCGCCTCAGCAGCGTCTCCGTCCTGCTGCTCTGCTGCGTGTTCCTGCTGGGCACCCAGCCCCTGGTCTGGGTGAGCCTCCTGGGCTTCTTCCTGCGTCCGGCGCCGCCGGCGCTGCAGGCCGCCAGCTGGCTGCTGCTCTGCTCGCTCTCGGCCCTCAACCCGCTGCTCTACACGTGGCGCAGCGAGGAGTTCCGCCGGGCGGCCCGCTCCGTCCTGCCCCGCGGCGAGGGCCCCGCCGCCGCCCCNNNNGCCCGCGGTCACCGCCCGCCGGGAGCCGAGCCGCCCCGGACCCCGCCCCGGTGCCGCTTCTGCCTCTGCACATTGTCCTGTTGCTCCTTTCTGACCCCACGCACTCCTCGCCCGCTCCCTCTTCCGCCGCACGGCCGGGCAGCGCCGGGCGCTTTCCCAAGGCACCGGGACGGACACTGGGGTGGGATGTCCCGCCCGCCCCCTCAGCGCCGCTTCCCGCCGCGGCTGCTGTCCGCCCCCGGGAGCCGGCCAGGACTCCAGCCAAAGCGGTGGATTTAGCAATCTGGGATAACCGGTAAATATGGCAACGCACGTAACTGTTGTTATGCTCTAAAGATTTCAGTATGAGACAGGCACTTAGACAGCTCTTTCTGAGGCGTACTGCAAGTTTGTTTTTATAAAATCGATGTAATTCTTTCAGCATTTGAAGTAGTTCTTTGAAGTGAGCTCCCCGAACACAAGGTTCGTTTGTGAAGAGCTGGCAGGTGTCTCATTTACACACAGGCACACACAGACAGCGAGAGCTGCTTCCTCTCCCCCAGCATACCTGATCTCTGTGCTCCATACAAGACCCTCCTTCAGCTTTCTCTGGCAAACTTCAGGATGATGCTGTCTGTGGAAACTGTTAAAAACAAAAACATATGCACCTTTGTGGTGATGTGGTTTGGATATTTTGTCCTGAAAGTTCTTTAAGGCCTGTTTTAACAAAGGCCTCTGTCCATGGGCACTCGATAAAATACAATGCAATATGAAGACTGGAGTTGTCCATCTAACCTTGTCACCTGTTCAGTTACCAGTTCGTTGTGTTTCTTTTAAATATATTATTGCAGAAGTATAATTTCACTGCCTCTGCCAGATACAAAATAACAGATTCTGTGTGGCATTTGGAAAGGAGACAGCTCCTCGCACCAAAATTGCGGTGGTGAGTGCTGCAGGCCCATTCCTCCCGGGAATGGTCTTTAAATCCTTGTATTTCCTTCTCTGTTGCTTGACTTCCTCCTTCCTCTTTTCCAGCACAGTTGCTGTTGTTCTCATGGTGATGATACTTAGTGCTGTGTTTGCCTTTTGGCACAAATGACTGGAAGAAGGTAGTTGTTTTCTGAATCCGTGGGCATCCACAAGCAGTATCACCTAAACTGTGCTGTCTAGAGAAGAATGGGCTCATGGGAACACAGGAAACTTTGTCACAAGAGTTTGTTGCCTTGGGTGACACAAACTTAGCAGCTGTGATGAGGATATTTTAATGATGGGATAATAACAAGGAAAAGACACACACGATATATTTTTTAATGCCCCACACACTTTGCTTGCTTTAGCTGATGGAGTTTGAGTTTCCACAGAAAATGCTTTAAGAGGAAGGGAATAATTTAATTTTCTTTCCAAGTCTGGGACCTCTTAGGTATCTGTGATACAGTGATGCATATAAAAGCCCCATACCGATATTTTGTTTCCGTACATAAAAAAAAATTCCGTCATCACAGAAGAGATACTTATTAAGGTCAGGATTTGAAAAACACAAGAACGAAGGCCTCAAAAGGATTTTTTTTTTTTGAATTGACATCCTGAAAATGTATGAATATCTGGAAAATGGCTTTAGCCACTTGCAAGGACCTGTGGAAAAGTAAGAGAAGTTTCGTAGAGTCTGAGGTGTACAGAAAACTTGTTCCTTCATCTTGGAGACAATGTTCCTCTGAGTGACGGCATCAGAAAGATGGGGAGGGCCAGCAAGTAAATACTGAACATAGAAGATATGCAAGATTTATTTTATTAACACTGTGCACGTATCTTGGAGAGTGAAGGAGCCACTATATCCTTGTTGTAGTATCTCATCCTAATCGCAGCGGCTGTGCTTTAGCTATCTTTGTGTAGCAAATGGAGAAGGAAAACTGTTTCGACCTCACTTATCCCAATATTGGAGAATATGCTGGTTCACTTCCAAAATGCAGCTCAACCAAGGGCCACCCGAGGGAAAGACCTATAAAATAATCCTTAGGCTGGAACCCAAGAATATATATTGCCAACTCCCACCACAGCTAGAGGAACTCAAGACACTTGGTAAAGCTCAATACTGGGCCCATAAGCAAAAAAGAAACAAAAACAAAAACCAAACTCTAAAATAAAAAATTAGACAACAACTCTCCCCTGTTTTTGGCTATGGAATACGTTAGTCTGGAATTAAAGCAATAACATGTTTCAGAATTCAATGTCCAAACCATCAGATAACTGGAACTTCTGGGCTTCCTCCCTTGTAAATAGCATGCAAGTTAAATCTGAAATGCCTGTATTTTATATAGACTACATTTTAAACGGAAACATGTATAAAAATGCTATGATGTACAAAACTCCAGACAGCTATCCTTATGCTATGCATCAATTCCAGAAAACAACTGGAAATCCCTTTGAAAGTTTGATGTAATTACATCTGACTGTAAATTTTTGACTGTTTTAATATACTCAGGTGACCTAAATAGCATTACGCAGAAAAAAAAAATTTAAAATAATTAAGAAAGAGTATTTGTCTCAAGATCAGTTTCTCTGAGAAATTACTGCTCTGAAAAGTCCTGTATGCCTTGTTCTACAGCCATAATCTTTGTATTCCCACATTGTAAATACTCCATGGTAAATTGCAATGGAAGCTCGGCTTGGCTCAAGTTCTCCTGGCTCTGTGGTACTGCTTCTTGGTTAAGAAAATTGATCTCATTCTCAGTTTTTGTCATTCTATGCTTTACTTTTACAGATGATTTATATGTGTCCTCTGCTAGTTTAATGGTGACTTTTTTCAATGTGAATTTCTGTCATGCTCAAACGACTAATTTACAGACACAAGGGGTATTTTGCCAATTGTCCTTTAAAATGTCTCAGCCAAACAGTATTTCAAGAGGTGTAAGTGAAGATGATGGAAAATCCTGTCAGCAATTCAAATGAGGTTTGCTTGAACTGAGTTGCTCCTTTTCTCTGGTGTTGTTCCAAGCAAGTTGTCTGAGCATGGCCTAAAGCTGCCCTTCCTAGACTGGCTGGCATTGACACGTGTTAGCTGGCTTCATGTGCTTTAGATGGGAGCTGTGAGCTCTTTAAAGCACTGAATGTATGATGCAGTAGTGATACAGTAGTGCAGATCAGCCACGTTGTTCACGTGCAATAGTTGCCTGTTCCTTTGCTATTTTCTCAAGGCTGCTGGAAACAAGAGCAGGGAGGAGTTAGTAACAGGCTGGATGAATTGTGGCCAGTTGCACTGATGTGCTTGGAAAGTGCCATTTGGTGTGTTATGGCCCAAATAAATCTGCCACTCAGTTTCTGGATTGCCCATGTAGAAATTCATGTGGGACCTGCTTTTTGAAAGTAAAATTGTGAAGTAAAATTGTGATGCCTCAAAAGGCAGCCCTAAGGCATGACTTATTTGTGAAAATTGCTTGTAGAAGGTGTTCCTGAAGTTATCATTTGGATTAAATCTTTTGAAGTTACCCTTGATTTAAGATAGTTATGAAAACCCGTAGAGCTGCTTTGTGGGATTAGGTAGCTACAACAGTGGGAGCCTCCACCAAAACTGGGTAATCACTGCCCTTGAAAAAGGTGTGTAGAAAAGTACAAGTAGCAAAGTGAAGCTGGGAAGTTACGACAAGGGGAGATGAGGATGGTACGACAGGGGCATTAACAGTTTGATCCTGAGAAACAACACAGAGAAAAATCTGAAAGCCAGAAGAGGCCTGGGATTATGATAAAATTAACCATCTCAAATTCTTTGGTTCTTTATATGCGAGGAAATAGAATTCTATGCTTTTCTTAATAAATAAAAACATGCAATTGTATTCTCAATTTCTTCCTTTGACAAAGCATTCCATACACCAGCAAATTTTCTTTAAACTCTAAAATCAAAAAAGACTAAAGGTGTGAGTTGCGTCAACATTCTTGTGGAGACTGCATTCAACAGCAGTACTGGACTGACAAGCAGAGATAATATCTTAGCTAACCTCCAGATTCAGTCAGCCATAAGCACACTGTGAACCTTTTTTTTCTAACTACCAAGTTGATGCTATTTTTAAAAAAACCCACATACAGATTATTTTCAAATGAAGACATCTAAGTGTAGCATTTCATTAAAGAAAAAAGTGACAACATATACTTTAGCTTTCTATTTCATCTTAAATCACATAACTAGATTATTGCAAATATTCTTTAAATTCAGAAGTCCCTTTCTCAAATGGCAGCGAAAATAGCTTTTCTCGTGACTGTTTAACTTCTAAGAAAGCTACTTTTTTTTGCTCTTTTATGTCAATCCTTCCCATGCACTGTCATCATTTAACCAGGGTAATAGTCTATTTTCTTTCCTTCTCTTTCCCTTTCTTCAGTTATCTTCTGTCATTTTCTTCACTAAGGGAAAAGTTCTTGATTCTGCTGATCAGGGCACAACTGCTTGAGCAGTGTAAGTTTTGGGAGACAATTGTAAACTAAGACTAAAGAAGTGATGGACAAATTCCACTTACTTAAATTTCTATTTAAAGAGTGAGTAGGTATTGAAGTGGGGCTTTTCCTGTGTAGAGCAGTGGACAAATTCTGTGTCTATATTTACAGATATTTGCATTTGAGTAAGGCTGTGTAAAATGGGCAATATGAAAAAAAATCCAAAAATAGTTTGAAGGCTGGAGAAAAAAACATTTATGGCTAAAGAGTTAATATTGGTAACTTAATGAAAGTGGCATCATTACAGAATAAGCACCTTTATGCAGGTATTCAAACCAATCTGCTACCATGCATGGTGATCTGATGATGTCTTCTGGTGTGGAAAACATGACCTTACAGGAAAATAGCTCTGCTTTAAGAGTGTGGGCCACCTTGTCTGTTTATTGTCAAGGCGTTCAATATGGTAAGGGTCCCTGTGCAGCCTGCCCTGCCACGAGTCTGGGTGGATATTCATGAAACTAAAGAACTGGAAACAATCCCGAGAAAAAACCACTTGTGGCTACCTTCTTGCTTGAAGCTTTGTGTTTCTGAAGAGGCATAATAACCACTCCAGGAAGGTTAACTGTTTGGTGTTAAGGGAAAACTGTAGGATGTCTAACCTGCAACCCCAGACATCAAGCTTGTCATCAGTTTAGAGCCAAGCTTTTGAGAGCTGTTCGGAAGGAAAGCAAACTGCCAGTTGGAAGGGGAGTTCAAGCCAAAAAAGGGGGCTGTGTAGCACCACAGACTTCACCATGCTGAACTTATCCTCTTGTAAGACAACGGGTTGAAATAATGAATAATAAAAATGTGCCTCTGCCAAAATTCTTCAGCATTCTTTAAATGTCTTTTTTTTCCTGTACTTCTGTGAGAGTCACCCCTGCTTCCAAAGTTTTCCTGCTGCTCTAGAATTGATGGATGAAGAAAACCATAATTAGCGTTAATTACTAAAGAAACATGAAGGAAGAATAAGTCTCATCTTTGCTGGACAGAATCAGCTCTGGTGGTTCAAGAACCAAGGCATACAGAACAGGAAGAGAGCAGCTGTTATTGAAAAGCTTCATTAAGACCAAAGATGCCTTGTGTTCAGGCTGTCTTCACCTGCACTGTGACAGTCTCAGGGCAGAATTAAGAACACAGCTATGCTTCAGGCTGCATCCCTCCTGATCTGTTCTGAGGCTGATGATGAGATGGAGGTGTAATGTCAGTCGCAAAGCAACAAAGTGAGCATTAGCAACAGAGGGAAACTGAAAGGGAGAGCTTGAGAGACAAAGACGATGAATTGAAAAATAGTCAGTTTTGTAAAATACTGTGCAAACGTTGCTTCGTGTTCATTCCATATCCTGTTTTCTTCTGACCCCCTTGTCTGCCTGGCCTCTGTGTGCCATAGTGCTGAGATAGCCAGTTTCTTCTCAGCCTAGAACCTCTGACCCTGACTTTGATGTTATTTCATTAAACACTGCTTCAATGATTCTCTATAAACTTTGCATCTTCCATTCTAAGGTTAAGTGAAATGGCTGTAGCAGTGTTGTCGCTGTGGAGACAGGAGCACCAAGGTTTGAACAGAATTAGTAACCAGAAATATTGTGAAGATATGTGAGTAGCGCTTCTTCATATCTATGTTTGAGTTTACTCCTTTGTCTTCTGCTGCATTTCACCCATTGCCATCTACACATACTGGAATAGCTTCATTGCAGGAGTGCCCTTTTCCATAAAAATACCACTTTCAATTAATCCTTTTTTGTAAAAGTAGTGATAAAATCTTGCAGGATTTGAGATGTTCAGCCATATTAGCTCCTTCAGTGAGCATAATTGTCCCTCTTTCATTCAACAGAGCATCTCCCCTTACTCTAGATTAGTTTTTCTTAGTTTATGACATTATTTCTTTCAGACAGATTAAATAAAAGAGTCAGTAGGTTGCAACATGGGAAGAAAAAAAGCCAGTCTCACTACTGCTTCTATTTGATTTCAAGCAAAGACATTTTTTATACCTTTCACTGTGGCTACTAGCTTTTTTTTTATATGCTAATTAAATCAAGGCAGAACTATATTGTATTAAAAATAGAGATAAATAGGAATACAAAAATTATTCATTGTATATAAAGAGTAAATGTAAGCTCTCTGATTTCCCAGCAGATATCTTGCTTGGCTCTTTGTTGTTTAATGTAACTGTTATGTACATATGAAGAGGATTAGGAAAGTCACATGCAAATTTAACAAATGATGGCTCTGAGCTGAATTAAAGGCATGAATTAATTTTCTTTTATCTCATGCATCATTAAATATTGCTGTCTACTGATTATCTATATAATACCTGTCACCTGATAGCAACCACGGTCGTTATGGTAATGTCAAGACTATAATTATAGTCCCTTCTGCAATGTAGTCATAGTATGCTAAAAAAATCCCTGAGATGATAGTGTCCCATGCTTGGTACCAGCCCAAACACAAATACGTTTTGAGATTGCTGAGGGGAAGATATTTTGTTACTAAGTTGTTAACATTCAAGAAGAATTAGGTACTTACATGTACATGCATTTGTATGTAATTTTGTAATAGGTAGGTTTTTGAACTCTGGTTTTATTTCACTTGCAATAGACAAAACTTGCCGGAACTTCGTATCCCTTGACAAGCATCCCTTTGGCTGAGTTTGGGAATTTAAGAATATATTGAAAACAGAGTTATTGCTCAGAGAAATCATG
Organism: Daphoenositta chrysoptera; assembly: GCA_013397915.1. Lineage (NCBI taxonomy): Eukaryota > Metazoa > Chordata > Aves > Passeriformes > Daphoenositta > Daphoenositta chrysoptera. Next base: position 192,940 of record VZRO01002267.1, read on the forward strand.
TAAAAACTTGTTTGGCAGCATATGTCAGTGTGGTAGGTGAGGCCATACCCTTTTACAGTAGAACACGTGGTGCCCCAGGTGTTCTGGCTGCTCCTCCCAACGTCTCTGTCGTGGCAGAAGCTGCTGGCCCCCAAAACCCAGAAGCTGATCTGGAGATCAGGACTCCTGGGAGACACGTTTACAAGACTGCAGGTTATGGGTGGCAGAGAGAGTGTGGCTTTCTAGAGGATAAAATAGGTCTGATTTCTGTAGAATGTATGGCAGAACTCTGAGAAAAAAATTGAAGTCATTATCTAGTAGCTTCTTCAGATTTTATTAATACAGTTGGCCTATTTTCTTTTAGATTTCAGAGACAATTTTCATTTAATTATAAAGAAAAAATATTGTCTCATAAGTATACAAATGTATAAAACAGTCTCTTCCCAAAGGTAAAAAGGTTGTAGGAAAAGCATATTGAGGAATTTGTGTGAATGCAACTTGTGGAGCAAATAATTCAGAATAAAAACCCTCTACATATAAAACTAAGAGCACTGTAACCCTTATCTCATTTAGTAACATCTAACACTATAAATATTATGTTAACCTAATGAATAAAATAGTTGATTATATGTTATTCTTATCTATCATTTGAAAGTAATTGTGATCAACCTAATCAGGGTAGAATGGCCCATACAAGTTTATATCTGTAAATGAGATACCAATAGTTTATTATTCTCATCATATACACAGTGCTATATTGAAATACTCTTTTCTATTAATTGATTTTGGGAACAAAGTTGGTGAATTGTTGTCATATGTATTTGGTAATATTTTACATCAGTATTTGGTTTCAAGCAGAAGTGTACAAAGCTGTTTATGTGCCAGCCATTCTTTGGCTGGCACAGGTACCTATTCTATAAATACTTTTATTCAGATAATCTGTGGACAAGCTCTTGCCAAGAATGTCCAAGAAAACACTCAATGATGCCAAGGTTGTCCCGAGCTGTTAACCAAGAGTGTCTGATGCTGGTGGATGCTGTCACAGTGCAGACAGCTGTGTCTGTCAGCTCTTTAGGAACAAGAAGGCTGCTCAGCTGCAACTCTCTTTTACAGGGGTCAGCCAGGGATCTGAGATGTTCTTCCTCATACAAGCCCATTACAAAAGGCCACAGCTACTGCATCTCTCTAACAGCTGCACATTTATGCCACCTTTACACATTTAGTAGCCCATTTATCCTCATCTCTTCACAGACTTAAGGAATAAGACCAGTGGAATGTCAATAATGTGTTAATTATTTAGGTTATAATAATATATATTATATATATATATATATAAAATAATATATATATAATTATACCCTGATCATTTAAGAAGTTTGGTTGATTTAGTAGAATTTAATGGAAAATCTTTATCTTGACATTCATTCTGAAGTAAATGTTCGAAGTTTCGGCTGTTTTCCTATCAGGCATTAGCAGCTTTAACTACTTGGCATTCCAATAGTAAGAAGTTCATGTAATGGTGCCAGTGGAGGAACAAACCATGCTCACGGGACAGAGCAGGAAATACCTATCCCTCCTGGTAGTAATGAGCACAGCAGTGAAGTAGAAAGAAAGATTAAGCAAACTAAATTTGATCTTGTGAGTCCTGGCTCACCAGAAACTGCCAAGGACATGAGTCAGACCCAGACCTGGAAGAGACTTTATCTGTTCTACTACAGCAGCTCTTGTTCTGAAGTTGTACCCTCATTAAAGGGACTAGATTTGTTGTATGCTTGCATATTGTTAGGTCCTGCATATGTTGCAAAGACAAATGAAACCCAGGCATCTTTGGGTGGATCTCAAATTCCACGTGTATACAAGGAAGTCCATTACCCTCCAACCACATCAGGAAAAAGGAAAGCTACTTTCTCTAGCATTTTTCCTTTCTAGGCACTTCAAGGAATTTCCAAGTCTCTTCACATTTTGCTCCTTTGAAAGCAGAGATTTTTCTGTGAGAGACAAATGCCTTCAGCATTGTGAGAGGATTTAGCCACGTTGTCCTTGCTGTCCTGTGAAGTGTGTATTAGTATTGGTGTGGTGCCAGAGCTTTTCCAAAGGCACTGGTAGCTTACCTAGACCATCAGTAAGGATCTTGATATTCCCATTTTGAAGGCAAGCAGTAAGACCTATTCTAAAGGAAAATATGTGCTTTTGTCTCACATTTGGATTATCAAAGAGGGGTTTATTGTTAGGCTCCCCCAATTCAGCTGTATGTCTAGATAAATAGCCAAATATCTTGACAATTATATTAATGATTGTTCCCTGGCCCTTCTTTTGCTACATCAGTCAACTGTGTTCCGCACATGAAATTACTGAGGTCAAGAAAAGAGAAGCTAGATGGCACTATGGTCCAAAGGGATCATGTGCTGCTGGTGAATAGAGTGAAGCTGTGCAAGTTATCTGGTCTAAAAAGCCTCTAGAATTTAATATCAGCAAAAACAGGGTCAGAATTCTTGGAGAGGAATTAGGGAGATGACAGGTTGATACAATTAGTTACCTTTTGGATTTTATAACACAAACAGGCTTAAACTTAAGCATGTAGACATGAAAAAGAATGCAGATGTAAAATGGCTTTAAGATTGCCTACACAGATAAAGCTGTGAGAAATAGTTTATGCATCATTGCCTCAACATAACTTAAACATATTTGTGATTTTTAAACATATGATCAGATATTTCTCTTTATATATGTTATTATTTATGGAAGTAGATAAGCTATGTACCACATGTGTGCAATTACAGGAAACCAACACACTCATCTGATTTGGTCCAGCAAGCTAGAGGGGAAAAATAATCCACCCTGAAGCCCTCATTAAACCCTCCTTTAATGACTTTAAGGATAGAGGTAAAGGAACCCACACTGCCAAAGTATACATTTTTTCAAGCAAATGTCTGGTGTAGTTATTGTAAGACATTCACTAAGTTGTCTTTATATACATACATTTTCACTATGATACATAGATTTCCCTAGTAACTAATTTTTTATTATTTTTTTAGTTAACAAATATATGTAATTCATCCATTTGTATTTTTATCAGAAATGAAAGTCGGACAAGAATATATTAATACAGTTTTCATCAAAATTACAAGGCAACCCAAAGCCTTTACCTAACCAGTAATTACTATTTAAGAGCACAAGTAGGCAGTTTAAGTTTAAGAACTCTTTAGTCTTTTGTCAAAGCTATTAAAACATAAAACAAATAAAAACATCTGGAAGCTTTGGAAGTCTGCACAAGTAGGCAGTTTAAGCTTAAGAATTCCTTAGGAGAATGTCAAAGTTGTTAAAACACAAAACAAATAAACAGAAACATCTGGGAGCTTTGGAGGTCTTACTTTATAATTACTTTAAATTCTCAATATTTGAAAGTAAATAGAACCCAGTTGGACAAAAGACTTTGCATCTGTAGTAAAGCCAGCCTCTTGGCTTTTTCATTTTTATCTTTTGCTTATGCAGTCAAGGGGTCTGCACTGCAGCATGCCATGTTTGAAACAAGGTCTTTTGCTGAAGAAAGAGTAATTTTTGTCTAGAGGAGTTCAATAGTTGTTGTCTTGGTGGTGAGGTATTGCTGTACAAGTTAGACAAATGTGCCTCTGTCACAAAAGAGATGCAAAGAATAACTGATTTAGAAGGATTTTGTCATGGCAGAAGGTAACCAAAAAATACCATACTGTTTCTTCAGAGTTCAGTATGTGTTCATTAATGTGACAGTAAGAGCAATGGCTGAGCATGTAACTACTTTGAAAATGCCAGGAATGCTTCAAGGTTAGTAGTTCTTAGGAAGACACTTGCAGAACTTCTGCAAACCCTGCAAAAAAGGATGAGCAAGATGACTTTAAATGCTTAATATAATTACAGAATTTTAATGCTTACACATTTGCAAGACAGCGTATGAAGGTCAGTGAAGCAAATTCGTAGAACTGCAATCCTACAAGGACAGTGTTAAGGAACAAGCAGGAAAGCAAATAGAGCAAAGGAGTTGGAACAAAGAGGAGAAAATGGGATCGGAAGGAATGGGAGAGCAAGACATCTCCTTGGAAGTGAAAATGAGATAATGGACATAGTCAACACTGTCAAGAAAACAGGAAGTTTATCAAAGCTTCAGGAGAGGCTAGAAGAGAAGGAATCATCTGTGGACAGAAGGCACTGTGGAGGAAGTTCAAAAGTTTGTAAAAAGTGTGCAGAGAGGTAGGTGCATACTAATTTGGGCGGTGGGATTGCAAATTTGAAGAACCTAGTAAAAGGGTATTAGAACAACCAGTAGCAGCAAAAAAAAAAAAAATCTTTTAGGTTAACAAAGAGAAAAAAATCAGTTACTTTTAACATGGCAGTCTGTTTAAAAATAAGAAAAAAAAAAGAAATTAATTTCACAGCAATTTGTTTTTTACATCTTCCTCTCATTTCAAGATACACTGAATTTTCCAGCTCCTGCTTTATTGTGTATTTGGTGATTCAAGAGTCCGTATTGACTCAGTATGCTGATATACGTATCAGTATGCTAGAAGTATGATATACGTATCAGTATGCTAGAAGGACATACTTTAAGTTTAAATGGGGAAAACTACGCTTCCCAAGAGATGGAAAACATAAAAGACCTCCATCACCAAAATGGTGAAGTGGAGGGATTTAGGAATAAAATTCAGAAGAAATTATAACCAATTACAAAATCTTTTTCTTCTATCAGCAACATGTGAAAAACCCTAGTTCCTGTTAACACCTTTCAGAAAAAACACCTACTTGCTGATCAGCCCATTTGCATCGAATCCAGAGATGCCATAGATTACCCAGGAAGGTGAGCATCATCCAGTAAGTACCACCTTTCCTCCAGCTTATAGTAAGACATGGCAGATCATGAGCCTTGTCCTTAGTTAACCATGAATTCCTGCTGCTTTATTAAAAACCAGCCTTACTTTTTGAATTTCTTTTATTAATTTCTTTGGGAATCACGCATTTTTTCCTTAGTGGGGACTGTACCATGGAGTTTGCCACTTGGTTCTGGACTTTGGAGAACTGACTGCAGGTTTCAGCCTTCAGAAGCCCTAAGAAATACAGTAGGGCTGATACAGTACTTGTACAGCTGGGAGTTTTGCTTTGTGCTGCTTCAGCAACAAGGAGCAGGACTGTCTGACCTGGCAACGTTTCTGTGCTTTTTCTTCTTTTTGCCATTCAAGTGCTTTCCCCCTAGAATTCAAGGAAACTCATATTCTGTTTTTTCTGATGATGTGTCAAATCCTTTTAAAGTAGCGTGGATGTTGGCTGAACCTTCTGCAGGTTCAATCTATAGTGGCTAAACTGAATGGAAGCCAAGGAGCTCTCTAATGTCTATTATAAGTCAAAGGTCATGTTGTATATGGAGCAAAATACATGTATAGTGACAGGAAGCAGAGTTTTCCCTATGTTTTAAATAAACAATAGCAGGTCCAAATTCTAGTTATTGGTGATAGGAAGATCTTTTTGTTCTGTGAGATTTCTGTTTCCTGTGACACTCTATAAGGTACATCTCCTTCATGTTTGCTGGCATTCTTTTTGTTTTCTAAGTGTGTGATGCAGCACATTCTTAAAAATAACTTCAACTTTGTATTTGTTTTCAAGAAAGTGCTGATACTAAATAAAGTACTAATTTTGGATTGCAGCAACAGCCATAAAATAGGCACACTCAGCAAGAAATCCAGCTTCAGTTTTTTGAATTTAGTGTCATAGGTGAACTGAAGAAAGCATGAGTTGATAAATTTAATGTACTTTAAATCTGTGAATATGTCTAAAAATAAGTTCTAAAAATTAATATTTTTTAAGCTGCTTATCACACACTGAAACTGCTTATTTTACTTCACTATCCTTGGATAAATTTATTCACAAGATGGTTCATCAAACCAGTGTATTTTAAGGGCTCTGTATTTATAAAATACTAAAAGTACCAGGATAGTCAAATTTTGGCTGCCGACTATTCACAGAAAGTCCAAGCAGGGTCTGTGAAATAGGCCTAGAGCCTTTTGAGTCTTCTAGCAGAAGACACAGGCAGTATAGGAAAACATTAAAATTTCGTAAAGTTGTTAATTGTTCTGAATAAGTCAACAGTTATTTATTACAATGAAGATCGTTTCTTGGAAATACCAGGACTGCATTAGAAATATACAGCATTCTAATGGGATGTTGAATAGGCTCTTCATTAAAATGGCATTTTGCAATGTACTGATTTGAAGAGCAGATCAGAATTTCAGATGGTTATTATAAATACATTTATAGTGCAGTAGTCACTCGAAAATCACTCTTCTTTTTAGTTTCTGGTAAATTAATTTGTTTAACATTCTTGGAAGGTGCCAAATTAGTTTGCTAATTAGATTACTTATTTCAATCATCTGTGATTATTTGCTGCCATATTCCATTGCAAATCATGCGACAAATTCCCAGCACTGGCTCAGTATTTCCAGAGACACCCTAAGTTAGTTGCCCTAATTCAGGTACAGTGTGTCTCCCAGGCTGCCTGCTGAGGAAGGCAGGCTGGAGGACAGAGTGAGAGCTGAGGCTGAAAGAGCATTTTTCTGCTTGCCTCAGTTTAGGATTCAAACCCAAGCCTGCTATTGCATTTGCAGTAAAGGGGCAGCTTGTGGAAAGACACACATCCTCCTTTCCATCTCCTGTTGGAACTGGTAATTTTGCTGTAATAATTTATATGAAGTGCCCCCTGCCTGCCTGCCCAAGGACTAAATGCAGCTTCCCCAATGTTCCTCATCCACGAGCTGCCTTCCCAGGAGCAGCAGCCTTCCTTCCGGGGCCCACGGGGTGGGGGAAGGATAGAGATTCCTGCTTGCCCCTCATTCCTTCTTGTGCTTTTCTTCTCTCTCTGTTTTCTTTCTGAGTGTAAGCTTTGACCAGTACTGAAGTTCTAAGCTGCAGTATTTCTATTATGAGCAGTAATATCTAAAAGCTACTTGCTCCAGCACAGGTGAGGACTAAAGAAAAAGCTGAGAACGTTCAAAACCAGTGTAATGAGCCAGAGTAAGGAGCAGAGCCTCCCTGGGCCTCGTCTGTCTGCAGCATTTGCTTGAAGCAGGAGTTAATTTGACCACGTACATTCCTTTTCTGTTTCTTTCAGTTCTAGTCTAGTCTTGCGAAATACAAGAGCTATTCCAACAAGTTAAAGAAGGGACCAGTATCTAACAGAGATTAAGTTTTTACTGAGAAAGAATAGTTATAAGCAGGAGATTTTGAAACCATACAGCCCCTACAGATCTTCACAAAATATCCAGAATGCAAGAAGATTTTTCCATATTCCTAAACATTCAATTCCATCCATGACTATGATATTGATTTTATATAAAATATTTTGAAGTAATAATGGATGAGAGGGGGATTTCCATTTCCTCTCTTTTACAAGGGTATTTCCACAGCTTTCAAACCCTCATTAAACAGTGTCTGCTTTAGTACATAGGTACAAAACATGTTCAGAGCTATTAAGATGTGATTGCTGTAGTAAAAGTTTGTTAGAGATTTTTTACACAAAGCCTGTGAGACTCTGAGTTCATTGCTGAATGCTCTGCCAACTAAAGGGATGGTTTCTTGCATTTTTATACCTCCATTTACAATTCTTATTTAATAATAGTAAAGACTTTTTTAGCAAAACATTTAAGCACATATGAGGCTTTTATTACATAGTTAACTAGAACTAATACCCTCTACTGATGTTATGTATATATTTCAGTATTTTACACAACTAATAATCAGAAATACTTTCCTGTGAAGTAACATCTAGTTGTTTTTTTCAGTTTAGAGATTGTGCAACGTGCTGAGAGCCTACACTCGTCTTAGTATCATGAGTATTTTTTTTTAATCCTATCTTGTTTTGTTTCATTTTACAAATAACACATTTTATTCATTTTTTTCTTTTTCTTTTTTCTTTATTCTCCTGGACAACTTTCAGTTTCGATATCTCAGAAATTTTTTCCAGGTTTCCAAGTAGTGGGGGTATTTCTAGCAAGACAACTGAAAGAAAGAATAGCAGGAAATCTTAATTAATTGTACTGATTTGTACAAGTGAAGCAGCTGAGTGACAGAGCAGGAACTAGGTGGTAAAAGAACAATACTGTGAGCTCAAAATACTAAGAAATAATATAGGGCTAGATTTGGGAAGTGTTTGGAAGCAAGGAGTTTGAGAATTTAGCTAGTATTGGAAGTTATAAGACATGCAAAGAGGTTAAATGCCTGCAAATATGCCTGCTATAAAATATCTTACAGTTCTGCTGGTTTTTACTATCAAGGCAACTATAGGCTACATTCAGTAGTTCCTTGAACCATTAATGGCTTGTGAAACAGTAGTCATCTGAGTGATCTTGCTAAGTCTTTCCAGGTGCCACTGAGGAAATATTTACAAAGGAATAAGAGAGGTGTTTGTCATACTGAATGAGAGATTGGCTGTAATTCAAAGTGTGAGAAACTGACTTTTGGAAAGGCACATTGGAAAGGAAATGGGAACATTTAGCATGTGATTTCGAGTGGACTGGAAGAAGTCCCAAGAGCAATTATGGTGATAGGAAATGTGAGACCTGTCAGTGCAGAAGAGAGTCTTTAAAGAAAATAGAAGCAGTTTTGAAGTTACCCTCTAATTAACTGGGAAGAGAAAATAAATATGCAAAGGAAAACTGGGTATACTGAAAGCAGTGCATAAAGGTGCAGGTGATTTCATAATTAAGAAGACAGATAGTCAAACTGAACTACTGAAAAGAAGATGAAAAACTAATTACCAGAAAGAAGAGTTTCAAAAAAACTCTTAATTTACTGATAACTGAAAAGAAACTGAAAGAGGAGAGTGCAAGTACTTAAGAGATGCTACTGCAATAAAGGTTTAGAAGTTTATATACCTGCTGTGACTTTAAGTGTTAGTACTTGGAACTGTTCTACCACAGGAGAATAGCCAGTGTTTGGTATTGTACAGATTTGTAAAGACAGAGTATCAGAACAAGTTGCCTTATTCAGCAGATTGTCTTCATCGTGCTAGGATTGTTGTTTGCATGGACAAAAGTGCCCAACAGTTGCAGGGAACCAGAGGATGCTGGGCCTATAATAATCAAAAAGGAAGTATAGACATGTGGTAGTGAAGGAGGAAACATTTTAAGTTCCTTTGAGTGTGAGAACAATTTTGTCTATCTGGAGATCTAAATGCTTGTGTGAGCATTGTGTAGATACTTTTCAAACAGTAGCATGTAAATTTTTCCAGTGCTTTGCACAGTGGGGTTTCCCCAATTTTAACCTCACCAAAATAACTTCGGGCGTTTGCCATTGCAGTACTGCAAAACGTCTTGGCAGAGAGGGAGCTTCCCAAAGGTGCATTTCTCTTTGTAGCTGTCTTCTCATAAGAGACAGGGTTTTAACATGTTTGTGCTCATTAAATATTTATGCTATGACTTCCTATTCTCCACTACATCAGTGGAGACCATTGCCATAGTTGGAAGGCATTTGCACAACTTCAGACAGTCCAAAAGGAAAAGACCAAAAGGAAATTATTGTGCATAAAATTGAGTATGTTGTGAACACGCTAAAAGGCAGACTCTTAATTTTGCCATTGTATAACGTAGCCTATTGTGCATGGGACATCTAGCTGGCACTGACTGGTACCACAACTAGCTGCAGCGGAAGATTCTAACATAAGCAAAGTTTTGCCTCATAGCATAGGCCCATCTGAGTTTGAAAATGGAGAAAATAGTAATCACAGAATCATTAAGGTTGGAAATTACCTCCAAGATAAAATCTAACCGTTGAATATTCTGAAGATTTTAAAACCTCCAGAGCATATGCTTTTGTATGTTTACTTTAATCTTTTTATGGTAATAAATATAAAGTTGTCTGATATTAAACAGGCTCAATTTCAGTACTTTGTTCTGTTGTAACTCTGTACTAAAAGTGTTATGTCACACAAAATCCCCCACAGTTAGGAATCACTGTTGAATCTAAATTCTGCATGAGGTTTTTCTCTCCATAGTCTAATGGTTGTTCTTTGCCTGATGAGCTCTCTGGATAGATTTTTAATGGTTAAGTGTAAGGCTTTGTTGTGGGAGCCCAGAGGAGCCTGAGCTGTGGAGGGGCTCAGAGCACGCACTGCTGGCTGCTGGGTTCAGGCACTTGGGTTCTCCACAAGTGCTGGGCTGTTCTCTGTGAGTCACTCCTCATCCAGGCCTCACTGATCTCAGATTTATTGTGTTTTATAACATGGCCTGTCACAGAGCAGTTCTTTATCAGGCCCATTTCTAAAAAAAGAGTGCTTTCCTCATGTAACTGAAGGACTCCACAGGTGTGCTCTTCCAGGGACTAAAGTCACAGAGTCTGCTCAGGGGTGTCATTTTCCTTGAGCTGTCTGGAATTTAGGTTCACTTAGAATAGCAAAACACGTCAAGGGACATTCCTGTGAGGATCTGGGTCTTGCTCAGTGTTCTTTCCTTGTAGAAGTGGTTGTGGATGTAGGAAATGGAACAAAATGGTTATTCTTCTCATCTAAAAACAATTTATAAGCTGGATATGGCCTACAGCTGTTTTTTTTCTATTGCTCTGTTATTATGTATTCTCTTTTTAGTCTGTAATCTCGAAGCATTTCCTCATAATCATGAGGATATTACGGCAATTCCTATTAGTAACAGGATTTAAAAACCTTCCCCTCCCTTGCAGCTTATTCAAGGGATGATAGATGTACTGAATTGAACACATGTGCTTATATTGTACCTAGGCCAATATAGTTGATGTAGATCACCAAAATATGAAAGACAGCTGCCACTGATTAATTTATTGGTGTTTTCTACCCACTTCTCTGGAGCATCTCAACTCTATTAACTTTCGTTGACTAAGTTAAGCACCTGAATTTTCAGAGTAATAAACATTCCTTACTACTTTAGTAAGGCAAATGACAGTGTTCAGTAACTTTAACTGTGGCTAAATGAGGCAAAGGTTTGGTACAAAGAGTTTCCTTTGTAGTCCAACCCTTCACTCATTACCACAATAAATTTATCTCTTCTAGTAAAGAAATTGAAGGTTTCCTGGGGGGAAAAAATGCATGTGAGAACAAACAAACATACAAACTTTAATTATCTTCTTTCCTGTTTTATAGCATGTGGATTTGCAACCTCAATAGCAATTTAAAATAAAATATCTCATTGCAGAAATTCCTTCATAGCATGTCACACTGACAGAGACCATGGGAATGCAGCTCTGGCAGACCAGCTGTGCTGTTGAGCTACTATGTAGGTGCATTTAGGACTATCCCGAGCACATGCAAGCAAGAGCTGAGACTTTATTTGCTGTGAAGGGATGATTGTGTGTGTGTGTGTACAGTCTGGTCATACACCATACTTGGATAATACCTCCATTTGGAAATAACTGAAGTTTTTTATAAAAAAAAATTAAAACAGGAAAAATTTCCAGAGTTGTGAGTGTTTTAAGGAACATTTTAAAATAAGTAATGTGAACAACTATATGTTTTTGGATGCAGGATATTAAAAATTGTTTTGTAAGAGTAGCATTTATACCATGACATCTACTGGGGGCTTTGCTATGACCTGTCTGTTTTACATGAAATTTGGTAAAATACTGGTGTTTTAAACTCCAATATGGTTGAATGAGCAAGAACTGTAAAACACATTTTCTGCTGTATTTGTAAAATGTGAATGTACATAGGCATTCATATGTGTAGGAAATTATCATGCTTCAAAGTTTAACAGATTGAAAAAAAAATTTTAAATATCAAAAGGAATTTTGACTATTTTCAGACTCTGCCTAGTAAATTATTCTCTAGTGATTTTTAAGGATGTGGGTAGTATGGAAAATTTACACAATCAAGTGGTGTTAGGTGTGCAGACATTTTCAAAATAATCTTGCCAGGAGATATCTCAAAGCCAAAAAGCCTTTATAGGAAAAATACAGTAATTCCCATCAATGTGCTTTAACTCATGAACTGTAAAGACAATGAATGAGGACTGGTGAGGCTTTGTATTATCGGATCAAGTTTTTCCTTTTTTTGAGGAAGGGTAGAGGTTTCATGAAAGTCTGAAAATCAGATCAGTGCAGTAAAGCAGGAGTGCAGGTCCAAGTGGATTCCATGCTGCTGCAGCCTGGACTTTGAAAACTGTTGCTTGAGATGTCGGGAAAAAAATAATACACTAAGCAAATCAAGAGATTCTAGACAAATTCTTGTTTTACATCTGTATCTAGAGAATTCATATTTTACAAGAAAAAAAGTCTGAGGTAATCTGAAAGTCTCCTAAGATCTTAAGCATAAGTAGGAAGGGCAGTACTTCCTAAACATCTACTCTCCAGGTTTCTTACAAGTCTGATTCATTCTCTTTTTATCAAAGAGAGAAAATGGGTTAGAACAGAGATATGCCCTGGAAGGGACTCTGAGATGGATTTTGTTTAATCAAATGATGTCAATACAGATTTGACTATGCAATTTTTTTCTGTTTCTACATATAGCTATTGATGTGGGAGTTTCTAAGAAAGTGTTTTGATCAATAGTCATCTTCATTAGAACAAGTTTGGAAGTACAAAGCACTTCCATTTTATTAACAGTATTTGATCCATGACTAATTGCTTTTATCCTGTGAAGCCGTGTTTCTGTAATTGTATCTTTATGGTTTTAATGAGAGTTTTTAAAGTCTAAAGCTAACCCTATAGCAGTATGAACAAACTCTTCAAGAACTAGAAGATGAGTTTAGTTCAGTGGTTCAATTATCCTTTTTTTGTGTGTATTTTTAAGGCTTTTAATTATTCCTGTAGGATCTCAGAAACATGAGGTATCCCACAGTAAAAATGAGAAGACAGGTTCTTAACTCAAGGAAGTTCACACCAGGTTCTAGTCTGGCATGTAGCAGTGGTTGGTTTGGACAGACTTCACAGCTGTATGAAAGCTTAATTTAAGCGACAGATTTACAAACAGGGTGTAGGGGCTGTAATGAGATGAGCTGCATTAAAGTAAATCTTTTAGCATGTAGCATCAGTAGCTGAGGTTTTGAAAAACAGGAAACCGTTTCAGGGTGGAGACTCCAGAAGCACCTAATGTTCTTTAACATAATTGTGTGAATGGCTGTGTTTCTGTACCCATAGGTTTCTCTAATGTAGTTGGAATATATTATTTCAAATGGAAGGCCCTATGTCTCTTTGCTCCTTTAAAGGCTGCATTTAAAAAAAATTAGAGGGAAACTTCCAGTGACCTATTGCATTGTATTGTTTTTTTCCTAGCAAAGGCTGCTTTTCTCGGCAGTCATTCATAGTTTTGAAGTCCTTCCAAAGGAAGACAAGGCCCTTTGAATTGGTCCAAAAGAATCAAAATTCAATGGCTAGTGCTAATCCTTGCCAATAATTTTCTGAAGTTATTACAAATAAAGAACTTGCAATACCTGATTGGTGGCACAATTTACAGGGCCCACATTGAGAAAGACTCATGGATGTTTGTATGCCCAAATCATTCTGCTCACACATTTCTCCACAGAGAAGCAAATAAGAAATTTTAGTGCCTCTCAACTGCCTTAATTTTTTTCCCCCCAAATTAATACATTAATACTATCTATATGATTATTATTATAATTATTATTATTATTATCTCTGATACTTTACTATATAAAAATGCTGATAGACATTTATAACTATATGACTGGAATATAAACTAAAATAACCCAACTATAATAATATGATAAGAAATAGAACATATTACACAAGGAAAAAAGTCAGCCAGGATATTGAAAGCAATTTGGTACCTGCATCAGAGAGCTGAATTCGTTGTTCTGTTGGAGAACACACGTGACAGTTACATCAAACTCAAAAGAATATATGTGTGAATATTTATTTGTTTTTAATTAAAAGTGTTTGCCAACCATTTTTTAAAGAGAACTGAAATGGAGAATGACTTTCCTAATTTCTTGTATATGGGTTTTATGGGCCCTGTAGGGAATACAGTACTTTTGAATGTAATTCAGCACACAGATACAATGGTTCAACATTTGAGTTGCCTAGAAGGATTCCAATAGAACTTTGAATGTTGTAGCATTTTCTCTCCTTTTGCTACTAAAAATAAGTCTTTAACTTTCTTGTGTAGTTCATTCACAGTGTTTTCCATTTTCTTTGAGTTTATTAGACAAATCAAATTACAGTTTCCATCAGAAACAGTAGTCCTTGGCCTCCACTTGTATGCATGCAAACAACTTGGTGATGTATTGGCATTCACTTGCAAATCAAGAAAATAATTTTAAATTAACTGAGATTTAAATATATCTGAGATGATTTAAGCTGTACATTCCCTGTCTTGTGGAGAGTAGGACTAATAAATTCATTGTTGAAATGAGTCTTAATCCTGACAAAATAGATGCAGATAGAGCATTTTTGTGGTACCAGAAAACAAATTTGTGTTTATGTACCTTTAATAAAGGTAGCTTATAAAAGACATTTTGAGGAGTACCTATAGTATGCACATAAATCACTGAGTAAAAAGATTTTCTAAAAGAAATTATAATACATTGAGAAAGATCTATGCATTTTCTCCTTTGCATATAGTTATTTAGTCTATATGCCACATAGATATTAATAACTCATTATATTGATATATTTGCATATGTTTCACGTAGCACAGAGTTTTTATGTATTGTAAGTGTAGGCCATAAAGTTTTGTGTTGTAAGGAGTTTTAAAACTGGGCAAGAATATCCTTTCAGTGGGGTTAAACTGCAAATATAAACATTGACATGTAGGATATCTGTAGGTGTCCATGTGTCAACTCACACAGTTAGTGAAGTTCAGTAAAACTGCTCTAAGTTCTACATCTAGTTGGAATATATAAAAAATAAAAGATCAATTTTTACATGGCAATGATTTTAACTTCTAGATCATCATAAAACTTAAATTCCTTTTTAAAAAAAAAACTTTTCATCTTTCTGTAACTTAGTTCAATTAAAGGTCAAATATAAAGGTCACAGACTAAACACAGGCAGTTCAAGTGTTATAAATATCACAGCATAGATGAAATGAGGAAAATTACTTTTTTAATCCGAAGATTAGCATGAACTGTGATTTAATAAGTGAGAATTCCTCTCATTTCCAGTCAATGTTTCACATTTCCTTGATTTAAGTATGTTGTGATTTCTGAAACTGATACCGTCTGATTATACGATAATTTGTAGGTGGGAAATTTTGGGAAGTTTCTTGCTGTCTTCAGAGCTAAAATGTTCAAATTATACAAATTTATACGCTCCAGTATTTACCAGTCTTTGTCGGTGTTGTTCATTTACATGGGTTTGGACTTCTAAAAAAATTTTGTGGTTTTCACTATTGAAGGAATAATAATTGCAGTAAAGTAAGACAAGCTAAAGAAGGAAGTCATACCTCAACTAAGGAGACATAATCTCAGCAAATATGGACATTATTTAAAGAACTGCATTATGAATTTGGCCAGTTAGGTGCAGTCTTCATCTTCTGCTGAAGCCACTGCTGTTGACTGTTGCTGTAAGTTAGACATTGGTCCTACAGTAAATGCAAATGTGGGAAATGATCTGTTCCTCAGACAGATTTTGCCAGAGCACACTCTAGTCTTGCACTTCTGAGAATGATGGGTATCTCTGTGCAGGTGGCCAACTTTGTCAGGATCATAAATCAATGTCCTTTCTTCTCTGTCCCAGAGGAAGTGTGCAGGAGGGAAAATGGTCTTCCTTCCAGAGGATATTTGCCTTTGCCATAGTGATAGAAAAAGCTGATGAATAAATCAGCCAGAAAAAAACAAAACAAAACAAAAACCCAGAAGGGTCAGAAAACTTATGGCAAAGGAAAAAACAGTGAAAATACTGTATATGTCAGGACTCTGGTTGCCATTTCATAAACAACCTTCTTCCTATTTTTGTATAATTTACTTGGACATCCTGTTTCTTTTTTTATCCCGTGTGTGGCTTTGGGATTTTGAAAAGGGCTGAAGCCATAGAAAGGTTTCATCTATTGTGTATTAGCAGAAGGTGGAGGCTTTTCTGATAAAATTGAGAAATGTTTCAAGAGAGGTAATAGATGCTACTAAAATGGTAAATGCCAACTTTCTCCCAACAGGAGAATGGAAAGAAACACCACAGAAAGAAAAGTGATTTTGATTATATTCATTAGAGGTTTACTAATTCATACATTTCATTTGAAACATCTTTGCATTTTAAGATCAGTTTTGAAATTATTTTAAAGCTGTTTTGCAAAGCCAACTTCCACTCTTTAGGTAAAGATATGTATTCTTGTGATAAAATTTGCATATTTTTGTGCTATGGCAAAGACAGCCTTCTGAACTAGAGCCGTGCTTTGTGCTTGATCTCTGGGCTGAGTGGCCCAACACAGCAGGAGCTCTATAAATTTTCATGGTCCTCATGAGTTCAGTTACACCAATCCGTGTTGCAAAGAAGCAAGTAAAGTAGCTCCTTAGCTTTTCAGTCATTCCAGTTTGTAGTGTTAGTAAATGTGGTGCTTTCAGGGTTAAAAAATCATTTATTAAGTCATTATACAGCTGAAGAGGACAATGCAAAGTCTCAAACTGTATCTAGAAGATTCTCTGTTTGAGTCCATTGGGCTTTAGACTAGGTCAGAATGAAAACCCAAGTAAGAAGGTGACATGATTAATTTAGGGAAATCTTACCTTTACAGGTGAGTGCCAACAGGCAGATCTGTGACACTTTTGCAAAGTCAGCAGATGGTGACACAGCCAAACAGGTAACGGGACTGGGATGGCCTGGGAGCAGTGCACTGGCAGGCAGCAACAACTGTGGGACAGTTCAAAACTTTGACAGTCTCTGTGCAAAACTAGGATGCTAAGAAGAGCTCAGTTGATGAGGTTCAGTGGCATTCTAGATTCAGAAATCACAGAGATTATTTTGAAGTTGCGCAGAGAAAAAGATTTTTCAGTAGTAGTGCAGAGGAGAGTAAAGCAGCAGAGCTGGTTTTAGAGTTGTGAAACAGAGCAGGT
Organism: Daphoenositta chrysoptera; assembly: GCA_013397915.1. NCBI lineage: Eukaryota > Metazoa > Chordata > Aves > Passeriformes > Daphoenositta > Daphoenositta chrysoptera. Next base: position 209,904 of record VZRO01002267.1, read on the forward strand.
GGTTCCCAGTTCTAACTGAAACAGTGTCAGTCAATACTATTAATTTCTATTTTTCTATGCTGTTTAGGATAAGATTTAAAAGGCTGAAACCTTTAGAAATATATGTCAGTGAACTTGTATTTCCAAATCTCTTAGGTATTTTTCAAATTTCATTTGCTCATATGACTTTTCTTGTCTTGAATTATGCTCTCAAAAACACAGATTCAATGCAGAGACCATTTGTCTTGGAGTCCCTGTGTAAGCAACTGTATAATTTGTGCTTTTACCATTCTCAAGCTTTTCTCTTTTAATCTGCTTTTGGCCAGTGTTAGGGATAGGATTCTGGCTTGAAAAAGTTCTGACTGATCCAATGTAGGTATATTCTGTCCACCTCTGTCTCCTTCTAACAACTACACTGATGAGCACATCCAAACAGGATTTCAGTTCCAAAATACTGGAAATGGGGGAATAGGAGTGAGATCTCAGACACTAGCCAGCTTCTGGCCTACTTTCCGTGATTCTTACCAAGGTTTAGAGGAATATTAAATTAACTAGAAAACCCTTCTTTCTCTTGCAAAAGCATACCTTTCTGTCAAAGGTTTTGGTATACGGTTGCATTTCTCTTAATATATGCTGGAAAAGATAATAAGCAAATAGTTCTAAATGTAAGGGAGAAACTGCAGCAGCAGCACTTATTTATGAAGAAGTTTCCTTTTGGTATTAAATGCTAAAAAGTGTAACCTCCAACACAAAACATGTAATGTGTTTTTTGATATGTGGAAATAATAATAGTAGAATAGGAATACGCTCTATAAGATTTTTTATCTTAACTGTATGTGCTAGCACCATTTGTCCTTTCATTTGAGCTACTTCATAAGAAAAAAGTTTTCCTGAAGTATGTAAGATACTGAAGCAAGACTATTTAATAACGTTTTCAGAATTTTCCTTAATAACTATTTCCTGTTTTCCATTTTTTCCGGCTTTTGTTCTTTTATCTATTTGCATTATTTATTGTGCTTTGTGGAGCAATGGTAAGTGATTCCTGGTTTGTCAAGAATGATTTTAAGTTTTAGCATAAGAAGAATTTATGATATTGAAAAGAATTTCTTTACCACTCTTTCAAATAACTTCTCAGTAGGTGGACCCTGGAAATTTTGCAAAGAAATTTGTGGCAGGGTTTGACATTCATGCATACCTTGAGTAGTAGGTTTCTCAGAGAAGAACCTGTGAAATTTATTTCTATGTAAAGTGCTGTTACGTTGGCAGGAATGGTAGATTTCATGTCTCTAACAGGAAGATTTTAAAGCTGCCTTGGGCTCCTGGGTAGTTCCTGCCTATTCATATGGGAAGCATCAAGCTGCTCTCACTGTTACTGAACACTTCTGCATGTTGTAAACCCAGACGTGACAATCCAGGCTATACCCACTGTCCCTGCAGACACTTGACATTCCACGAGCTCCAGAGAGCTCTCTGAATAATGCAGAGATCTTGCTTTTGAGACACAACCAGCACTTACAGCCAAGGTTGAAACTGAAGTTCCAATCACATATCAAGTTAGGCTTGCACTGTGTTTAACCCTCAGTGACTTTAAGGATTTGCTATGAAATTGTTGCAACTGATGTCACTCGGTAATCATGAGATTACCAAGAAGTCACAGACGACTTCTTGCTTGGTTTTATGTCCTATTTCTTCTAATTAGATACTGACAGGACTTCCGGTTATGCACAATGGTTTGCTTTACAGCTATGTGCCAGAAAAGTGCTATTTGCACTCAAGTCCCATAGGTAATTATGTTTGTCAGTCAAACACTAACGTGGTTGTCTGAGTTTTTCCTTTAGTTTTCTGTCTAAAACAGCACTGGAAGGATAAACTGAATCTTAAATGGCACATTATAGAAATCTTTATGAAAACAACTCAATGGCATAATATGAAATGCATTCATTGAAACATTAGATTTTATTAGGAAGAGTAAGAAAATAAAAGATCCAGGCAAGTTTACAGATGATTCACGAAACCAAAACTAACTTCACAATGAATGTTATGCAGGATTGTCGTCTCCTCATTTATTCATCTTTATAACCATCTGCAGTTTTAGTCTAAATTAATAGCATTTTCCAACTGTACTGTACAATCCTTTTGAAAACTTAGAAAGCAGTTGTTTATTTTATTAAAAAAGGAATATGAAGAACTAGTAGGAACTAGTAAATAGTGCAGATTAGTTTAGTAATTGCTTTCCTCCTGGGTAGTTATGGAGCTTTGAACACATACACTGCTTACTTTTCAATCTTGTGATAAATTTTTCTTCATTCCTGGAATCGTTCTGTACTATAGACTTCACCTGTAAATTTGTCCTCCTTTATGTTAAATGTGCAAATCTTCTGGTAATGTTTAAAAATAAATTGTATTTATTAATTTTCCAACTAATTAATTAGAAAAATAAACTTAAAATAAACATTCCCATTAATAAATACAATATGCAGGATAAAGAGAAACAATTTTTCTTAAATTGTCTGAGATCCTGAATTATTGATAGGCTGTATTTGCTCTGTAACAGCATTTTGTGAAGCCGTGAGCTACAGCAGGATGCATATGCTGACCTTAGAGGCAGAATGAAAATCTCTTAATGCCACCAAAATTCAATAGTCATGGTACAAGACACCTGAGAGTACAAGACACCTGAGAGTTCAAGAAAAGCAAAGTCAGCAGCTGGAACTTTGTGCCATAGCAGATGAATCAATATGATAAAATGTAATAATAAATCACAGGCTGATGGGTTTATGTCAAATACTTTAAATCAATAATACAGAATTCCTAGAGTGTATTTCTTTTTAGTGTGAGATGGTTGTGTTATATTCATTCAAATAATCTAGGAAACTCAGTGCAAGAGAATTTGCTTAAAATCTTACTGAATTCACCCTCATACATCTCTGGAAGTTCCTGTGCCTGGATCCTGATGGTCTTGCAGATCCCAAGTCATCATGCCACTGATATCCTGAGTACTGAAAGGCGCTACAGAGGTAAGATTAATCTCGAGCTCATGAGCCTACAAGAACTTAAGCAGATTTGATCCTGGATCCACTACAGGATTCAACACTGTTTATGAAACATTTATGTCTTTTGTATTTTAGAAACTGGGGGTTGCACAGAATTGTTCCCTTTCCCATTAGGATGCCCCAGCCTCCAAGTGAAAGCCCTGGCAGTAGCTGCATGGTCATCTCACTTAGTCAGTAGTGATTTCATTCAGCTGCAAGAGAACCATACAGGTTTGTCTAGAGTTGAGCTGTTGAAAGAGAGCTACCAATATCCATTCCTCATGGTGTGGAGCTAACTACAGGAAGAAATTAAGTCAAATGAGGCAAATGTTATCCAACCAATATGGTCATTAAACCATCTGTTACTTATGGTTTGCTATTAACTGACGATGCTTGGGAAATTTCAGGAGGGATCCTTGGCTAAGAGGTATGGGAATGCTGGAAGTCAGATATTTTCAAACTAATTCAGCACAGACTTTTATCCTGCCTGACAGCAATTTCAAACATGTGTCACATTTCTCAAGTTGCCTCTCTTATCACTAGAGAGTAACATGGCCTGTGATAGAGGGTGACACAACTATGAAAGTAATTCTTGCACAGTTGTCCATATCAGACTACAAGGGCCGGGGCTTTGATGCCTAGCCAAGTAATTGTCTGGGGAGGGGAAAGCAATTCCAGTAACTCACATCTTTCTTACCCTTGCCCATCAAGGAAAATTTAGCTGCTTATGGTTTTTATCACTTAGCCACTCCTACTTTGGCATATTCTTTTTGTGGAAGTGTTAACAAACAAACCAGTTAAGATGATACCTAAATGTCTGGGGAAAAAAAAGGGAAGAGAGAAATAATCCAAGTAACAAAACAGCATGTTTTTTATTTAGGGTAGAGCACATTCAAGAGATAAAAGAAAGGTGCCTTAATAAGGATCCTTAATAGATTTGCAGCTGGTTTCAAGCATCACTTGATTTATCAGTATGTGTACAGAAACACAAACATACATATGCAAAATGCTTTCTCTTGAATACTTGTCATTCTGGCTTGATGGAAGTAAAAATTGGTTAATTCCTTCTTGTTTCTATTTGGAAGGTCAGTTTCTTCAAGACTTTCAGTCCACTTCCAGAGAGGGGAAGGTGACAAAATCTAGGTAAAAGGAAGATTTCCTTTGTGTGTGTCTTTAAAAAAAATAAAATAAACTGAAAAATCCCTGTAATTCTTACCTATATGGAAGATTTTAAAATTATGAATCTTGAGTCCTGCAATGTTAAGTCATTTAATTCCTTTCTGACATCTGTGTAATATTTCTACCTGTTAGTGAACCAGTCCACTGTGGGACAACAAAGATAACATTTCTATAACACCAGACAGCAAAAATGCACGGCCAAGCACAGTTCTTCAGAATATGAACCATTGTAAGAGAATAAAAAAAGAATATATTCTGGTAGACAAGTTGGAGGACAATCACTTGGTAGCAGTTTTCAGTAGCCTGTCTAGGAGAATCCAAGTGCTGGATTTCTTGCAGGTGGAATGGTCTGTTACTGACCTTGCTCTCATTGTTCCCCTTTGTCTTTCTTGGTCCATAGGGATACCCATGTATTCATGACTGAAGAGCAGGTTGGATGTGGGAAACAGGGAACTGACTGATCTACAAGTGTATTGGAGAGCTGCTGCTGGTGAGTAATAAAAAAGCTTGGTCAAGAAGTTCTGCACCATTGTCTTGATAAACTTCTTTTGACCGGGTGAAACACTGGCCTTAATAAAGTCCAGAGCAAGATTTAATGGTATTGGAATTTCCTGTGGAATGGTGGGGGAATTAAGTAACTCGCTCATATTCCTTCTTAAATGCTTTTATCTGACTTTACCTTGCCATATCCTAAGTTCTAGCTATCATCTGCATGCTGACCCAAAGCCCACTCTATTTTTTTACTCTGTCCATTTGGAATGAGTTTTGTCTGGGTATTTTTTGTTGTTTTCTCTAGTGAGAACAAATGATTTTGATATGCCTTGCTATATTCAGATCAAAATAAAAGTAGACCTTAAGTCTTACTTCAGAATTCCCAAAGAGATTTTGAATACTCCAAGGCTCACATTTGAATTGACTCTTGTTATATACTAGATAATATTTCAGTAGGGAAACTTGTTTGCCTATGTCACTAGGAAGAAATTAGGAGCTCAGATACCCAAACTAATAAAGTTTGGCTTGGAATACAGTACTTGGCACTTTAAGTATGTGGATTTAAAGGTTATCCAACAGTTTCATTTTTAGATCCAACATCACTAAAATCATACTTTCGGTTTTTTAGAAATTAAGTTTGGAATTTCCACAGCTTGTTTTTTGCCAGCAACAAAAGACTAAGATAAAAAGCAGGGACTTTTTTCTCTAGTGGCTTTTATTTATTATTAGATGAAGTTTTTGTTCTTTCTGTGAAGTGGACAATGCCTCTGAATAGAAGAAAATAAGAAATTAGCTCTGCTGTAGTCTATGCAAGTTATCATACTTCTGTATTATTTTATCTGGCACCTTTGTGGATTCTGGATGCCTTCAGACTAACCAAACAGGAAGTGTCCTAACAGAGAAGCTGGTGCCTGAGAAAGATAATGCAGGGAGTAGATGCATTTATTTTTACATACAGTATTTAAGAAATTCCAGAAAAGGAAAAGAAGCAGATGATAAAACTTTCTTGAGATGTTTCTTTTTTTTTTTCCCTTCTTGCAATAGATGACAAGTTAGATGTGGAGTACAATTGTGAGGTGTGATGTGGGTTACAGGGTAATGCGTTGGTGTTCTTTTTGTAGTTAGGTACAAAGTTACAATTCCTGAAACAGACACAACCCTTTAAATAGATCTGCATGTAGATCTCATCCTTCCCATCCGGAGATGAAAATTATAGGGAGTCAGTGATGCTCTCCTCCCCCTCCTGGGGCTATACAGAGGTTGTATTATTGTCAGGTGGTGAGAAAGCAGATGGAGGGAGTCAGGAGAAGCAAAGTGTTGAGAAAGCTTTGGGAACCAAAAATCCAGGTGCTCTGAGGAAGGAGACAGTGTATAACCCACAGAGCAAGCTATTGAGGTTGCTGAGAACTGAAAATGTTGAGGCTGGCAGATCATTTCCTGCTATATTAGCCTTCTAGTCAGCAGTATTCATACATGTCCTCCAGCTTCATGTTTTTTCATGTAACATTTCATGTTAAATTATCAAGATATGATCATATTAAAGGCACTACCTTGCATGTGGTGCCTGAAGGGCATTCCTTCTTTGCTGATGCCTGTAAGTTTTCTCTCCAAGATTAGTTCTCATTTGAGGTACAGCACAGCCTTCTGTCTGTTTTTCTTTCAGCATGATCATCCTGCAGAGGGATCAGACACTCTTTGCGTGGGGTGGAAGCCCTTCATCCCAGCTGCTTCCATAAAGCATCAGAAACTCTGTAAGGGGCTTTCTTTACTCAGACCTCCAGTGCACATCCTAATAATATCTTTCCTGAGATGAGTGAGGGCTGCAGTTCGAATGAGGGACCTAAGTATGGACTTGCTGTAACACCTCTTTTATATGAGGCTGAAGAACTGTTGAGTCAGACTTTGCTGCATCCTCTCATCTGAATGTCAAGCCTTCCACAGAAGGATTCTGACCTCTCAAGCTGATGGGACACAGAGATCTTTAATGGTAAACACGCTGCACATGTTTCTGTGTTGGGGTCCTGTACAGAAGCTAGGATTCCAGCACTGGTATTTTTAGCAGAAGTCCCAAATTGTGCCTCTAGGATGCAGATACAGGAATGAAGTGCCATGAAGAATTTTACTGCAGACACAGGAAACAGAATATCAAATTAGATTAGTTTCCTTCTACCTTCTTTTTTATTAAATTTCCTCTGCCAAAAGGGTCATCTCTCTTCACCATAGGTCCTTGGCCATAAATCACAAAACCTAGTGGTGAAGGTTTTAAGAGTCCAGATTCAGCTTTCCCCTAATAGCCTCCATGAGACAGTGCAGTATATTAAATATGCAGGAAGAGGCATATAAATGTTGGATAACTAATATGTTGGATAATCTGCATTTTGTTCAAATAATTCATTAAGATATCAAGAACTTGTTATCTCTTTTGCTCAGAGAAAACTTATAAATGCAGCATATAGGTATTTAACAGGATTGCAGAAGTATGAGTTAAAAGAAATGCTTAGCACAGTTCTGAAATGGTTTATTTTCTTAAATTCCAGAGAAGTCTGGTGTAACTTTTAGTTTCCTGAAGAACACTTGTGTTTTCTTATGCCAGGCCAAAAATTGTGTTCAGTATTTCCAAACTCCCTTTTGCAACACACAATTGTTTTATCTTGGTCCATCAAAGCCCTAGAAATCTCTTTTGATTACTAGATGTATTGAAAAACATGTAGTTACATCCTTGTGCTTAATTCTTTTAAATTTTTTTTGCCTTTAGTAATATTCTTGTAATACTTGTTTCATTCCAGTCTTCATTACACTCTGCATGTGTCAAGATTTCTTCCAGTTGATCCTATAATACTTATCTCACTGTGGATGTAGATGCATCCTCTTTTTTTACCCCGAGCATCCTCCTCTGTGCTGTTTGAATAAAAAGCTGGATTATCTGAACTCTCGGGATCAGGTGCTAAACCTTGTCAGCTGATCTCTATTTGTTGACAGACAAAACAGACAGTTCTGAAAATAAGCAAACTTGGTGCCCATTTTCCTATTTTGAGGTTGATGCTGAGGGTAGTAGGAACAACAGTAAAGTACATATTCTTTTTAAAATACACAGAAGGTTCACATTTGAAGTTGTGTGAAGAAAAGGTTTTAAGAAACTTGTAAAATTTTTAGCAGATTTGTACTTCCTTTAGTAATATTTGTTGGCTAACTCTGCTCTTACCTAAACTGTCTGAGTTGAATTTGTCTGATCACTCAGTATAGTCGTCCCTCTGGTAAGGATCCAACTCCAGTAAAGTTAATGGCAGCTGTCCAGTTTAATTTACTGAGAGCAGGATCAGAGTTATTTCCTATTTCACGTTATCTGATGAAGGGCTTGATTAAAACTTTTCCAGCATGCAGACATGGCCTCCTAGGTTTAAATTTTTTTCTGTCTAGAAACTGATTTCCCAGAAACATGGAAGTATTGCCCTTTCAGCTTAGCTTCTGATGATTATTTAAGCAGTCCAAGCAGAAGAGTTTCGTTTCTTGCTTCTCTCTGACTATGATTTAAAAGTAATTATTTACAACTTAAGTGAGATAGTACGCTTCCCTTCAACAAAATCTTGTGTAGATGCATTGTTTCCTATCCGGGATAGCTTTTGGATTTTTGGATCAGATAGCAGTACTTCCAGAACAGTACCCTGCTTGCATTTTGTGACACTTCAGAGTGTTTTATTCTTCCTCCTCCTTCTCCACCTTCTCCTCCTCCTCCTTTCCCTCCTCCTCTAACAAAAAAATTATGATGGTGATAATAAAAATAAAATATTATGGTAGGATCCACTGTGGCAATTTCATTAAATTTTAGTTTTAGTGACTTTTGGTTAGACATTTCTAGATGCTTCAGATTTCCCTGTTTTATTGCCTTCTGGGAAATTCTTGGATTGTCTTGGGGTGGTTTTTTAATTTCTGATTATGATTATGATTACATGTTTTCTGCCTGAGATCACAGTTTATCTTTTTCACAAACTCTATGTCCCTTTTATATTTATGAGTTTATGAAGAATGCATGAAAAAAGTCATTGATGCTTCTTATTTTACCCAGTGTGTTTCTGTAGGAGCTTATGCTGTCCAGTTATCCTTTGATGAGGATGCAAAGCTATGGCAACATCTGCAGTCAGGTAAAAAGTGATAAAAAATAGTTCCCGAAGAAGACATGCTGCCTGTAAGACAGCAGGACCCTTACATCCTCTGATCCAGCTCTCACCTGAACATGGTATTTTGGAGCTAGCATGAGGTTATTAACCATATAAACTTTGATTGACTTAAAACATATATTGTTGTAGAGTCAACTTTTCAGCAAATACATTCCTTTAATATTTACAGCATTGTTACTTCAGCCTTTATTTTTCCAAGTTATTACTCACTTACTAGATATTTGAGTCTGTGCTGTTTATAAAATACAGATATCAAATGACCAAACTATTACATACCAAATGATTTGCCAGAGACAGTTTAGAGACATGTATGTTTCATTTTGAATTTCTTGCTGCTTTTATTTAGTGATTTTTAATTGACCAATATAGAATCATAAAATTCTTTAGGCTGGAAAAGCCCTCTAAGATCAAATCTGACAGTTAAACCTGCACTGCCATGTTCAGCACTAGACCATCTCCCCACGTGTCACAGCCACAAATTTTTGAACACTTCCAGGGGTGGTGATCCTACCACTGCCCTGGGCAGCCTGTTACAATGCCTGACCACCCTTTCAGTGAAGAAATATTTCCTAATATAGGATCTAAACCTTCCCTTGTGTTATTTAAGGCCATTTCATCTTGTCCTGTTGCTTGTTACTTGGGAGAAGAGATCAACCCCCACCTCACCACAGCCTCCTTTCAGGGAGTTGTAGAGAGTGGTAAGGTTCCCCCTGAGCCTCCTTTTCTCCAGGCTAAACCCCAGCTCCCTCAGCCACTCCTCATCAGACTTGTGCTCCAGCCCCTTCCCCAGCTCCGTTGTCCTTCTGTGGATACTCTCCAGCATTTAAATGTTTTTCTTGAGGTGATGGGCCCAGAACTGCACTCAGCACTGGAGGTGGTGCCTCACCAGTGCCCAGTACAGGGGGACAATCCCTGCCCTGCTCCTATTCCTGATCCAGGCCAGGATGCCCTTGGCCCTCTTGCCCACCTGGGCACAGCTGGCTCCTGTTCAGCCACTGTCAATCAGCACCCCCAGGTCTTTTTGCCCTGGGAAGGTTTCCAGCCAATCTTCCCCAAGCCTGTAGTGCTGCATGGGGTTATTGTGAGCCATGGGCAGGACCTGACACTTCATCTTGTTGAACATCATCCAACTGGCCTCAGCAAATTGATCCAGCCTGTCCAGATCCCTCTGTTGTGCCTAAATTACTCAAGTAATTGAATACATAAACAACTGAGGTTTAGAAACCTTTATCCATTCTTTGCATTCATAGCATTTTCCAATTGAAAATTAAAAATGCTATTTTACTTTTTTCATGACATCACTACCTTTTTAGCCAGTAACAGTTGTACTAAGAAATATTTCAATTTGGATTTGTATATCCACTGTGAAGTGGAATTGGGAATATCAGTTCATTCCGTTAATTTGAACAGTATGAGCCTGATTCAAGCTGATGAAGTCAGATCTCCAGACTTCTGTTTTCTGATGTATTTGTTCAGTTTTAGAAATCAAAAATACTTAGGAACATTACTAACATCACCTCTTAAACTGGTAGCAGTTTTAGTTTTCAAAGAAAAATACTGAGTTTCAATACTGAGTATTTCAAAGGAAATACTGAGTCATGTAATGTTTTTTACAGAGCTGAGCATTGTCAGAAATGTTCTGAAGACTCAGTCCCACAAAAATATTTTCATTTAAAGCAAATTTGAATAACTTCTTCATCTGAGATATAGTTGCATTCAATTACTTGGACTTACGCACATTATTTTATTTTATCAGTTGTTTGCAGGATCAGATCTGAAACTGATTTTTTAAAATGTAGCAAGCACTGTATTTACTGTTACTATTTATTTTCCTGGGCTTTCACGAAGGCAGCAGAGGGCGCTGAGCCAATGGGCACCGCCCGATTTGGGTCTCTTCCTCCCTGCTCTGGGTTTTCCCGTCCAGGGATTTCCCACTCCACCTCGAGAAGAGCCTTTATAAAGAGCACGCTGGAGATCCTGTAATAAACTGTTGCAGAGCAGTAAGATCTCACAGTGCTTCTTCACAGAAAATAGAAAGCAAAACTTTTGAATTTACTTTCTTTACCTAGTAACAGCAATTACAAAGGTTTGAAGAGATGGGAAGAACAAGCCAGGCTGTGCTAGTAATTTTGTGTGTGTTAAGGACTGGTAAGTTGGGGAAGGTGGGAGTTGGTGGTACTTGTTTTATTTGTTTCAACTTTTTAAAGTGTAAACTGACCTAAAATTTACTGTTTGATCTTTATTTCTCTTTGCTCCAGTTACCTTTTCATTTCAATGCATACAACTGTCAATTAAGTAGTTCTGTCAAAATGTCAGGAAGCTTTTTTTGACATTTACTTTGAGCTTTTCTGTGCTCTGCAATGACTCAGTCGTTTTCCTATTGAGTTTGCTAAAAGACAGTCTAGGAGACAACTGCAGTATATCACTGCATGTTTGATTTTTTACTGGCATTCCTGACAGTATCAGTCAAGTTTGGTACTAAATGTCCTGTTGAAAGTGTTTCTGCTGTTGTCTTTGCTGGCTACCTGCTCCCTCTCCCCTCAAATGTTACAGTTTTAGAACCAGATCCACCTGACAAAAAAATGCTATATTGTGCCAATGCATATATTTTCACTGACAGCACTGGGTTTATGCCATTTTATACACGAAAACTGTCTGTTAGTCATCTGAGTCTGTATTGTCTGACAAAAATAGCAATGTTTATAGGGTGTTTTGAATATGTAAACCACTGTATGAGTTTATTAGTTTAACTTCCACACAGCTATAAAGTAAAGAATTGAAACATAACAACCTCATGTCACAGTAGAACATGAGAAGAAATAGGAAGATAAAAGTTGAGTAAGATGCTGAATTGATGTGTGTTTTCCCTTTTGTAGTTCAAGCTTTTGAAATGGAGATGATACCTGCTGAGAGAATTGTTGCACAGGTTGGAGACACACTCATACTCACATGCAATACTACTGGCTGTGCATCACCAAGTTTTTCCTGGAGGGCACAAATGGACACCCCACGTCAAGGAGAAGTCAGCAACCATAGGACATATTCTACATTGACTATGAATTCAGTTAGCGTTATGAATGCTCATCTTTATGTTTGTACTGTCATATGTGATGAGAAAGAGAAAAAAGAGAAGTATGTCAAAGTTGAGCTTTACTGTAAGTAAAAATGTAAAATTCTCTTTCAATAGTACATGTTGATAGAAAACTCAGCAATTGTTTTAGATATTATGGTTGCTAGTTAATTTTAATTCAAGGATAATGAGTCTGTTATAGCTCAACATATATTTCCTTCTAAGATTCCTTTGTATGTCTGTTCAGGACACTTTCTTAGCCCTTTTCTGCTTAGATTTCTGCATTGAAGATAGTATGTACTAATATTATTTATTCTTATTTTTGGTAATTCTTGAAAGCCAAAACATACACTGCCTGAATGCATTCACAGAGCTGGGGGAGAAAATTTCAAAGCCTTTGTAGTTTGCAGGGGAGGGATTCAGATGTCGAAACCTACCAGCATGGAAAACAGGATAGCACTAGTGTATGGATTGCTCTGAATGCCTATATTTAGGCAGCTGTATCACTGCCTAGGTGCCATGCTGAATCTTACTAGATCTTTTGTGATCATGTTTCAGCAATTGCACAAATAAAAATCCCTTTAGTATAAGAACTGCTTGTAAAGGACCTGTAGGTCTTCAGAACAAAATATGTCTTGTAATAAAGTTGATAGAATGTCATGTTCTGAGCACCTCTAAACTCAAGATGTTTGGTGTCTGGATCTTGCTCTTATGTTGACCCTGCTATTCATCTCTCCCAGTCTAAAGAAATTAATTTTATTCTTTTAGCTTTCCCCAGTGATCCTGTCATTGAGATCAGCCCATCTTTAGTTGCTGGAGAACCAGCCACTGTCATCTGTAGAATTCCTGATGTGTACCCTTCTGATCGCCTGGAAGTTCTCCTAAAAAAAGATGAACATGTTCTTCATAGGAAAGATTTTTTGGAAGATGACAGCACAAATACAGAGACAAAAATTGTGATGTATACATTTCATCCCATGGCTGAAGATATTGGGAAAGAGATTACCTGTGTGGCCAGGTTAGAGATTGATAATATGGATTTTGAACCCAAAGAAAGAGCATCTTCTCAGAAACTTAATCCTAATTGTAAGTATTTTTATACTAGGGCTTTCACCCAAAATATGTTAAGTTTTGTGAAAAAGCTTAACAAAGTGTGTACTATAAAAAACTTATAGTCTGCACTTCTCATCTATATTATTTGTGTAGATAATCTATTGTATTCAGTAGCAGTCACTGAGTAATTAAATATCCACTGTGTTCAGGCCAGAAGTTAGGCAATGCTTTAGTAACTCTCATTCTCTTGCCTTGGACACTCAGTCAGAAAATAAAGACCAGAAGAAAAATGACATCATACTGCTAAATGTTTTCAAAATTGTATTGTGTGCTGTTGTATGCTTAGGAATTCCAATTTTAGTCCAAAATGATAAGGAGAATAAAAAAAAGAGCAAACCAAAAATTTTACATGTTTCGGCTAGCTTAGCTTTCAAAGCTGTAAACAAAACATCTTACTAAGTCTGGAAGAATTGTTCCACTGTGTTACTGGGATACATATTTTTCATTTTTTCTTAGTATTCTGTGAAATGTACCTCTAGAAAAGCTAGTGTTAGACATGTGCATGTCATTCTTCATTCACTTACTGATCTTGTCTTCCTTTTGTTCTCTTACAGTTGGTCCACAGAATACTACCATTACTGCATCTCCAGGCACCTCACTAATGGAAGGAGACTCTCTAAACCTTACTTGTGTGACTCAGAGTAACCCACCACCACAAATAGTTTGGAGTAAATATTTGGCTGAAGATAACATTCAGCATCTGATAAAAAACAATGTTCTTTCTATTCTCCACGTCAATTTCAATGATTCAGGACTGTACATCTGTGAAGTAATTAATCTGGTAACTAATAAAACTGAGAAAGCAACTGTGGACATTATTATACAAGGTACAACTCTGCTTGAGTTTCACTTGTATTATCCAGTACCTAACTGGAAGATCTCTGTTAGACTGGAGGATGCTGAAACACTGAAAATTAGGAAAATATGGGGCCTTCCTTGTTACATATTCAGGATGCAGCTTCAATTTAGGGCTGCTCTTCATGGGTTGGACTTTTTCTTTCTATATTTAATTTTCAGCTAATTCTCTCTGTACTGCTGTTGTACGGGCACATTTCTATACATTTCACACAATTCAACACTCAAAGTCACAAAGGAATCTGAGAAAGTGGTGGGGGAACACACTGTTATTTCCTTGAAATATAATGTATATAGCAGTTTGACAGGGACATCACAGTCTCCTTCTTTGAACTAGTAGTTTTGATCATTAGTAATAGATTTAATAGCCATTTAATGGTAAAACTGTTTTGGACATAATAATGTTATTGCTGTTGTAATATTTTATGTTTGACTGATTGATTGCTACTGTTTTGATAGAGCCAAAAGTCTTAGATTGAGTCTGGGATCAAAACCAAAATAAACAGACCCTTGAGCAAGCAATTCCTGCTTTCTTAAAACCCTGTCCATCTTCAGTACCTTTGTATTAGTGTAACAGCCTTTTCTTTTGTCATGCAGGGGCTCCAGTCATTACAAAACTCTCCATTGAACCTTCTACAACAGTTAAAGAAGGAGAAAATGTTTCCATACAATGTTCTGCTGAAAGTAAGCCTCCTCCCAAGATTATTTTAAGGAGAAAATCTGACAATACAGACGTGGGATCTTACAGTGCCAGAAGTATTCTTCTTCCATCTGTGACATTCCAAAATGGAGGAGACTATGAGTGTGTAGCAGAAAATAAGTTTGGGAACAGTAGAAGTGAAATCACACTTAATGTGAAATGTAAGTATGTATAAAGTGTTCCCAGTCATTTGAAAATAATTAGTTAGTTTTTCAGTGGTAAATATAACCATCAAAGTAACAAAACCCTGGGAGAACAAAAAGTCAATTTAGCCTCTGCTCTTCCCTAAGAAAGGAGCAGTGCTGATGAACAAAACAAAATCAGGAAATCTTAAATATAATGGCAGTCTTAAGTTCGGATCTGAATGAGTGAGAAACTGTTCTACGTGGTTAGAAGTACTTGGTTCGTATGTTTAGGCTATGGAGGGTTTGTCTGGAATCTCTGATACTGTGTGCTTTACTTTTCTTTTTGAGAATGAAAAAGAAATTAATGTTGGGAGGCTGACATGTTGGATGCATCTCTAAAAAATCCAGTGATGATTAACTATAGGACTCTTCCTTTCAGATGGACCAAAGAACACAATGATCACTGTTATCCCTACTGCTGCTCTTAAAGAAGGAGAAACTGTGACAATGAAATGTACTAGTTCTGGTAATCCAGCTCCTGTGATCTTCTGGAAGAAAAAGAAGGCCACCGGGGAGTCTGAGAAAATTTCTAAAAATGCAACTTTAACTATACAGAACTTGAAAAGTCAAGATCTGGGGCTGTATGAATGTGAAGCTTATAATCAATTTGGCAAAGAAGAAAAAGCTGTGAAATTATACGTTCAAGGTTTGTGGAACAAGACAGAAAACAAATTTTTTGGCTTATGTATTTTAGGTCCAGATCTTCTTTGTGAAGGATGAGGTAATTCTGTCTTTGATGTCAATGGAGTTAAAAGGTGGCCCTCATGTCACTAAGTCATTTAGGAAGCTTTAAACAATGAAGCGTGCAGTCTGCCTTAGTACAGATAGCTTATGAAAAGTTCTTAAGTCAGCAGGGCTTCCATCACCCCTTCCAACTGACGAATGAATGTATGCTTGAGGTGAAGAAGGTATGCAGTGCCTGTGCTTCCTTCCAAACAGGCCTCAGTGGACATCTGCATAGGAAAGATTCCAGGAGAAAGTACATGCTGAAACTGCTCTGTGGAAGCCTTGTGTTACAGCTCTTTGCTTCTTCCCTAAGTTATAACTGTTTCCTGCTCTGGCAAGCTGCTTTTAAGCTACAAAAAATGCTGATTCTTCAATTTAAAATGCAATGATAGCAAAGTTTCATTTTCAATACTAATCAGACTTCTCTGCTTTAGCTCTGCTGCTTCTGCCTATTGCATAGCAACAGTGTAGTTCTTAGGGATCACTTCTGCCACCAATTCAGCTCTCTTCCCTGTTCTTTACTATTTTTATAGCTGCACCAAAAAATACACTTTTGATTTCCCCTTCAAGCAAAGCGAAACAAGGACAAAGTGTTACCTTTTCTTGCATATCTGCAGATGTTACATCTCTTAGGAGTACTCTGTAAAAGAAAATTGGTGATGGGTTCACAACTCTTGAAACAATAGATAGCAAATATACCACAGACAGGGCTTGGCTAAGGGATGCAGGAAAATACACATGCATACCATTAATGAACTGGGAGAGCAGTCTCAGCATATAGTACTTAATGTCAAAGGTTAGTTAATATAACTGCTCTACAGAGTTCACATTAGGATTTCTTTTACACAGATGGAGTGGCATCTTCAGTTTCATTAAGAATGAATTGTCTTGAAAAAACTGAGATAAGTTGTACAGGTCTTTGTCATAAGTGGTCTTAATGCTAATGAAAACTTCTGCCCAAAATGGTAGATGCACAAAATAACTGCTGCTTCAAAATTTTTCATATTTCCACTTCCATCTTTTTAAAACAGGATATAAAATTGAGGAACCTAGTGGAAAAAAAAAGGAATTCTAGGACTCCTTCCTTTGCCTTTTATTTTTTCTCTTGTTTTAAAAGTGGACATAAACCATTGGGTTTGTTGGTCTGTGCCCTTTCATGAACTCAAACAAATAAACAGTGAATTTGAAATAAGAAAAGAAGAAGAGGCTCCATAGAATGTAAAGGTTATGCAACATACTCCATCAATTGATAAAATGTTCTTTTTGCCAGCTGCTGCCACGTGCTCAACTATTCTAGCGGGCCCATTGACTGGATTAGTATTTTGCATGTGAAAGCTGCTGATGCCTCATGAATTTTGCTTCTGTTTGTTGCTAAATCCTACTTCACATTTCTTTTCAGTTCCTCTCCAAAATATTACTGTGTTAGTATATCCATCAGGAAACGTTAAAGTAGAAAATATCACTATTACACGTAGCACATACACCTTCAGAGATGGTCCTGAAAAAAAGTCCATCAGGAGAAATTATTCTGCCATCAGGGAATGGAAACTTCATACTCTGCAGTGTCACAAAACATTATACAAGCATATATGTACTTCATATTTCCAGTAAGGCTGGAATAACATTACAGAGATTGAGATAGCTGTTGTAGGTAGGTGGGTCTATTGCCTTAAACCTATTTTGTTTGTACTTTCTAGTGAATTTTGTGTCAAGGTGAGCACAACTATTTCATAGCTGATCCTTGCACGACAGTACTGCAATTAACCTAAAAAAAACCCCTCACCCAAATCAACCAAACAACCTGGTCAGAATAAGCTGTATTTTAACCTCCTTTCAGTGTGAATGTCATTGTCTCTCTTACCTGAGTTAGTGTGGTAGCTTTAAGGCTGCATTTCTGTCCACATACATAAACAGTGAGACTAATCCAGAGAAAGTTCTGTTTCGCAAAAATACCTAAAGACTGGGCTTTTAGAACATGGTCTTCTCCTTGAAACATGAATTCCAGGAGGTTGAAATGTACTCAAATGTTTCCTGGGTGAAATATGTGGTATTCATCTTGTAGTCTTCATTAATTTCATGGTATTCTTCATCGTAGATGGTATCAGATGGGTTTGAACTTGCATAGCAAATTCAAGACCAAGATAGTGGCTAGGAATTAAAGTATGTAATATGAAGTTACTAAAGGAAAAAATGTAAGGAAAACACAAAAAATATGCTTTGTGCATGAAAACAGAAATATGTTCCAAATGAAGGTCATTAATAACACTGTTTTTAAAGTGATGTACATGTATCTGTTTCAAACAATATTTACACAGTTTTTTTCTGCTTTTGTCTCCATTTTCAGCAAGATTGGAAGAACCAGATCAGATGATACCATTTATTAT
The DNA here is from genome assembly GCA_013397915.1 of Daphoenositta chrysoptera. Taxonomy (NCBI): domain Eukaryota; kingdom Metazoa; phylum Chordata; class Aves; order Passeriformes; genus Daphoenositta; species Daphoenositta chrysoptera. The sequence continues at coordinate 227,794 of VZRO01002267.1, forward strand.
TGCGTTCTCATCTGTAGCAGCAGTAGCGGTACCTGCAGTTGCCATTTTGATCTATGTGTCAAGACAAGCAAAGATCAATGGATCCTACAGCCTTGTAAAAGCCCTCAGGTTGAAAGTCTGATCATGTGAATATAAGTCTTTAGTTGATAATAAGCAAATTTATTTATTGCTGTGACTGGTTCTTCTCTTCTGTAACATATGGTAACAAACAAGTGACTTCAGAACAGCACCATGTAATAGCAAATGGATTTTTTTTCGTGTTTTGATAAGTGTTTTGGTATTTAAATGAAAGGAAGAGCTAGAATCCTATCCTAGACATTAGTAAATCACTTCTGTGTTGAAGCATGCTGAACAAAGAGTTCTGTGGAGAACTAGGTTTGTACATAGTATGTAATTTATGTTATAAATATGTTCAACTAAATATCAGTTTGTAAAACTGAAGTCTTATTGCAACTGTACAGAGCAATTTTGTTAATTCAAAGATATAAATCCACGTTGCTTGAGCTGATCAGGTGATTTTTATTTTGTATTACTCTGTAGTATGAATGTTTTTAATATAATTTGTCTGGTTGTGGTAATGTTTGGAAAATGTTCTCTTTTCACTGATATTGCCATAAACTCTGTACCTTCAATGAAGTTACGCAATCACTGGGCTATGCATTTCTAACAAATTTAAACTAATTTAAGACTTTGAGGCTCATTTGTGAAACATATTTTAAATATTATTCAAAAAATGTCTGGGGTTATAATCTAGTATGTTCTAGGACTGCTAAGGTGTTTTTGTAGGCTTTAATCATTCTTAGATCAATGTCAGGATTCCGTTATTTTGTGATGAGTCAAATCAGACCCTTCTTGTAAAATCTAAGCTGATTGTAAATATACTTTACCAATTTCCACTGCAAAATAAAACTACCAGTAGATTTCTTTGACTAAATCCCCTTAGTGATGCTTGTTTAAGATGATGCCAGAATACACATTACTATGGAAGGAGATTGTCCTTAGCAGCAGCAGATGTGGGTGTTGTGCGAAGCCCCAGATGCAAAGGCACAAGCAAGGCTGGCAGCAACATCAAGGCATAGGCAGGGGGCACAGGCAAAATCTGTGCACCTTGGCAGTGGTGGGCAAGTTGTTTCCTGAAGAAATGCCCTTCCCAAGCTGCTCACTGTGGAAATCTAAACCACTTGCCTGACAACTTTAACAGAGAACCAGTGTCTGCATGCTTCACTCTGGTTAGTACCTCTTTCACCACACACTTTCCAGTGTTGGCAAAATGGCTGTGAAAACGGTGGATTTCCTGTGCAAAGGCAAAGACAGAGGGAAGGAGAGGTGGAATTTGATAGTATTCTTCCTTACCTCCCTTCTCCTGACTAGCAGTGGTGCTTTGACTCATCTGGGTGCTGATATTCAGCACTGAAGGCAAAGTTGTGGGAGATGCAGGCTCTGTGGTGAGAGGTTGAAATGCATCGTGGTCCACTGTGGTCTGGTCCATTGTGCTAGGTGCAGGAAGCTGGGCCTGGCCCCTCCAAACCTGCACACAGAAGCTCAAGCAGAGATATGTGAAAAGAATATGTCTTTACATTATACACATGGTAACAACTGCTCCCAATAGCAATGCAAATGTAGGTGCTAGCTCTGGGATGAGGCTAGCTCTGGGATGAGGCAGTGGTGCACATCTCCCATATCTTTTCCATAGTGTGTTCAGCAGTGTTTTGTGCACAGTTAATCAGTTCATGCAGGATGTCTATCTAGATTGGAAAGGCAGGCTTGGAAAGTGGGGGTGTAGCAGAAAAATGGGAGAGCAGTGTGGACTTGTCTTGGAGGAATGTGAGCATGCAGTAGGAGGGTGAAGAAAAGATTGAAGACAGAGGAGGAGGAGAGCTTTGACAGGCCCATGACATAAATTTCTTGGAGGTGGTGCCAGGCATATTTATTCAGAATAATGTCAGGCCTGTCTCAGTGCTGTCTTGTGAATAAACCAGAAAGCATGAATTTTTTCCACTCTGCAAAACTTTGGTGCACACACATTTTGCCTACTCAGTGAGGTTCTGGTGTCTGTATTGCAGGAAGGATAGTTAGGAAAGAAACAGAGAAGGAGGACTGGGAAACAGAACAAATGAAGATGCCTGGGACTTTCCAGTTTGGAGAAAGAATGCTGAAGGAGGAGGGGTTCTGACTGATGTTTTCCAAATGTGAAGACAGTTGATAGCAAACAACAGATGCAGAACTGTTTCCTAAATCATGCAATTCCAGAACTACAAAACACAAAAACTAAGGAGAAAGTGATTTAACAAAAATAATAGAACAGTACTTCTTGGCAGGGTCAGTGTTATTCTACTGGAAGTTGCTGCAGAAGGGTCAGGGGGGATAACAGTGGCAATTGGCTCAAAAGCAGAACGGAAAAATAATGGGCTAGAGGTCCATAAACAAAAACAAAAGAGAGTAGGCAGAAATGTACTGTACAACATCCCTGACTCAATGGCCATTCATGCTGAGCAGTCCTCAGGATATATACTAGAGGAAGTGGCCAGTGTATGATGTCCTGGAATAATGTCTTTCACTGCTGGAGACATGCTGGGGTAGCTGGGTTGCTGGTGAGACCCACCAAGGTATGCCTTGCCTTCTTACTCCTCTTCTGAGCTGTCTTGGGCCAGACCTACTTGCAGAAGGGGCATGAAATTTTCTGTGCTGTTTTTCCCTCTCCTGTGGACTGTAAAAAGATGGGTGGGAGAGAAACAGGAGTCGTCTTGCAACAGTGCTTTGGTGCTTGAGTAGTCTTTACTGGAAATTGCTCCATGAGTTCCCAGTATCCTTTCAGCTGTTGGTTTCATCAGTATTTCTGATACAGATACAGATGTTAATGTCCACCTGGCTTGTCTGCCCTCTCAGGACCTCCATTAAGGTATTAGATTACTTAAGTCAATAGGAATTGCCCTGTGATTTCGACAGAGCCAGCCTTTCCCCCAGAAACATTAAGTGAATAGACAGAACTTCTAGATTCCATTTTAGGAGAGTTTGCTCTTGTTGTGGGCAGTGAGCTTCCTAGCAGTGAAATCACAAAGAAGGGTCTTGCCAGGGGATTTCCTTCCCTTGGTATTTTATTCTCGGTATTTTCCAGTGAACTTAATGATATCAGTACAAGCTTGTCCTATGGAGGCTGAAAGTTCACAGCCAAATAACTTCTCTTTTTATTCAAAATTACAGAAGGAAAATTGCTTCTCCTTACAGTTTCTCATAAGCAACTTGCAGAGCCTCTGCCCTGGCAAAAAGTCATGAACGGCAGCTCCAGCCCAGCAAGTGGTTTCAGAGCTGCCTGGAGGTCTAGGTAAGAATCCCTGCCACAGGGTCTGTCTTTATGATCAAGAGAGTAGTCTGTAAAGCAAAGACCTGTGACAAGTCCTCTCAGGTTTTCTCTATAAAGTCACTTCACAAGTTATAGGTATGCGTTTTCCCCTGTCTGATCTGTGCTCAAGCATAGCTGTTGCCTTTTTGTCCTCAGGAGTTTAGCCCAAAAATACCACTGGGCAATGCTAATATGAGTCTGGATTTTAACAGGTGATTGCAAAATCTCACTCCCTGAAGTCAGTTCAGGATATATTTTTTCTTAAAATATAAAGCTCAAACGGGAAAAGATAGATTTTTTTTAACGTCTCCAAGAATGCTTTCAAATAATTTTTTAGGTATACTGAAGGGAACAGTTAGTATATCCCACGAGAGAAGTGCTGTTATCTGCTGGAGATAACATTGGTGGCCTTGTATTTGAAGGGGCAGGCTCCTCCTGTTTTCAGGGACTTGCAGGGCCTAATCAGGATGTTTAAGGCCAATGATGATCTGGTGTCTCTGAATGGGGCAGGCCATTCAGCTTCATGGGCTTGCTGCTGTGCTGGACCACGTAACTTCTTTAAGCAGGGTGTGTTCCCCTCTAAGGGATCTGATCTGGAAATTCCTCACAAACAGAAAATATGCAATTGTCCTTGGTAATTAGTGGTGCCCTTCCTGTTGTATATCCATGGCCCACTTCCTAATCTGATTTCTCTGTCCTTTCACACCATTCTCCCCAATTGATAATTGCATTCTGTAATCAAGTAATCTCTTATTTCTTTGATAAACTAAAGGCATTGGGCTGTTGGAAGCCTACATGTGTCAGGCCTTTTCTACAGCAATAAATAATCCTTCTAGATTTTTCTAAAACCCCTCCAGCACTACACATACCTTTTAATATGAGGCAAAATAACTTTGTCAAACTAACCAGTCGGAATTTTACCTGGACCATTCAACTTACCAATCAAAACCTGACAGAGTTTTTGATACTACTCTATACTCAGTTTGAAGGCTACTTCACATTTTAGGAAGAAGTGAGAGAAGTGGTTATATCAGGGAAACTCCCTCTCTTGTTCCATTATCTGTTGTGCAGCTCACCAGTCTTTAGCCTTACAATCTTTTGGGATCCACATGCTACATATCCTGCCACCAAAGTGGTGCAAGTTTTGTTACCAGAAATATGGAAATACTTGTGAAAAGAGTGATGTGCTTTGCTGTTAGATACCAGGCATCTTAGTAGTGTGTTGTTCCAAGTACCTGGGTACCCACTGGGTATGAAAGCAGGGAATCTCCTGTCTGTGCCTCTGCCCCTCTCCCCTGAGGAGTCCTGGTGCTGCTGAAGTACACAGAATGGCCAAATGTGTGCCTGTGAGATACAGGGGTGGGAAGTTCCCCTTGCTTACGAGGTTCTTGGTTCCTCTCAGTGGTTCTGCTATGTTTAACAAGGGAAACAGTTTTTTTGATGGGATGAAAATTTACCCCTACAAGGGCACCTTTGACTTTCTGCAATGAGAAGGAATTGGGACATTCAAATCTGAATATTCATTTTTAAAAAAGGAAAAAATATATTTTATAAACAGATGTGATAGAGGGTCTGGGACTCTGTGCTTATGTGACTAGAAGTAGGGCAACAATTACCTTCTTTTTCTTTTCTTTTTTTTTTAATTGCAGTAATAAACACAATATCCATACATGTCAAAAGAGCCAGAAAGAAGCATATGAGGAAGGTAAGATCACTTGACTTTAGTCCTCTTTGCTGTGTGTGATTGTAAAAACCAAAATGTTTTGTCCTAATGCTGCTGATTTTTTCTCCTAAATATTTTTCCTTTCCTTTGAATGAGAGGCAGATATGGGACATCTGCTCTCAGCAGCAGAAAGAAATGGTGGCATAGGATGTTCCAACACAGATGTCATGTCTTGAACACTCCCACGTATTTCCAACTGTTATATTTCACGTTGTTTTTCATATTTATTGGAGATTTCCAGTGATGGAGACTATCAGTTTTAACAGTGATGTAACTTTGAGACACTGCTACAGGTTGAGCTACAGGGCCTCTTTGCTAGTCAAACCTGGTAGATCAAACTAGCTGTTTACATTCCCAGGCACTTGGTGTACAGGGCAGAAAACAGCACTTGATCCTTTGGCACTACTGATAACATGCAGCTGAACAGAGAACTTCAGAACAGGGGGCTGTGATATTTACTTGACTTTCAGCTAATGGGCTTAAACAACAAAATCTTACCACAAATGGTGCATTCATTTGCTTGTTTCAGTATCAGAATACATATAAAATAGACTTAAAACACAACTTCATTCAATTTTTAAAATCACATTGAAAATATATCTACTATTGTTTCTCTTGATTTCCTGTTCAACTAAAAATGAGTATTTTGTTCCTTCATTTATATCCAAGCTTCATAACAAGAGAGTGAGGCAAGACAGCATGATTCTTCACTGTTGAGTAATCATTCAGGCACTCATATCTGAAAATCATACAGAAATAAATATTTTAGTGAGCTAATTTAGGTTTTGTAGATAAGGTCTGGGAAAAAAGGAAAGAAAATTTCCTTCTTACAAACAAAATGCAGTTCCAGTGCCCCATTGTTGTTGAAGCTTTTGTTCTAGGTCATAGTCACATGGTCTCGGTGCTGATAACAGAGCAGGGATGGAGCAGATAGCAAGATTTTGTTTGTATTGATTAAAGATCACTTCTTTTGAGAAATTGTGACAATGTAGGCATACGTCACTTTTCCCAGGTTGTTTGAGGGGAAGCAAAAAGCAAGAACATGGCAGAATCAGGCTCTGATTGCTTTTTCTGGCAGCCAAAACAGTGTTATATCTGTAGAAGCAGATAAGGAAATTAATAGAATACAGGAGAATGTATTTTCACATTTAAAGGTAATTCCTAGGCTGAAATTCTGTGTTCAAAACACAAATGTACTGAAATATCCCATTTATTTTATTGCATGTATAAACTGTTTGTCACAACTTAATTCTTCTTTGTCTTGTTTCCTCTTTAGTAGTGCCTATGTGGCAGCAAGCAGTTGAAGAGCACATTTTACCAGTAGGCTGCATGTGTGATTGTTTCTGTTTTCTTTCCTGTGTCTAGCTCACTGTTAATTCAATAAAATTAGAAGGTATAAACCTCTAATATTTGCACTTCTTCAGACATGAAAATCTACTTTATAAAAGCTGTTTTGATTTTTAATTAGCAGAGCTCTCTTGCTGCAAAAATGAGAGACAGGTGAGTAGATGTGAGTTATGATCAAGGCACCTGTTTAGCCTTGGGCTTGATTTAATAGGGAAGAGAAGATAAATTCTGTGTGAGATTAATGCTGAATCACCCACAAGGTTTCTGCAGTCTTTTATGGATGCATATGCATAATTTTGGAATGAGATCAAATTAAGAAGGTAACAAGATAATTGTAGAAAGACTCAGTGAAAGGAAAACGACATTCATTGTGACGTAGAGCATAAGAATGACCACAAGGTTTTTAACCAGCAGCAGGTAAGACTGAATGCCTAAAAAAAAATGCTATAAAAGCAACAAGCATGGTAATATGCTCTCTAAATGCACTCCCAACCTCCAGCTGCTTTGAAGCTCAGGAGTCTCCTGAGTCAGACTTTCCTTCACTGCATTTAGTAACTTGCACGGGGTTTGTTTTCTGTTCATTTTGTCACTTGAAATTATGTAAATCCATAGCATGCACAACATCCTTGTTTGCAAGAGATGAAGTACTGCTTTGCTGAGTTTGAGATCTTATGGTGGTATGTTTGGGAGCTTTTGAAATTTCTGCCTTACACTGTTTTGGTTTGTGTTCTTTTCAAAATGGAAGAAAGTGGGAGAACGTTTGAGCCATCTTTCAACACTGAGCTATCTAGATTTCTAGATAATGTCTGGGGCACAGGAGAATGCAGTGTGAAGAACTCTGCACAGCATTGCCACAAGCTGTCAACAGCAGAAGAGAGGGATTTGGCAGTGATCCCACAACCTAGCCAGAGAGCTGAATGTTCAAGACCTATTAAGGAGTAATTCTGCATACAATTTATATTGCCAATTACTGGTTTTAACACAGTACAGGTGAGTAATCAATTACTTTCACATTTGAAGAACTCTCACTTAGATATTTAATATTCAAATACAACAAAGCAGGGGATGGCTGTGACAGTCAGGCTCAGGACTAGCAGGAGCAAGACCAACCTCCACACCTGCTCCCATTCATTGCAAACAAAATGAAAGCCTTCCCAATCATTCCCACAAAAACCCTGGGAAAATTTTTGAGGTAGGTTACTTGGATTATAGGAGAGACTAAGATTTTTGGCATGTAGAAATCTGGACCCAGAGGGTATTAAAGAATTTCTGATGTATTGTTAAATGTCCCACACTTATTTTAATAAGAGTAGTGATAAAACATGGTAAAGACTATAAAACAGGTAAGAGACTAATATTGGGAATCTTACTGAATTGGGAGAACATTTTAAAAAACTTACAGAATTTTCTAAAAGATTGTTTACATAGGTATTGTTTCCACTGTTAATCACAAAAACTTAATTTCAAGGTAGCATTTAGTATGATTTATCAAAATGAATATGTGAAACAATAGACCAATAGCATGAAGCACAGATGAAACAAGAGCTTCTTTTGTTGGAGCCTCTGAAGAGTATGTAATCAGAGCTCAAGTCTATGACACTTGAAAAGAAAAACTGTCAGTTCTGAACCACAAGATTAACATCCTTGCCTGTACTTAAAAGATGAATACCTCTTTTCAGTTATCTTTCCCGCAGTTGAACTGTCAAGAACAGACATCTTGAAAGCATGTTTTTTGAGTGTCTTAAAAGAGCCATCCTCAGGATGGAAAGAGACAGAAGTCTGCAGTCTAAAGGAATGTAGTGCAGTGCACCTTCTAGGTCACCCTGAGATTATGGCACAAACACAAATTGTACACAGAAGTACCTTAAATTTCATTTAATATGCTTGGCCAATCTAATTCTTGATAATTTGATTTCTTAACATTCAAGAGGTTACAAGTAGACTGAGTTAAAAGTACAACTTCTTCAAAAATACACTGATGGCAGGTTTAAAAAGCAAAGTAGGAGAAATTTTGTGGTAAATACAGGCCTACTTTTCCATGTCATTTAGTCTGTTTTGCAATTTGAAATTTTTAAGCTGCAGATATGTCTAAATACTGATGCTAGGTTAAAAAAAAAATGCATCTTAGAAGGGAAAAGTGTATTTCTGGACTGACTGAAGCCTTTCCACATCCCTCCAGTCATCAGAAATTAGAGAGAACACAGAGCCAGTCCCTTCTTAGAGGTGTACAGTAAAAAGAGAAGGGGATATGGCCAAAATATGTGATAAGAGAAGTTCCATGTCTACATGAGCAATAAATCCATGGTGAGGGTGGTTCAGCAGCCAAAACAGGACCTCAGCAGCTGTAGGACCTCTGTCCTTGGGGTTTTTTGCAATTCAGCTGGAAAAGACATGATCAATCTAATCTAACTGTGAAGTTTGCCTTGGTTTCAGTGAAACACTGGACTTGATGATCTCCTGTGATCACCCCTGCCTAAATTTTGCTGTAACTATGCATGACAAAGGCTTCCACGAAATGCCATTTTTTTTATAAGGAGTAATGTAATTCCCACACAAGATCAGATGAAAAATATTCAAACAGACACAGATCTTGGGCCATAAGAAGCAACCAAAATTTCACAGGAGGATGTAAGAAACATCCCTGAAGACAGATTTAGGACCAGCTGCTTCTACAGTATTAAGGGTTTTTTTTTTCCCATCTGATATATATTGCCTAAATGCAGGCATGAGATTCAGTCTATCTTCCAAATCCATGGCATAGTCATAAGTCTAAAAATCCAGTCATTTCATGACTCCTTTTAAAGTGCTGTCCCAATTACTTCCTGTGGAAAAGAGTTGCACAGTTTAATAAGACACTTTGTAAAGAGTATTTCCTTTGATTGGTTTGAAATACTTCTCCTTTTTATTCTCTTGTTTCTGAATAACCTGTGTCACCCTCTCTAAAACGTCTAGTGCGGTGTCACCTTTCATAAGCAGTTATCAGTGTGGCACTTTCTATTCCAAATGACATTCCATCATTTACGTACCTTAAAGGAGCTATAATGTTTCTTGGATTATTCTGCATCTCATTCCTTGCATTGTAATATTTTTGGGATATTGTTGCCTTAAGGTGACCTGGTCTGACTGATAGCTATAGTTTCCAATCCCAATCACCCACTAAGCCAAAGAGAGGATCTGCTCCTTACAGAAAACTAATTTCTCATCCACCCCTCTTTTCTTTTCTTCCGGGTTAATTTTCTGACTGGATCAGGTCCTGAATTGAAATTGCTGTAGGATCTCACACTTATTTAGGCTAGTGCAACCAAGACAGAGGTGCTGATCATCAGGATGAAGACAGAGCCATCTCTCCCACTCTTTCATCACTTGAAAGTGTCTGTGAATGATTACCCCTGCTAGCTGACCTTTTTTTAACCACAGATGCACACCCAGCAGAGGTTTTACTGCACCTAGAACGGTGATTTTTAATTGTCTGCTTATTAATAACTTCATCTAAATGACCATTGTTCAACATGTCTCAGCAAAAATTTCCTGTAGGAAGTGGAAAGCAATTGGCTGCTCTCTGAAAGTCTTTGATATTTATAAAACCTGACCTGGATTTTCCAATTAATTTGACTGAAAAATATTTTCCATTTCCCAGAACAGTTTCAGTGTATTTGATAACCACATTTAGGACTTCCTTTAGAGTATCCTTGATTGAAAAGCATATGCAAGTAAATCTGTATTCCCAGAAAGAGTTTAAGGTTGCTTTAACTTTCTTTTGGGTGTGAAGACCTGTACTGTAAAGATAAATGAGACCATCAGAGATCACAGAGTATACAGAATTCAGCTCTTACAAAGGAAGATGTGATTGTGGACTATATCTCTCATACCATTGCCCTGCAGTGCTTTGCAGCCATATCCCTTTCCAGCTTATTGCAAACGGCATTTAGGATCAGCCATCCATAAATCACCAACATCACAAAAAAATACAGATTTGCTCACCATGAAAAGTTCTAAGAAGCTTTGATGTAGAGTAAAGTCAGAATATTTTGGTTTCAATGAATTTGCATTGAGTAAAAGAGAAGTTTTCACTTCTTGTTCAGTGTTAGTTACAGAAAACACCTCTTCTGCTCCTTTCCTGTGTGACAATTCTCACTTGTACATCTGCTCTGGATTATATTCATGTGACCATTTCAGCCACATCCCATGAACTCCAGTAAGTGCTTCCCTGTGTTACTGGTGTAACACCTCTCCAGTGGTTTCCACCTCAGCAACTGCATTAGCCAAGGGTCCAGCTGGGTGAAACAGTGGGACACCAGCACAAACCCAGGGCTGTGAGCTGCATCATGGTGGTTCAGTGTCCACTGGCCCTGGAGAAAGCCTGCAGTCTGGAACCTTCAGTTCAGGAACCCAGGGAGCAGATACAGTGCTGCACATGAATGTGTGCTCTGAGTTGCTTTCAGCAGTTTTGCTGTACCAGTGATACATATTGGTATGTCAGCATCTTCCCAGCATTGTTTTGAAACAGCAACTTGGTTAAGAACACATTTTGTTCCTGTTGTCTTGTATTATGACTCACTTGCTCAACAATTAAAAATGCCAAAACCCCCAAAACTTTGTGTCAAAAGCCATGAGCTGAGAACATAAATCTGCAAATCGTTGCTGTTTGTCTTCCTACTCTCCTCTCCTAAAGAAATTGCTTGGGAAATAATTTTTCATGATACTCTAGAGTCAGCTGCTTTACACACATATCTGTGTAACATCAAAATTCACGTCAACCAACAGCAGTGCCTTTTTAGAGGAGTGTAACTACAGTGTGATCTGCCAGCCATCCCTGCATCTATTTAATCCCCTGACCTAAATTTGGGTGTTTGTCACCACCACCAACACTGCTACTATTTGCTCCTAAGATTAAAGGGGGAAATAATGTCTCTATCTGGATGCAGTTGTAGAGCTGTGCCCAGAGCAGGTTTTGCTCTGTTTATTACTTCTGCTGAGGCAGAAGAGTGCTCTTCCTCATACGGTGGTAATTTTAGTGCAGGGTAGATAAAGCATATGTAGAGGTAAAATTCTGGGAAAGTGACTATTCTAAAATTCGAACACATTCTGTTTAATCTTTTATTTCTGGGCTTTTTGGGGATATTGCGTATCTTGGTTTAGCTGAAGGTCAGTCTTATATTTATGTGAGAAAAAATCACTCTTGTTCTTTTCCTGGATGAAGTTGGGAAACCTCAAGAATCTCATGCAAGTAATTTTGTGAAATTTCCATCCCAGCTTCCCAGCAGTTTAGATGCAGTCTTAGTCATTCGCTGAAGAATATTCTGCCACCTAAACAAGGAGTACTAAAAGAAAAACACCCTTCTTTCAAAGATGTCAGTTGTCTATGGGCCAATAACTTATTTTGCTAAGGACTGAAAGCTAATTACAAGCCCTCACAAATCTCCATGTATACAGTGGGGATACATTTTTGCCAGAATGGTATTTGACTGACTTTCCTTTTTAGCTTACTTGAGCCAGAACTCCCAGATAATTCATGCTGCCTACACATTAAATCTCACTTTGTCTAAGCTGGGTGAGCCAAGCTCCTGCCGGGAGGAGTGACTCAGACGTAGGGATGGCCAGGTTCCCGTGAAAGTCTATCCCTCCAGGCTCTGTGGGTGCAGCTGCCTCCAGGAACCTGACCATAAACATAGGCTCAGCTACAGCATTATATGCATAGGCCTAATTCGCCTCTGTTTCATGTGGTTTAAACAACAAATTATTTGATGCAAAACAACCCCAACCCAGCTCTGTAGGAGGATGTGTCTCTCCTCTATTTATGCAGAAAAAACGTGAATCCCATATTCCAGTATTCCTTTTCTTTCATAAGGTGTCACAAGCCACCATTCCTGCAGCTGTCTGCAGGCAGAGGCTGGTGCTGCATTCAAGGCAACTGAGCCTCTGCTCATTTAAACTGTAGGAGAATCTTACAGAGATGTCCTTGAATGCTTTCTGCATCTCCAATTGTGGTTTTCAGGAAGTAAAGTGGTTTTACAAGGACGAAGGTTAGCTGGAGCCCGGCTCTATTTCTAAATGTGAAGTCTAACAATACTTTGATATTGTAAAGCTTCTCTAAGTAGATGTGAATGTGAGAGGAAAGGAGAAAAGGGAAATGAGGGAAATGTAAAGTTGGAGAGAAGGTGAGAAATGCACATAAAGCAGGAAAGAAATGAACTTGAAAGCAGAACATAGAAAATAAAAATAGAAGCAGAAAAGGAAATTAAAAAAAAACCAAGAAGTAAAAAAGACAATTAAAAAAATTAATTCTATTTGTCATAAGTACTTGGCTCAACTGCAACTGAGTCTGCAAGATGGAGACACTGATAGTCTGCAGTGCAGGAAATGGGCATTGCTCGCTTCTTCACAGACTCACATGCTACAATGAACGAATGAAAGGAAGAAAAAGAAGCTTAGATAAATAGGGTAATTTAAACCTGCTAAGTGTCAGAAATTTTTTAATATGTCATGAGATCCTATGGAAAATTGTGCATTTTTTACTGAGGTTTTCTTACTTTCTTCTGTTGAATTTTGTCCTTATTTCACTTGCCCATATAACCTGTTCAGGGGAGTAGTGGATCTTGGAAGCAGCCTGCTTATGATTTACTGGAAACTTGAATTTCGTGCAGTCAGATGTGGGAGAAGCAGCTTTAAGGAGAAATGGTTAGATTGTGGTGGCTGGCTCTGACACTCAAATTCCTGGCCAGTGGGAGCCCCGGTTTGTGCTCCCAGGCTCACTGCCCAGCCCACGAGGAGTGGAGCAGGGAACCATCCGAGCCTTTGGGGGTTGCTGCTGAGGCCTAAGTGGTATGTGGGTGAATTTAAAACTCATTTCTTCCTGCAAGAATGTCATTCTTTCCATTTGTGATCTTGTATTGTAGGGGAGCACCAGCCTTTTCATCAGAAAGCCACAGTAGCCATTTAACAGTCAGAACAGGTGGTAAAGTTTCCTTCTTTTCACAGTATGTGCATTAAAGCATCTCCCAGGAAGTAAAAGATCCAGGTGTCAACTTCTTCCTCAGCCAGAATGGATTTAACTACCTTTCCCTCCAAATTACAAAAATCACTAGCTGTCCAATTTGCTGTGGGACAGAGCCTCTCCTTTTTCCAGCGTGATAACCAGTATGACTGGGGTGTTCATATGGAAGAAAGTTTCATTGGTTCTGTTTCAGGATCATTAAATAATCATTGGATAAAACACCTAAATTCTGTCTAAATGTGGGCTTGGGTTTGACTCTTGACTGAATGGCAAAGCATTTGAATTTTGCTTGTTTTACAGAGCACATATTAAATAATAAACAGGATACAGGAACCTGGCTTGCAGTCAGAGGACATAAATCTTGTCCTGGAGGTCACCATCCTATGAGACGGAAGCAAACAACTCTATCTGAAAGCACAGTTTAAAACCTTTTTGTGCTGACTGACCAAAGTATGTTAAAAGGAAGTTAGTTCAACATCACATTGACCTTTTCACTGTGAAGGTGGCTATCATTGATTCAGTTACCTTAATTTCTTACTGCAAGCACAAAGGGTTAATATATATAATATTTTGTTTAGTATATGACTTTTGTACTATCTTAACACATTCTAAATAGTCTGTTTCATTCTTACTAATCAAATCTGTCTTCAGCTGTGCAGGTTTTACAACTGATTGTAAAAAAAAGAAGGCAAGAAAAAGTAACTATGTCCTCAATTTCAGAGGAGCTGAGCACACCGCAACAATTGTTAACTTCAGTGGGAATACAAGGAGCCACTTCTGGAAATAAGACTTCATACAGGCATGTAAATATTGCCAACTTTACCTGGGAGCAGTCTGTCCTATTGAAAGATATAAGCCTCTAAACCAGTTAACTGTGTTTCTCCAGCAATCCATCAAGTTTGAAAATTTTTCTCCAGTTGTAGTTAATAAGGTGAAAGAAATCAGCACATTTGAATGTTTCCATCAAATGGCTGCATAGGTCTGTTCCTTGCCCTTCAGCAAAATCAGCAGCTTAGACACATTTTGTTGTTGTTTTTTGAAATAATTCCATTTTAGAAGTGAAAAACAGATAAAAATACAGAATTGAGAGTTATTTTCAAATGATTTTGAGAACAGAGACTTCTACACTTTGAAATGGAAAGAGGAAAAAAACCCCAGTAGTGGTAATATTAAGAATCTTTCAGCTGAGAACTCAATAGTGTGTAGCAAAATCACTGGTAAAACTGAGGAGCTGAAGTTCAGTGCAGAGCTATGATGTGGGGAGTAATAAAAAGATGAAAGGTTTGAACAGATAGAAAGCCCAAGATTTGCTGGTCTTTACGAAACATAATTAATTTTTAAGTCCTATTTTGAGTTCATACAGTTCAGCTTAACTAACAGTCTTTCTTTACAGTTTTACATCTGATAAATTGATTATTAAAATGAACTCTCCCACGTAGCAGAGAATGCTAGCAATCCTGTTCTGATAAGAGATATTTATACAGCACCACCAAATCACTAAAACATAAGGGGGCCATGTGCTTATCCTCATTTCTGATGACGAGTCCACTGTAGCTATCTAAGATTTGTCAGCACATGTTGATATTCCCTGCTCAGTCAGGGACAGTGCTTTTCAGTGCTGCTTCGGGCAATGACTTTGACTTACTTGGATATTCTGTGAATTTAATTGCTGTAAATTGAGACTCTTTCTTTATGCTTGCAGCTTAGAACAGATAGAGGACCTAACTTTTAACTTATCCTTGATCAGGGAGAAAAGAAAAAATCTAAGGAATCTTGAGAAAGAGAGCAGGGGAAGAAAGGACTAACTTTTGTAAAAAGCAATATAACTGATAAATTTTCATGGCTCAAAAGTGTATTGAGTGAGCATAAAACATTTGCTGTAAAGTATTTCTAAGCAAGCCATTACAGAAAAGCAGAATTCAAAATCATAATTATCTGTGAAAATTTGGGGGAGATAATGGAGGAATAGAAGAGATGGAAATGTTGTTTAGACTCACTGCTTACTCTCCCTCCTTTCTTTTCCAAATGATATAATCTAATAATCATTTTAATCTATGTCTAAAGCCCAAATTCCATCTTCAGTTAAAAAAATGTAGATTTCCATAGTCACGGTTTCATCATATTAAAAGCGAATATTTGCTGTTGTATTACAGTGAAGCCTTGACTGCTGTTTTTAACACATTATACTGGGATTTGTCTTAGTCTGCACAGACATTTTGTCTAAGACCCCATTCTGTTAAAAAGTGAATGCTTTATCCATCACACTTTTTAACGGAAAGCAATACCAATATAAGAAAGAAGTAACAGAAGCCTGGCTGTTCTGATGCTACAAACATTAATAGCTGAGAAAATATATGATCTATTAGAGCATTTCTGGATTACAAGAGTTGTAGAAACTAGTAGAGTGCAGTACATGTAAAATTCAATTTTTTGAGAGGTTTCCATATGAAAAAAAAACATTAAACCCCTTCACAAATTGTCTTTTTACACAGGAATCATTTATAGCGTTAGGAAAGTCTTAAGTATCTAGAAAAATATCTCTGGAAGGATGGAAAGAAAAATAACATTAGATGTTTTGTGAGGTAATATTTGTTCTTTTTATGGATCTTTGAAAACTTTTATGGTGTGACAGAAAATGTCTAAAATTTAATCCTAAAAAAGTTTTATGCAAAGAAAAAGATTCAGTTACTATTTGAAAGTGTGATTTTCAAATGAGAGTTCCTTGTTCTAGCAGATGTCCTATCATTAGGGGATCCCAAATACTTTGGATTTAGAAAGCATTGCAAGAAAGCCTCCTGGGCAGAGGAGAGGCAGTTGGGTGGGACAATAACTCTAAGTCACACAGCTCTAACTCTGAGGGTGGGACAATAACTCTAAGTCACACAGCTTGTAGTGGGACGTTCTCCATATGCGCACTCCATGAGAGCTTTTAGCTTTTAAGTGCACTTATCAGTAGACTTCCTAAGCCTTGAACTCTGGTCTTCAAGGCAGTAGAAAATCTGGGATTAAAAGAAAAATTCTGGTTTTGCCTATGTTTACGCAGGACTGTGTTCTCACTCGTTTTACCTGTCTTTCTTGACCTTTCTGCAGTCAAATGTTAGGGAAGCACTTTTCAACTGACCTATCTTACTTGATTATTAGATATTGATATTACTTCCTATGCTCTCCAATCACCAACAGATTTGACATCTGTGTTTGCAGTCACTTCTTCTGAATTCTAGATGTAGCTCTAATTCTAAAAATAATTTCTTCACTGTTCCCATTCTAAAGAATTTGTGTTGGCAATATTTTCCTATATGCACCTTTGTTTAGTATAGTGTTTTATTTATCCTGTGGGTGATGTCAGTTATAGATAACCTGTGCTGGGATATTTTAGAGAATTCTTCCACGCTATGTTTGGATGATCATTAGTTGCCAGATAGGGATTTCAGGATCATAGGATAAGGTGGGAAGGGATTGCAGGAGGGCTCTGGTCAAACCTGCTGCACAATGAAGGGTGAGCCATGAGCTCAGGCTGGGTCAGTCAGGGCTTTGGCCAGCCTGAGCATCTCTCATTTCTGTTTCTCACCCTCTGTCAAGCACCACGGGCCTGAGTCCATCTCCTCCACCTCCTCTGTGCAGGCACAGGCCGTTTGCTGGAAAGTGTCCCAACCCATCCCCTCCCCAGGCTGAGCGAGCCCCCTTCCCTCCGCCTCTCCTCACACAGCTCCAGCCCCAGGCCGACTTCACCACCGGTGTCCTCCTTCTGTGGAGGGGCTCAAAACTGGATGAAGCATTCTCAGCACGGGCTAGAAAACAATAAATGGGTCACTAACATTTTAGTGACCAGAACAAGACGCCTGGGCTCAGAAGAGGAACAGTCACCAGTCGACCTAAGGGCATGAGAGGAGAAAAGGTTCAACAATATCCTTTTTGAGAGTAACAGAGTTCAGTCAGAACCAGAGTACAGTATTTCCTGGAGAAATTTTTGTAACTTTGGCTGCATATAATGACCTTATTATTTATCTTGCCACTCCAGTCCCCACATAGTTGATTGCAGTGCCTCTGATCATTGCATTCATCCAAACACAATTCTCTCTTATGCAAGTACACTAGAGACACACAGTTTGAGTGGATTTATCCCATTTCCTTGGTACACAGAACTTCTGAGTCATTGCCACTACTTGTTTGAGCAGTACTAAATGTAAGCATCTTAGTTGTATCTATACACCCACACTGAAGTTTTTATATAAGATTCAAATGTGCCTGATTAACATAAGAAAACCCTGTGCATATTTGTGGAGCAGGTGCAAGCAGTGTCTCATCTCTTCCTGAACAAAAGGTTAATACATTCTCACAAGTGACTTAATCCAACCTAATAGTTAAAAATTATGTGATTGTAAATGGATAAAAATGAAAGTTAAAAAGCTTCAAGTAATGCAATGTAAATATCAGTTAATATTCAAAAAGGACAGGATGTTTAAAAAAAGAGAAAAGTTACACCAGTAACTACCAACAACTAATTTGCACACAGTGCATTAATTTTAAGAATTAATGATGCTGTAAAATTTAAGCTTAAGTACATATAGTACGTGCAATGTAGGAGTGTGATGTAACAAGGTCTGCAACTCGTGTTTTGACCTGTAGATTTAAAATCAAGTGAATTGAAAGTAAACGTAAACCTGGAGGATTTAAGTTTTATGGTGCAGAACCCCATTGAAAAGGGAAGGTAGAAACTTGGTAGAATAGGAATGATAACAGTAGTCCCAAATTTGTTTTATGGTTTCTATCACCTCAGTTGAAGTCTATATGTAATGAGCAGTAATTAATCATTATATATAGAAAAATAAGAGAACTTATACTACATAAGGGGTTATCATGAGGTGACAGGATGTGAATTGGGCCTGGGTGACAAAATTCTGTGTGTCTATGTATAAGTGTGTGTATGTGTGTAGCAGCAGGTAAAAATTATTTGGGGAATTTAATCCCATTGAGGAGCAAAACCTGTTGTGGATGACTCCCATCCAGAGATTTTCTAATCTCGAGGAGAGAAAGGTTGCATGTAAATTCTTGTCAAATCAGCTCCAGGTTGCTCCAATGCAGGCAGTACAGCAGGGATGGCATCAGGACACAGCCCCACACTGACAAGGTGAGCGAGGAGGGGGCAGCCCTGCAGCCTCTGCTCGTCCCACTGCTGGCCCCTGAGGTGGGGACACAGGGACCCAGGGCTGCTGGTTGTTAGTGACAGCTGCTCTCTGTCACTGGCTGGTGCAGCCAGGGAGCTGCAGCAAGAGGTGCTGGGGTTGCTGAGACGCTCTTTACTGTACACTTACCAAGAGGAGGTTTATTTCTGGTACCCTGGGTTTTGTTAATCTTTGTTAAATGTGTTGGCTGAGCATTTACATGCTTGTCTCTGTCTGGCAGACAAAAATTGCACTTCAGTTTTTCAATGGGATTTTTTTTGCTTGTCTGAATTTTGTTTTATTTTGTGATTTTCTCTTAAACGTGTTTTTTAACTTTTACTGGTAACAAAATCTGCACATTTAGAAACCAAGTCAAGTATATTAATTTTTTGAATACTGGAAACAGGTGAAGATCCATTCAATGTGGTTAATAACAGCTTGTTTTCTTAAGCACAGACAGCAACTTCTTTGGTATTTTCTTTCAAGATTTTTTTAAAACATACATTCAGAATGCTTCAAAAAGGAAACATGGAAAATCACTAGCAGCACAGCCTAGTAACTCAGAGAGGTGCTCCTCAAAGGATGTCGAGTGTCTGTGTCCCAAACAAACTTCAGTGAGTGTCTATTGCCCCCTTCAGACTATTCTCAGTACTAGAGAAAAATAATTAGATGGAAATTATTAGCATTCCTTTCCACTAAGGGAAAAACCCTAAGAAGAAAGATAGTTTTAAGTAGACAGTTGGTGAACTTTTTTGGATATTAGCAAAGGTTTTCTTGTTATTAGAAATGCACAGTAATGAAATTATCTTAATTAGTACAGCAAACAATACCTCAAGTTGCATCTTCAGCAGTAAGGAAAAAAAGATCTTAGAGCAATGGTTGCAGGATGAGCTGGAAAACTTGGAAATCCATTCAAGCTTCCAGAGTGCATTTATACAGTTTTGGTTAAGTGATTCCAACTCTGTGATTCAGGTCTTCATATGCAAAACAAATTGTGCCCTATTTCTCCTTTTACCTTCCTTCTACTTCAAAAGGTTTTTGTAGCATGATCAAGGCCAGCCTGGTAGGTGGTCTTCTTTACTTAATCCCTAGATGAGAGATAACACACCTGGATTTTATATGCCTGTACAAACTGTGTGTGTTTACAGTGCTCCATGTCCATACACATAGATACCTGTGTCTGTATGGGTGTTCAACAGTGCCCTAATCTGTGCTGAAATTAAGTACTCCTTTCAAAAAGAACAAACCACCACCCCAGTGAAAATGTAGCCTCAGGTAGTATGCTAAGTGACAAGGACAACTGTAGCTAGAAAATGAAATTGTATCATGAAGTTAATACTTGGTATCTGGGCTGTAATGTGGTACATTGATTTAGCCTGCCTCAGAAGGCTTTTCAAAATAGATGAAAAAAGAAGATGTAAAAGATTATCTTATGCATTGAGTCTTTATTCTGAAAGGAGAAAAAGAATCTACGCTGCTGAAAAGTTAGTTTGTATCCACCTTCCCCAAGCACAACCTGGTAACAGCACATATAAATACCAGCCTTTTATAGGGTGATACTGCTTTATTATTTAAGCAAATGGCTAAGGAAGAACAGCAAAACAGATTTGATGGTATATTTCATTCCATGAACCTCATAACAAAAAGGCTTCCAGCGAATAAAACTTACATTTTTTCAAAAGGGCAAGAAATACTGAACTAAAATAGTTATTTTCTACCTAGGTAAAGTTGAGTTTTCAAAGCTTCTAGCTGAAGCTCTCACATACATACAATATATTCTATTTGCTGTCCTGTTGCTACTCATTTTGCTATTAATAGTTAAAAAAAAGTTAATTTTTCATTTTTCACATGGCAGATTCTCACCACACCAAGGAAAAGCTTGACATCAACTTTCAAGTTAAATCACTCTGATGTGACAGAAGGCTCCTCCTCTTCAGGCAGATTATACATCCATTGAAATGTAGTGCAATACATCACTGAGGTATGTTGACTGTTGCTTTTGGCAGCTTGCTGCTTTTCTTTTTTTTTTTTTTAACACTACAAGTTTGGGTTTATCATCCCCATTCCTTGGCACTCAATGATGTAGGTATCACTGCTGGGGTCTTCCTCTTCTGATTTTGTCACAGTAAATTTGGCCTAAAATAGGATTAGAAATACATCACTAATTAAGTTATCACATACAGCAGTTTAAACATTCAGTATCTGATGCCCAATAATTGTATTGCCATATGTTTATGTATATTACAGCTTTGGCAGATTTAATTCAGAAAACCATTTAAATAAAGGTGGTAAAAGTATCTAACCATTCTAAAAGCTTTTAACTCTAAAGTATGCTCACTTTCTACAGGAAAGCTCCCAGGAAAATATTGCAGCAATTGTTTTATCAATGCCTGTCCTCCATGATCAAGTTCAGCTCACACTGCCTGATGAACTGAACATTGCCAAGTCATGGGAAGACAACTGACAGGTAAAACTTCCTGAACTTTTGGACTCACCTTTGTTAGCTGCTCTGCAAAGTGTATAGCTGTTTGAGTATGAAGTGTAATTGGTCCACTTTTCACTCTAGACACTCCCTTTGCTAGTGCCATAAAAATGATCAGCTGAAAGGGAGGGAAAGGTAATTATTAAATCATTCTTCACATTCTAGGAATTTACTGATTAAAAACAACCAACCAAAACATGCAAAATGTCTGTAGATACAAAAATCTGGTCTTCCAAATTTCATATAAGTTCATGAAGCTGAGTTTGAAGAATGATCCAAGCTCCAGAAGTTTGGAGATTACTACTGTAATGCCTGTTACAGAAGGGCTACTTTTCTACAGTGGAGTTTGCCCCTGAATTCCTGTTACTACATTTAACTTTGCTCTCCTCCACTGTATTGCCCCAAAATTCCCCAAAGTCACGTCAGACTCCAGATTAGTAGATTACCTATATGGAGAGAAACTTGGGAAGAGGTACTTTAATTCTAACACTTCCTGATCACATATTTACAAGACAGATTCCTAGAAACCTTTGATTTGACTTACAAACATCACCATGACAAGAATACTCTAAGGTGTGATATAGCTCTGTGCAGTTTCCATACACAGTGACTCTGACTGTGGCTTGCTCCCACCAATTGTACTTGCATGCTTTGAAAAAAGTAGGGTGAGTCCAAGACCTAAGTACTTATTATACTACACAATATTAATGTGTGCCCAGGCTTTTACAGCTAAGAGGTAACAGCATCCTAGCTAAACCAGCCCAAGATTCTTATCAGGCTGAGATAAGGCAGGGGAGGGCCTTCATTCTCAAATGCAGTTAGGTGAGCAAGATCATTGGGAGCACGTCCTAGATATTCTCCAATGCCTTCCCTTAGCATCATTCTATATATGTAAGCAGGGATCGTTATAACTGCACTACAAGGAATGCCAAATAGAAGCAGATTCCTGCTGCTTTTTCCATACTTACTGAGGGTTAGAGAAAGGGAAAATTTGAGGGTGTTAATGCAAAGCCAAGAGCATTTGTGGTTCATAAGAACTGTATGTAATTTGCTAATCCTAGTGATGTTGTGACTACACATCTCAGACTTCTAACATCTTGTTCCTTCCCTGTTCAGATCTATGTTGTTTACAAGTAAAGCATTCATGTTCTTGCTACTTCAACTTCATGTAAACAAATACAGGAACCTTACTTGGTCTTGCAGGGAATCATCCACAGTTCCACCATGTTTAAGATTCTGGAGCAGCATCTCAGCTGCTTCAATGCCAACCTTGTCAGAATTCTTTCCTAACAGAGAAATTAGAAAGCTGAAAATTATTATTTAAAGTTTTAAAAATACAAAATTTAAAAAAAACCAACAAGAAATTATCAACTTTTTAAATCTGCTCATTTCTGCTGTCCTTTATTACTAAACAACATACATTTAAAAATGCAACATTCAAAGCGTCAGATCTTTAAACAGATGATACTTCAGATTCCTATTTGTTATTGGTATATTCATTTAAGTCTCAAAGAATTAATGGAATTCTTACCTCTCTTGCCAAGTGATGATCCAGCTAACAAACAACCTGTTGAGGTCTCTGCAACAATGCTAAGCAAAAAAGAAAAAAAAATTATGAACAAAATCACTCATATTACAGTTCATTTATCAGAAATGTAATCAAGATCTTGCTAATCAATCAGCAAGATTAGAGTGATCAATAGAAAGCTTGAACTCATCTTACATTATTCCACTTCCAGTCCCAACAGCTTGATCATCAGGTTCTCTGACAGGCTGAATGTTAATGTAAAGATCTCTGATTTCTCTTCTGATGCATCTCACTGCTGCTGCTGACATGTCTTTTGCCAGCTAACAAGACAAGACATAAACCCAGTACTTAAGTTATGTAACTACAGCAATACTTTTTCCTCATAAACCTAATTATTACAGTTAATCCCTGAATAAAGGGGCTACTTTATGAACTAGAAAAACAAAAGATTTTTATAAAACCCCTACAAGCAAGAACTGAACATGATTTTTTTCTGAAAGTTTTTCTACAAAATTAAGGTAACATTAAATGCTATACAAATGACAGTTATAGAAATGTATGTAGAAACTTCAATATCAATAGAAATTCAAGACCTTTTCTTCATTTATAGATAAAAAGATTTGATTTTAGTCTTATCTCAAAACATTAGATTCTAAAAAAAGCCCACCCCAAAACCAACTGCAAAAACCCCACCTCACAATTGTTATGTACAGAATATACTCTGCAAGAGAGAATATATAAAATAACAATTTTAAATCACAGGCAAGTGGGGACATATGAAGCTTATCCCATTCCTGTGATCTAATCACAGCTATATTCATAGGTTTGGAGATTTTAAGACTAAAACGAGGAGTCCACAGCTCTTCAAAAAGTAACTAAGTTTCTCTTCTTCCTTCCTCTACTAATTCCTAGCCTGTTTGTGGGAAGGAACCTTAAGGAG
Source organism: Daphoenositta chrysoptera (assembly GCA_013397915.1). NCBI lineage: Eukaryota > Metazoa > Chordata > Aves > Passeriformes > Daphoenositta > Daphoenositta chrysoptera. Next base: position 251,310 of record VZRO01002267.1, read on the forward strand.
ATCCCACCACTGGGGACAGAAAGAACAGAAATAAGGAGATGAAAAGGAGCAATTTTCTCTCCTTTTTATATTTGGCTAAACCCACCCTTAGCATGTTCTAATACCCTTAGCAATGGTTGAAAAACTTGTTGTAATCTGGCCTCTACCTATTACAGTGCCCACAAATCTATGAACAAGAGCCCTAATTTCAGATTTAAAATAATCCACATGAACATAAAATCACATATAAGATACCCCTCAATATATGCTAAAGACTTTTGAATAGTCCTGCGAAGGATAATGAGGATACTGTTCTCATTTCCTGTTTTAGCTTTACACTGCTGTGCAGTGAATGAATTTTAGGTATGTCCAATATAATATTCTACAGCCTGAATAATTGAAACCATTTAATAAGGTTGTTTAGCTTGTGTAGGACTGCAGAAGACAGGAGAGTAGAGGAATTTTAAGCAGATTACACACAATTTTATATAGCTATATAAAGTTGGATAGTACTAGAGCCATTATCAGCACTTACTTTGATAGGCAGTGCTCCAGCAACAAATGCTCTTCCATATATCTTTGTCACTGTGCCACGTTCTGTTAAGTTTATTGGGCTCAGCTCTTTGACTGGAGACATCTGGACCACAACTTCACCACCTCCTTGAGGATAGTAGCCCCTTTTTAGAAACAGTAATCAGATATAATTAAATGCAATGATCACGAGGAAACCAAGAGAAGGGCCAGAAGGCTCTTCATATATTTCACCATACATTTTTATATTCCCTGTTACTGTACATACAAATTTTCTTGATGTGTGCCTTAGAAACCTTTACAATGGAATTAGGTTCTCTAACAGTAATCCTATGTAATGCACATCTTATTAACTTCCTAACACCACCCTAACTGGCACCTCAGGAAAAGCTCAGTAATGCACTGCCTGTACAGCATGTGCTCCCCTCAGGAAACATTACACAGCAGCTGTAGACTCAGCAAGGAAAAAATAAGACAGGGAAGAATCACATTCCATTCATCACATGGTGACAGTACACCCAGGGGCACTTAATGCAGATTAGTTCATGTATTATAAATTCATCCCTCAGTTTGATTGAGAGCACCTTGTGTGTGCCTCTGCTCACACATGGGTTCAGTAAGGTCCAGCTCTGCTGCAGGGCTCCACAACTCACCTCCTTTTTATGTCACACTTAAATGTGAAATTGAACTTTTCAACTATTGGCTTGAAAACCTGGAAAATAACACATAAAAACACAGAGTGAATTTATTTTGCATTGATAATTTCCCACTATTTTATGCAATCTTATAAAAAAAATCAATTATGTAACAAATGTTTCAGTTACATTATCAAAAAAAAAAAAAGATAGCCAGTCTCTTCCATATAGCTTATTTGACATTCCTCATATTTCATTCTCAATTTCACTTTGTGTAAAATGATTTTCTTATGGAAAAAAGAAGAGTAATTCACAGCACTTCCAGAATAAAGAATACATTTTAAGTGAAATTTTCTGTAGTAATTAAAACCAAAGAGACTATTTCCTGTTTCAGGGAATTCCATGAAACATTGGTTGCTCTCTACACCCAGCACACTCATAGTGTTATATTCCCATGCCTAATTCCATAATCTCAAACAGACTTGCAGTAAGAGCAAGAGAGGAGCAGCAGTGACATTTCAGACATTGATGGAAGGTGCACCAAGGCAAAGGAGTTTGTCCCTACCATGACTGTGTAGTCTATCTGAGGAGCCATCTCCGCATTAGTCCCACCTTTTAAATGCAGCTCTGATGGGGAAGCAGCAAACAGCACACAGGGCATTGCTACCTGCATCAGCAGACACACACTCCTAAAAGCAAGTACAAGATACTCAAATGTCATACACTCACAATCCATAGAACTCCATAGAATCATTATATATCAGAGACAAATCACTTTCCAGAACGTTTAGTTCTGTATTTTATTTTTTAAATTATCTATAAGCTTATTAGTCTTAAAAAACACTAATTTAAAACTTCATGTCCTTAGCAAGCCTAAATATGAACGTTTTAATTTCACAATAATTGCATCTTTAATAGTTCTGTTTGAAATTAAAGTTTTATGTATCTTACTTAGTATACTGATGGGACCATGAAAACTGTGGGTTTAGATAGCAGAAAAGGCTTAGGCAGAAGTAACATTTTAATACTTATTCAATTACAAAATAATTCGAAAAGCTACAAAACTGCTTAGAAGCTGGTCAGCACAAGAGAGTTCAGGGGCATAGAGAATATGCTTTTAAATACAAGATTCCTCTATTACTGAATCTCTCCACATTTCACAGAGATAAAAAAAGTTCTAAAGTAAGTTTTGCAAAAGTAAAAGTTTGGCAAAACAAAACAGTTATCTCATAGGGGTTTCAAACATAATTTTGAATTATAAAAACAGCAATCACCACAGAACTGAAGATGAACATGGGTTTGTTTTCTTAAATAACTCCCAAATATTTGTGAACCATAGGTGTCTCTTTTTTTCTTATGCTTAATTAGCAATTCTGCTGCATTGTGCCTTACCCAAGCTCTTTTGTGTTAAGTAAAAGGCATCAACTTAGTTGTTTATACTACTGCAGCTCAGAAAAATATTTCTTAACTTATAGAAAATTTTAACTTATGCCTGTTCTGGCTTATGCTTCCAAACAACTGTTCCAAACAAACCAGCCTTCCATAGCTCAACCCACTTACTCAGTTTTGCAACAGATTCCAAGAACAAAGGACCCAACACAGAAATACAGAAGAAACTGATAGAAAGGATCATGGATGAAATATGTTCCCAGTCCCAAAAGTATGACATACTGTGCCACTATGAGTGTAAGTAAAATGTCAAAATGTATCTTATTTTATGGTGATTATTTAAGACCTCATGGATGTGAGATATTTATCTAATGTAATACATTTGGTTCAACATGTAACATACTAATATGTGAAATAACACCTAAAGTTTTAAATCCATGCACAGCTGTTTTTTGCATAACATGAACCAAATGTTCAGCTTTTATATCAATCATACTTTTAAACTTTGCATTTACTTTGCAAGTACTTAAGGCATATCCTGCCTATACTACAGGTTCTTTGGTCACATAAATCTGGGTCAGGCAGCACATATCCTGGGTCATTACCAAAGCATAAATGTTCTTTTTCCCCCCCAGTCTATTGTGATAATTTAAAGTTATCCAAAGCTGTACACAAAGACATACCCTGCTGTTTTTGTATCTGCTATGTGGGTTCCACCTTTGATCTTCCCAGGAGTGAAGGTTATTTCTGTTGAGCCAATTTCTCCACCATTCAGCTTCCCGTCACACAGATCTCGAACAATCTCCAATCCAGACAGATGCTGAGGTCTTAGAGTGACAATACAAAGTTAGACATGCAAGTAGACTACATGTTCATGTTACATTAAAAGAACCACTGAACACCAACTAAGAAAAACTACAATTGCAAATTTCAGATGAGACAAGGATCAGAAATTCACTCTGGTTGCTACAGTACTTCCCCTGAGTTCACAGGAGCCAAAGGAGCAGCATTCAGGCCATTCCAGAATATGCAGGATTCTGGTATCTTTTCCACTAGAATGGGATTAGATGAGATGCAGGAGTAAGTCGCTTGTCCTAATGTGATAAACGCTTGGAAATGCAGTGGGATAATGATGGCAATGCTGGCTGAGCCAGAACCGGTTGCAATGCTACAAGAGAGTTAACTGGTTTGCTGTGTACCTGCCTTGTGTTTGTTTCCATTTGTTAGGGTAATTTAAATAGGAAATACACCAACTGTTCTTAACACGGGAAATACACTAACTGTAGCAACACTAGGATATGCACAAAGTGTTCTTAACACCGTCCGCTCGGTAAGCCATGTTTTGCTCAGGCATTATATGATTGTGTTCTGTGTATCAAACCGTGCTCCTCTTAGCACCTTGGGAAGCATTTCCGAGGCGGCGGCCGGGCCGCGCCCTCAGCTGGCCCGGCTGCAGCCCGAGGCGGGAGCCGCTGAGGGCACCGGCGAAGGAACCCAGCCCGGTTCACACCCCAGCGCTCCCCCTCATTCCTTGCGAGCCACAGACGGGATTTTCTGGTAAAAAGGCTCTCTTAAAGCAATGGAAACAGAAGTGTTTCAGACGAGAAAAGCCGAGGCCTTCCGCGGCCGTGCTCCGGCCCGGGAGGGCCCCACACGCCGTACATGACCGGAGGAGCGCCCCGGGACCGCCCGCGGAGGGTCTCACCTGAGGCCGGGCTGGCTCCGCCCGGCGCGGATTCGGCGCACCCGCAGCGGCAGCCCCAGCAGGCAGCTCAGCGCCGTGGACACCCGCAGGATCTGCCCGCCCTGCACCGAGAAACCGCGCTCGTCAGGCGCTGCGGCACTTCCCGCCCACCCGGGCAGCCCGCACCGCTGCTCGGGGCCAGGTAAGCCGCGGCCCGCTGGCGCTTACCCCCTCCATGATGCCCCCGTCTATCTCCACCCTGTCCCCGTCCATGGCTGCCGGTGAGCGGTGTCTCTCGCAGAGGCCGCGTCGGTGGGATCCCGGAGGGGCCCTAAGCACAGCGAGCCCTCGGCGAAGCAGCCCCAGGACCTGGAGTGCTTGACGACGGCGGCACGCCCGGGATGCTCCGTTGCCGGTGCTGGGGGAGGGCAGCGGTGCCGGTGCTGGGCGGGCAGCGGTGCCGGGCAGGCGCAGAGCGGAGGCACCTCCCCGCCCGCCCGCCGGGGGTTGGCCGGGGCGGCTCCGCCGCGGGGAGGAGCAGCCGGCCCGGCGGGCCCGGGCACCCAGGCAGCGGGCGGGGGCAGCTCCCTTGTCCCCGCGGTACTGACCCGTACTGTACCCGTACCGGCGTGCCGCAGGAGACAGAGCCTTTCCCCCGTCTTGAGGGCCGGAGCGGTGACAGCCGCGGCACCTGGGAGGTCAGAGCTATGGGCACAGCGCTGCCGCCGGAGGAGAGCGGCCGCACTGCTGCCCTCCTCGTTACAAGCGAGTTTTCCTCAGAATCACAGAATGAATTAGGTTGTAAAAGACCCCTGAGATTATCAAGTCCAGCCTATAAGTGAATACCGCCATGTCAACCAGACCATGGCACTAAGTACCACGTCCAGTCTTTTCCTTAAACACCTCCAGGGTTGGTATTTCCACCACCTCCCTGGGCAGCCCGTTCCAATGTCTAATCACCCTTTCTGTGAAGAGATTCTTCCTAATGTTCAACGTAAACCTCCCCTGGCGCGTCTTAAGACTATCTCCTGTCGCTCGTCACCTGGGAGAAGAGGTCGACCCCCACCTGGCTACAACCTCCTTTCAAGTAGAACCACAGACACGGGCGCGTTGGTCTGGCAGGCGCGCTCGGGACTTTATTNGGCCGCCCTGCCCGGGGAAAGATGGCGGCCGTGACCGCGCTGAGGAGCGGCTGCCGAGCCGCGGGGCGCCTGGTAAGGGGAGCGGGGACCCCGCGGGCGGCGGCGCTCCCGGCCGGCCGGGGCGGGAGGGGGAACGCGCGGCATCCCCGAGTCCCGTTGCCGCCGTCCGGCGGGCGGACAGGGAACACCGCGGCTCTGCAAACAGGACGCGCTGGCGGACCCGCCGCCGCGGCTCCCCTCCCCGCTGTGCGCTCCCCGTGCTCCGCGCAGGTGACCGAGCCCCGGCAGTGCCTGGGACCGCCCGCCCTGCGCTGCGCAGGCACCCCCAGAACTGACACCCTGCGCCCCGCGCAGCCCCCTTAGTGCCCTGCCCTTGCCCGTGCTTCCTAGGAAAGCAACCTGTGCCTTTCTGTTATAAGCCAGTGACATCCTCCTCTTCTGTTATTTCTAAGTCATCCCATTATTGCTTTGCCTATACGTTGCTGTGCCATCACCGCTTCTCCGCCCACGCATCAGCTCCCTTTGCATTCCGCATCTGCAGGGAGACGGTGTGGCTACACGTACAAAAAAGGGAAACGGATTTCTTTGAATCCCAGGAGCCTTGATACTTAAAAAGTACTTGAGATACCTTACCGTAAGAAGTGAATCTACTTGGTAGCCTTTTAGGATACTTACAATCTCATGAACATAGACTTAGTTCATGCTTCCTTCTGTCTTCTTGAATTATAGTCTTTTTGCTGTTATGAAGAGTGTTGGTTTACAATTATGTCACCCCTATTTTGTGGGATGTCAGAGAAGAAATAACTTTTCAAATTTAGAAACAAAATTAAGGATCAGATCCAGTTCCTATTTTTTTTATCTTAATAATTCATATTGTAATTTTAAAGCATAATGAGGAAGAATTTTTAAATGATACTTTCGTAATCTAGTTTTAAGCTAGTAACTTATAAGTATTTATAAATAATTTTACTAATTAAGAGCACTGAAAATAACACTTTCTTTTTAGTTTTATTTCTAACCATCTACTCTTAAATCCAGAGGGAGATTCTGATAAGATGAGAATGCTCATCTTATCCATCCTATCTATGTGCATGCTGAACTATAGAATTGCCTGGTGTATAGTGTGTGTTTCCTGCAAGCACATTTTCAATCTGAGCCAGGGGCCCTTGTGTTAAGTGGTAGGGAAATGGCAGTTACCTGGACACTGGGACATGTGCCTGGCATTTGGATAAGGGATGACATCAGACTAAAACATGTTACGAGGGATGTTGCTCTAGTATATAGTTAACTGTGTACTTGGAAATACAGAATATGTATGCAAAACAGATCCAATGTGAGGAAATGTTCGTTAAAATGACTCAATGGGGCAGAAGTCAAGAGAGTTCAGCAGGGCAGTATCCTTTAATGCACAGTCAATGCCTGTGAGCATGAACTCTTCAATTTGACTTGGAAATTTAGTGTTACTCCATCAGGTAATCAGTTCTCTGCAGGCTGCTTGAAAATATTTTGTTCTGAGGCCAGCATACATTTTCAGGATCAGTGGTAATTTAGAAAACCAGAGTTGGCTTGTTTTTAAGGAAACAACCAAAGCTGAACCTGAGGAGCAAGGCAGTTCTCTCCCACAGTGCACCCAGCTTTCCTGTTGGCTCGGGTCAACCACAGCCCTGTCAGCCAGTCTGGTGTGGCCTCAGCCCCTTTTTGCCAGAGTCACTCTGCACATCAAAGATTTGCACAGGCAAGGTGTTACCTTGCTGTGGCATTATTGCCTTTAAATTGCTGTATGGTAACAAGCTCAGTACCAGCAGATATGTTTGGGGTTTATTGATAGATCTTTCCAGACGTCAAAATACGTAGATGGGTATGCTATGGATATTAGAGCTGATTTTGTCTTTTATGTGCCATTTTTATTTCCTTATTTGGCATTACACCAGTATTATGGTGATTAAATGCTGAAATTGTAAGCACAGTCTCTTTGTTTAATGGATTTTAATTTTTTCCTTGTTAGTAAGGAACACTGTTCTGTGAAGAGATTGTGTACTGTATTCTTACTTTACCAAACTAGCACACCAGCTTTTTGGTAGAAAATGTGCAAAACTTAAAACCAGAAAGATTCTGTTTTTAAAGATGCAGTAGTTTTGAATTATTCCTACAGATATAATATGAATCAGCATGGTAACTCTTCTGTAACAACACCAGTCTCTTTTTTTGGCAGTGACAGTACTAATTCACTACCTGCATTGGTAACCAAAGGTTAAAAACACATGGAAATCATTGTGAAACTTCACATTTAGAAATAGTTCAGAGATTTGATGTGCTCCTTGTGATCATCTTCACAGGTAAATACTGAATGTTTTTCATTTAGGGTCATATAAAGAGAAAAGAGCGTTTTTGCAAGTTTGTGACAAAAAGTCTAGTTGAACAAATTTTTCAGTAACATTTTAATGTAAATGTGTACCCTTCAAGTGGGGAGAAACCCAGAATTAAAAATAGGAGAAAATAGGATTGTGAAGATGTATGTTATATACCAGTTTTGTATTTTAATAAGAACTTTAAATGTATTCCTAAAATATGACTTTTCACAGCTTAAAATTGCCATGTTACCTGATTGTTGAACATGGAAAGTTGTTTGGAGGATTAATGGAAAGATTTTCTGTTTGCTTGTCATAGGAATTAGAAAAATACTCATTCTAAATCAGTAGGTATGATCTTAGTAGCAGGCAACTGAAAGATAACTCATATGGTATAACTTTGTTGTGTCCATTATGATAGATTGTGTTGTATACATGTTTGTTCCTTAAAGAAAGGTGATACTAAATATAATTTGCAGTGCTAGGTTAAATAATACAGCAAATGAGAACATTGTCAGTTCAGAATTGTATGGCGTGCTGAATAATGTACTTTTTAAAGAGTGAAATGTGATAGCAAATAGTTGAACAGTTTGGGGTGTGGGGAGGGAAACAGGAAGTTTCATATGCTCTGTAATTACTGAGAGGATTTTTTAAACAAGAAGTTAAAATGAACTTTCCCATGCAGGTGTGCTGTTTTCTGGCTCCTCTAAGAAGATAATTTCTAAATTTTACAGTTTTGAGCTACTTGAGGTACATTGTAGCACCTGAATTTTTTTTGTATCTCTAAATTAGTTAGAGATAGTATCTACAGAGAAATTGTTATTTTTATAAATTTTACAGCACTCTTAAGACAACATAACACCAGAATTACATTAAATTTAGTAAATTTTACTAGATAAGAACATATCTGAACTAACTTGTGTTGAGATTAATAAAATACCTGTTTTTGTCAATGCAAGTGCTACCACCTTGGCTTTTGATCACAATCATGACTGATCACATGATGCTTTAAAGCATGAAGTTTTGTCTGAAGAATCTTTCAAAAAATTCTGTAGACCCTTTTAAATTGATCTCTGAATAAATATAATTGTAACCATAAAAGGAAACCATCTCATGCCCAATTCTTAAAAAATATCATTGAAGCTGGTTTGAGATGATGTTACTTGAAGATAATTGCCTCCTACATAGGAACAAAAACAAAAGGGCAACTCTCTGTGCCCTCTGGTGTGAATTTCCTTTCTGATTAGTACTTCTGATCAACCTCTGATGAGAATAAGAACTGATGAAGAAAATATGCTGGTTTTCCCTGCAGGGAAACCTTCCAGCATTCATCCTGGATAGGAATATTTCAGATGGCTGATGTAGTTGATAGTGTGCGTGCTTTTTGTGTGCCTGTCCTGATTAAGCTAATTCCTGAGAGAAACAATAGCAGTGAATCACTCACCAAATGCTGTCGTGATTTTTGTTAATTGTTTATGTCACTGTGGCTTTGATCTCCCCATGTGTTGTGTTAGTGAAAGAAGTTAAAGAACTGGCAAAGCTTTTGCTAATGTAAAGTTTGTATATACAAGAATGTATTCAGTGTAATTGTGTTTCCTTAAGAACTTCTCTCATATAGACTAGAATGAAATTATTTCAGTATTACTGTTACATCAGTAGATGAGCTCTGCATCCTCAGTCCATTGTATTAACCCTTGAGACTTTTCTCCCCAGGTTTGCATTCATCGCGTTCGATCGTGCAGCAGCGTTCGCTTTATAAAATCAAAATATGTGTGCGTGTTTGACAAATCTGCCCTCAAGTTTAGTCATCAACAGCGATTATTCAGAACATCTGCTGGTAATCCTTTTCATAATAAAATAATTTATTTAAATTTGCTATTTTGTGAGTGTTATGTTAGAGGTTTGCATATGGCTGGTATGTAGACTGTTTTTGATGCGTTCAGATTTTTATGCCTAATATCTTGTATTTAATATTAGATGTTGTAAAGTGTTGTATTTCCTTATTCTCTGTTTCAAGTTTCATGTGGCCAAATTGTCCAGTTTAAGCTTTCTGACATTGGAGAAGGAATTACAGAGGTGACTGTAAAAGAATGGTAAGCTCTGCTTTCCTGGAAATCCACTAAGAAATCAGCAGTTTAGTTTAACAGCTTTAGTTGTATTGTCAGGTCGTTATCTGAGAATATTTTCTGAGTTACTAGTGAAGTTTTTCAGGTTTCATTTTCCACATTTTAAAACCTTGTACATACTGAGCTTTACATTTTGTTCGTTTGCAATCTGGTATATTTGTGAGTGGAAAAAGTGGAAGGAATGGGATGCACCTGTATTATAGGCTTTTCCTTCAGTAATTAATGTTTTTTGAGTTCAGGAGGCCTGTCTTTCATTATGTTTACTTAGATTGAGCTTTAGAAACAAATGACTGGTCTGGAGAATCCGCATGATTTTATCCTATAACCTTTCTCTATTGCTTTTAGTAAAAGATTTGAACTTTTAAATTGTTTGTAAAAAGCCAGTGATTAATGGATTGAACAAAATCAAAGTGTACCGTGAAGGAAGGCAGTGCTGAAAGGCCTTGTTCTTTGTGCAAATACCACTCTTTGCATGGAAGACAGTGTTCCCCACTATCCATCTCATTTTTGAAACTGATAGTATACTTCTGACAATTTGAAACTAAGAACTTCCTTGCATTCAGATTAAGCTGGGCTCATTCTTATTTTTAGATGCTTTATAATCTGACAGGAAAACTCTGCTTTACTAAAGTAAATGTAATATATGCGTAATGATATTCGTAATCATTGTGTCATTTCACCCAACAAAGGGTTCTGCAGCAGTCAGGCAAAAAGTGTGTAGCAAATATACCCAGTATGTAGAATTTGTCTTCTCATCTGGAATGCATTTCCATGTTGTGGTGATGTATATTACTGAACTTAGCCAAGGAGTGCACAGGACAGATTTTTACACTGCCTGTGTTTCACAGCAGCCTGTGTGTCTCCTCCCAGGTACATAAAGGAAGGTGACAGTGTGTCTCAGTTTGACAGCATCTGTGAGGTGCAGAGTGATAAAGCCTCTGTTACTATCACCAGTCGTTACGATGGCGTCATTAGAAAACTCCATTACAGCATAGATGATATTGCTTTTGTTGGAAAACCACTAGTGGACATTGAAATTGATGCTTCAAAAGGTATTGTAAGCCAATTTTTTTTCTCTTTCATGTTTTATGTTTGTTGTCATAAAACAGTCAGTCACAAAGAAGCTTACTTTTTCCTCCTGAAAATCTTTAAGGATTTTTTTCCCTTTATAAAGTCAATAAATTTGAGTAGAGAAAGTTGTGATATTTCATTAGAGTTTAAAATCTCCTAGACATTTCCTATTGAATATTTAGCTTAAGCAGCAGCCTTTAGCAAGCTGTGTTCCCATCCACACTAACTCAAAGTAAATCCTAAAAACTTCAGCTGTCACAGAATCACAGAATGGTTGAGGTGGGAATTTTAACAAATGCTTATAATGTAGTAAAGGTAATTTTTTTCTTTTTGTTTGCAGGTGTTGCTCCAGAAGAAGATGTTGTTGAAACACCTCCTATGTCTCATGAAGAGCACACTCACCAAGAGATAAAAGGTCACAAAACATTAGCAACCCCTGCAGTTCGTCGCCTGGCCATGGAGAACAATGTAGGTTTGCTGAATAGGGTCCTGCTGCATTTTACCCGGCTTTTATATGGCAGTTTGACCAGAAGAACACTGATCTAGATGAAACACTTGTTTTCAAATACATTTTAAATATGTGAAAACTGTTGTAAAAATGAAGAGGATTGTGCTTTCTGATGATTATGGTGGATAGAAAAAGAATTACTTGGCTTAAAACAGAGCTAGAAGGCTTTAGCCTGAAGATTGAGAAGACCGTTTTAGAATAAAGATAAGAAACTGTCAGAGGAGATTCCTGAGAATCTCTACAGAGAAAGAAGGAGGGAAAAAACAAAAAAAATTACTTTGTTTTGTTTTTCAGATTTGTATTAGAGCAGAGGATATACTAGGTGATGTTTTACATGCCTTTCTAATGCTATTTTTTCCCTATGAATATTCCATTGGTTTTGAAAGCTTATGATGCATTTTTAGGAGAGAATTAACTCAAATGAATATTTCACTATTGATCCTGTGAGGTAATTAAGAGGTTAATAGTATTCTTAGTTCCTCCTTGAAGTATGCAATCAAACATAGTGGGACTATTGGGACTTTTGGATGATTCGAACAATGTTGAATACCTAATAAATTATAGAAAGGGAAAGAAAACTGCAAATATGTTGGATCAGAAATGGGAGTAATTTTAACCTTAGCTCACAATATAAGATATTTTTGTAGTGCTGTAAAACTAAAGTGTCACAGCTTGTTATGTACTTTTCAGATTAAATTGAGTGAAGTTGTTGGGACAGGGAAAGATAACAGAATCCTTAAAGAAGATATACTCAACTACTTGGCCAAACAAACAGGAGCTATTTTGCCTCCATCACCGAAGGCTGAAATTGTCCCACCTCCGCGGAAAACAGAGACTGTGCCAGCTGCTCCAAAGGACAAAGCACGGAAAATCCCACTACCTGTTTCCAGACCCATTGCATTTTCAGGAAAAGATAAAACTGAACCTGTAACAGGTAAATCATGAAATACAAAGTCTTGAGACCATGGTCACAGTAGACTACCAGTAAATGTTGCTCTGTGGAAAGCTGATTTCTTTTGATGGCAGTGTTTCAAGTTATTGTTATGCAAGTGAGCGTTTTGGAAAACATTCTCTATAAGAAGCATCTCTGCTGAAATTATTTTATGAAATATTTGTTCATGTTTTCTTTGGATGGAGTTAGACTGCAAATTGCACTTGCTCATTCTTCAATGTATGCTGAAACAGGTAGGAATTCTGAAACATGGATTTGTCACAGGAGGGATCATTATGCAATTAGTGGCAAAGTGCAGTGAACTTAAGGGTTTATCAGTATTTAATAATAGGATACTGCACTATTATGTGAATAGCATTCACACTTTTTCAGGAGAACAGTGCCATAAAAGACACTAAGGTAAATAATCACCTTAAAAGGGGAAGACTAAAGTTTTTCGCTTGCCTTGCAAGCAGTGTTTATTTGGAGAGGCTGGAAAGAGTAATGCAGATTATCATATGATTTTGAATTCATGCCTACATAGGAGAGAGACCCAGTAATATAGTCTGAAGTGTTATAGTCATCAAAATTGAGTTCTGTGAACTGAATAACTCAGTAAGTGCTCTTTACCCTGTTCTTTTTTGGTTATGGTTTGGCTTTGATTTGGTTTTTGTAAGCCGTGTGATTTGTTTAATGGAAACAGATGAAATTTTGCCATAACTTCACAGAAGCTCCTTTTGTTGGTTTAAGAAGACAATGAATATTTTCCAGGTTTTCAGAAGGCCATGGTAAAGACTATGAGTGCAGCCCTGAAGATCCCCCACTTTGGTTATTGTGATGAGATTGATTTGAGTCAACTTGTTCAGCTGCGAGAAGAGCTGAAACCTCTAGCTGAACTCCGTGGAGTTAAACTTTCCTTTATGCCTTTCTTCATAAAGGTGAGGCATGCAGCAGAGCCCTGTAGGGAGTACTTACACAGGCCAAAATCTGATCAATGGTTGTTGTAAGTTTGGAGCACCTCTCTATCATCTTAGCTATGGCAGATCACAAGAAAACTTTAAACCTGTTTTTTGTTTACTGAGCCACTTACCAATTTACAGTTGGAATTGCAGCTAGGGTTATGCAATATTATTGAAATTTTTTGAAATATTGATGGGAAAGGATAGAGTGCCTTAAGCATCATTTAATATGGAGGTAAGCATCACTAGGATTTTGCATTGCACAAAACACAGTTCTGAAATTGTCAGTATTTTTTGAGCTCCTTTAAAATAAACCTCATATGAAATGCATCATCGTTGCTGTTGATGTTATTATTATAATCTTTGTATTGCTAATGAAGTGAATGCACAGCTTAGTCTGAAACTTCTTGTAATGCTGTTGCACTCAGATTACTACCTAAACACTCATTCCATATTGTTATTAATCTAAATTTTCTCCTACCATTACTTCTTTCCCATGGAGCTCTCTGGTTATAAAATATAAAACTCTATTTTGTTTCCTTTTGTTGTATTTAACCAGGCAGCCTCACTGGGATTGTTGCAGTATCCCATTCTTAATGCTTCTTTGGATGAGAACTGTCAAAATGTCACATATAAGGTTTGTAAACTATGGATATACATTGTGAGTAGAAAGTGTAAAGTAATGTCTAACAGGGGCTTTTCAGAATGCCTAAGCTAATTATAAGAACCAAAATTATGGTGTTGTGCAGGAAGATAATTTGTGTGTTCAGATCTTGAGATCTAGATTTGATTTATTATTGGTCTTATTTCAGTAGTTTGTTACATAAGAGTCACTTTGTTATTCAGACTTGCCTCAAAAATGCATATTGATATATTGATTGCCTATTTTTCACCTGAATATGGGCCAAGCTTTTAAAATGAGAACATTTAAATCTAATTCAACTATTTTAAGTAATGGCACAGAGGTTCTAATGTTCCAACACTCAACCCTTGTATATTAAAGTACAGTCTTGATAAAAGTTATATTTTTTCATACAAGCTGCTGGATTGATACTTCTGGGCAGCAAATATGTTTTCTTAAGTGATGTGTACTTGCTCCTTGCAGTGCAAACTCTTTTTATGCTGTTTTATAAATATCTCTCAGAATCCTTTTATTCCTTCAAACAAATGAAAAGCAACTCAGTTTCTTTTTTTTTCCTCTGTAATTTTAGTGTTCTCTTTAAAAGCTGATATGTATGTTTTGTTACACATATGATCATCCTAAAGTGCAATGTTTTTAGTGTGAAATTGATTCCAGGATTTTGTATTCTCTGAAGGTGAAGTTGTTAGCATCAATTTACAGTTTGCAGATGTGAGGCTAATATTAAAAAAATTGCATCCTCTTCTCTGCTCAAAGTTGTATGCAGGAGTTGCATACTAAATACAGCACTTCCAGGTTAAAAAGATAAATAAGGAAAATGTAATTTAAATGTCTTCTTATATAAGATACATTTTATGTTGACAGTTTTTATTAATGTCTGGTTAATGACACTTGTTGCAGGCTTCACACAACATTGGTGTTGCAATGGACACAGAGCAAGGTTTAATTGTCCCAAATGTGAAAAATGTTCAAGTCTGCAGTGTGTTTGACATTGCTGTGGAATTAAATCGCCTACAGTCCTTGGGCTCTGCAGGCCAGCTGGGAACAAGTGACCTCACTGGGGGAACATTCACCCTTTCAAATATTGGCACAGTAAGTACAGGAAAAATGAGGGCTACATCTGAAATCTGCTTCTGAAATGCAAGCTTTGATGAAGTTTAATATGCAAAGAACAAAACCTGTAGCAATGAATTCAAAAGGCAATCTGCTTTAAAAAAAAATTCTTAAATAATATCCCCACCTTTTTATTTTCTAGATTGGTGGCACTTATGCCAAACCAGTGATACTACCTCCTGAAGTAGCTATTGGAGCACTTGGGAAGATACAGGTATATTAATTCTATCTCAGTGTTGTGAATGTTAGCTAAGGTCATGAAAATGGAACATGGACTCTCCCTTTGTTGCAGAGAAACTGCATAGCTCATAACTGAAAAGTTTGTGGTGTCTTTAGATGACTATGCAGACACCAAATGTTTAATTAGAAGTCTCTTACGCTAAAGGTTCATATTTATTTTCTAGAATCCTATTATATTTCACTCACATCTGTGTTTAGCCTTCTAGTTACTAAGAAACAATGTAAATACAGTTTTACAAGTTTTGCAGCATGGCAATAGCAATTTTGCTATCATCAGGGAAAAAACTTGAGAAGTATTCTGAAAATGAACTTTAATTTAATGAGCTAGATAGCTGAATCCATATAGATCCATACAAAATCCATACAGAATCCATACAAATCCATACAGAATTTTGAATGTGAAGGCAGTTTTATCTTTTCTGAATTTCAGGCTGTAGTTCTTTAATATAGACATTTGAACTCAATGCTGGAAATGAAATTAGCATTAACTGAAATTACTTCTATATGCTTCCTCTGAGCATTTTTTTAGAGATGCTTTAAGGAAACTGCCACTTTGAGAACAAACAGTGCAATAAACTATTCAGGAAGAAACTTTTGAGTCAGGAAAGGCTGTTACTATTTCAGTATTTCTATTATGGTGGAAACAGGCTATGACTGTTTGTTATGTAGGCTTGCAATATATTCTAATCCACAGCACAAACAGTAATGGAAAGGTCTTGGGTTTTAGCATGGTGCTATTGCTGTGTGTCTAATTCAGCAAAATGTTTAAATTTAGATCAACAGATTAACAAGAACAAAAAAAAATACAGATTTGCTAATGAAAGTATTTATGTTTCTGGTTTTGTCCTTCCTCTGATTTTTAGGTTCTTCCTCGGTTTAATGGCAAAGGTGAAGTATTTAAAGCACAAATAATGAATGTGAGTTGGTCAGCTGATCATCGCATCATTGATGGAGCTACAATGGCCCGGTTTTCTAACTTGTGGAAATCTTACTTGGAGAACCCTGCTTCGATGCTGCTGGACCTTAAATAAGGGAAATCAGGGCTAGAATATGTCTTTGAACTCTGTGGATTAGACTGAATAGTTATAAAAGCTGTCTCTGCTAACATGTGCCCTTTGCTACGTGCATTATATAATAATGTTATGTGGTTAAAAGTTCTCAACAGCTGATATCAGTCTCAATTAGTTGTTACTTCTTTTAATTAGTATTGCTGTAATTTCTTCTACAGCAGACTGTCAAACTGAATAGGTCACAGCTTCTGAATATGGTGGTGGAATGTCTTTATTTTGCCTTTTATAATAAGAATGATTGTCAGGCTGGTGTGACTAAGTGCCACTGCTCTACACCTACAGTATTTATAATCTGAAGGGGAATTTTGGAGCGGAGTACTCATAGTTCTTCCATTTTGGACACGGAAATTTATTTTAACAAATAATATCTGAATTACCAAAAGGGATTATGCAAAAATCATATACAAATAAAATGCCTTTAATTCTTCTGCTGTAAGATGTCCAGAGAGCTTTTTGTTGTTTAACTGAGTAAACCTCTTAACTCTTTCTCTAGTCCACTTTTTCCTGGCAAGTACTTGCACAGGTACTCTTTATCTAACTATAAATGAAGAGGCTGTATTTATTCAAATGCTGACTGACAACACTGACTGATAAGTATCAAGGCCTTAATATGCTGTAGAATATCCTCTATTTTTAAAGGCTGAAAGAAGTTTCAGTCCTTAATGCTTTCCAGTTATTTTTGTTTCTTATAGAAAGCATCTGTCTGTTAAAACCAAACGAGAAAGAAAGAGAAAACAAAACAAAAAAAGAAGGATCTTGTTTTATTGTTTTGTCATTAGGTAAGCCTGACTGTAAGCTGATCACGATCTAAAAGCTTGTATTGTGTTATTGATATCCAGATACTCGAATTTGACAGATTAATCAGATTCAACAAAGAATGGACATTAAAAATACTGTGTGAGAAAGACTTCTTGCACTCAGATATGAGGCACATAATGAATAGGTTAAAGTTAATGCCTTTAGAATAAAAAACTGTTACGTGGCTTGAAGGTAAACTGAACAGATCATGAGGATTGCACTGGTGATTTAATCGGAAATATGAAGAAAGCTGCTGGATATAAATGCCTTCTAGACACATAAGTTTCACACAGACACAAGAAAAGACAATTACATAGCCTTAAAAATGAACTTTTAACGCACAAAATGGACATTTTCTCCTTTTTTTAGATATGTCAAAACCAGGAGCATTCTCCAAAATTGTAGACCAAAGTTGTCTATTGCATTTAGCTGTGAAGATGTGAGACAGGCTACCAGAGGTATAATCCCTGCTATCCATGATGCTGAGACTGAGTAAGACGAAAGCTGGTAATGTAGGAGGGGGAGTGTGGAGCATCCATGTAAGGTGCTATTAATCTTTCTATTGTGGTATAAGGGTCTTTTATATAAAGGTCATTTCTTGCAAAGTTTGACTAATATATCGTGCTTATCACCTATTTCATTTTTATCAGATTTATTTATTCCTAATAAAAAATATAAAGCCACAAAGAATTGTAGTAATATTGTTTTTATTTGTGTATTTTATGCAGGCAATCCTGTACAGGTGACTCAAACTCCTTCTTCTTGCTTTAAAGAACATACTGTACTCGAGGCTACCAAAAGAACACAGCCTAATATCTACTTTCCTACAAGTATATTGTTGTCATAAGGGCTTAGGATATTTTTTAACCTGATGACCATTGAGAAAATAAATTGAGGAAATATAAGAGTATGAAAGAAAGCAATAAAATTACTTTGAGATATATAAGACAGTATAATTTTACTTACACAAGGAGAGGATTGAAAGCTGAAGTACTTAGTGTCTTTTTCAGTAGGTACTGGTGTTCATGTATCTAGTTGATTGTGGACTGGAGAGGGTTGGGGGGTTTTTTTGTTATAAAGTTCTGTGCAGTAGAGTTACAACCAAATTAATGTTACTTTTAAAATTTCATCTTCACATTTTATACTCCAGTGCAATTGGTTAGAACTATCAAGTTTTATGGCTTCTGCCTCAAATAATGACCTGTGATTATTGTTGTCTCTCTCTTTCCATTTGATTGAAGAAAAAGATTCTGACAGACTTGTTCTCCTTTTATCTTCTCCAAGGGCTATTTGAAGAAATAGAATGTTAAATATGTTTCATGATTGGAAGCATGAAAAGGGATGAGTAATAACCCCTCTGCACATCCTGGTAAAGATTACTTTTCTGTCTGGACTTTGATAATTTCCACTAAAATTCTTCAGCATGGCAAAAGTAATGAGTAAAATACTTAGTGATATAATACATTTCTAGTCTTTTTAGTCAAGGTTGCTGTTTAATAGCACTTTGAAGCTCAGTTACCTTGCAGAGAAACATTACTAAAGAAAGTAGTTGTTTTTAATTCAATACTAGGCTTTTTTATTTTTGTCCTTTTTAATTCAAAACAAACTCATTGTGTAGCATAACAAGTACTCCTTTGTTCTACTCATTCACAACTTTTAAACTTCTGTTAATGGGACTCCAGTTTAGGGGAGCCCAGTCACACTCAGCAGACTGGGAAGACTTTAACAGTGGTAAATGCTTGGGGGGATTGCAAAAGTGCCTCATGTGATGCCTTCTATTCTCAGCATAGGTTAAAATTAGAACTAGACTGACATTGCATTGGAGCCTGAGTGAGGGTTTTAAATGGGTTTGGTAATACAGGCAAGATTCATAATTTATCTCTGCTCTTGTCCAGAAAGCAATGAGTCACAGAAAATCCTTGAAAACACCAAATAATTGAGGTAAGTTGTTGTTAAACTCTTTCTGATGCTTGGAGGTGAAGTTGTTGGGAGATCTGATTACATGGGAGTGAATTTGCAGTTGTTTTACAGCCACACTTGGGAATTCACTTCTGAATTGTTGGCTGTGATGGAATGGTTATTACGGTTTTTATTTTCTTGACAAATAATAAGATCTAAGAACAAGAACTTTTTGATGATAAACTGAAAATAGCCATATACTCAGGCCCTTTGATATTTCATGGTTCTAAGGCAGTACTTTTGATTCATATGCTTTCCACAGCAAAGTCGAGTATCCCAGAGTAAGCTTTATGAGAAATAAGTATTTGTTTGACTGTATAGTATGACATACATATGGGTTTAGTAGTACAACTATTAACAAATGTCTCTTTTCTGCACAATTTATATAAAAAGATTTCTAGTTTTCTACCTAAAAACGCTTGTAATTCAAAAAATGTCTCTAAACAACAATAAATTATAGAGTAGTTAATCACTTGATCTCAGTAGAAATTTAATCTTGAAAAAATCAAGCAATTTGAATTGTAACCACTAACTGGAGCAAAAAACCTCATGCATACATGGCATTACTGTTGCATATTGGGATGGGGATGGGGAAGGGTAGTTACTCTGATGACCCCTGAAAGAGAAGCTAATCCTTCAAATTAGTAAATGTGATCACATTTATGTGGGAGAGGGAAAGAGGATACAGTCCTCTCTTTACAGGAAAAAATCCAATCCTTCTTTAGGAACCCAAAGGCCAGACTTCACTGTACCACACTGGGGTTGCCATTTGTGTCACTTCTCAAATCCTGCCATTTTTCCTTAACAAACAGAGAACAGCTAAGAATCATAAATATTAATGTATTAGACCAGATTCTTCCTTATTCAAGCTTTATAATTTGATTTTTATCCTGTCTTTGCAACAGGAAGCAATCCTGACATTTTACATTTTATTTGCTTACACATTTTAACTTGATTTCAATGTAAGACTTTACAAATAAGTATGCTAGCAAAAAACATAGTAGACATAAAATAGAGTGACTGACAGTTTGAACATAAAAATAGTCACTAAGCAATTGTGGCTTATCCAAGCCACACAAAATTATAACAGAAAAAATATGAAAGAAAGGATTGGTTCTAAAAGACAGACCTGCAGCAATTATGGTAGGGAAATACATGTATGAAAAGACATGAAATTCCTCTTTTGGTGTTAACTACCTGCTTGTTTGGAAGAAAGTTATCCTTACTTTTTTTAGTTTGAAGCATGTATAAGATGTTTTTGTTACTTGCCCCTACAAGTATCAGTAAAAAGTTAGAAAGGGAACATTCAGATCATCAGCATTCAGAGTGAAGCTAGTTGACCTTATTTTTCAGCCCTGCAAGCTTGTCTGAATATCAGCATCTTGGCTCCAGTAATGAAAATAAGAACGATTTTTAGAGGGATGCACTGATTAGGATGAGTGAGTATCCTATTTTGCAGCTCTTCAGGACAATGTGTATTAATTATCTCACTAAGGGATAGATAACTTCAAAAGTTTAGACTGAATTTAATTTAAAATGTGAATTCTGACACCCAGTAGGGCTACACAAACATTCAAAGAGAAATCAGAAGGATTTAAAAGCCTTTTCCTAAAGGTAATGCATTACTAACTATAAAATACATTGTAATGGGTTAAGCTATGAAGAAAATGAATGTAAATAAAGTATGCTAATTAATTTCCAGGAACATTTCAGTTCTTGTAAAGTGCAAAACTCCTTTAGTTACATGTATTTATATCAGGCAGGTGCCAGAATGCAGCTATCAGAATTTAACTGCCTTAGATTGCAGGTAACAGCTTCATTTCTTCCTGGGATGGGAATGAGTACTCAAATCTGCATTTGATAATTAAGGTCAGTACTTAACCTACCATTGGAAGGAACTGAGAGAAGCAGTTGTTCACTGAGTAAGAATGCAGAGACTACAAAAATACCATTTCTTACTATAAGAAAATTTAACTAGGTGCAATTACCTATTTTTATAAAGAGAAAGCAGCAGATAAAATCCTGTCAATTCTTTACATTAACTAATTTGATAACATAATGAAGTGGGTATTGCAGCATTTTAGTTTTCACCTCACTGTCCCCAGCTGATACATGAAGTGGTGCTTTGAGCCTGAAATTCAGTCAGATTCCTGCGACCAAATCTGAACATGTAAAGGATCATGGCTGAAACTGCAGTTTGCCTGGGAACATTCACTGCTGTGAAGACACTCTGGGAAGTGAGAATACACAAGATAAATGAAGAATTACAGAAAGAAAAGGAATTCAGGCAGAGGTCTGCAGGAAGGTAGGTAAATTGTAGATCTTTAAGTATGTGAAAAGCTAGAGCATATGTTACTTTTCAGAAGACTGTAATTGGTTTCTTGAAATTCATCCGGACTCTTAATTCTTTAGTTGTTACTCCAGCAGGATTCCCAATTAAATTAGAATTTATCTAGTGTTCTGTGATGAATATATTAGTGTATAGACTAAACTCCCTGAACTCAGATACTAAAATCCTCTGCTCTGTAGATATTTTAACCAGTGAAGATTTAATTTGTTGTGCTTCTGTCTCCATTGAGGCATCAACAGGCTTGCTTGGTCTTCTGTCTGGCCAATAATTTTATGAAATTTGAAGAAATCTAGCATTCTATTTTTGGAACTTCTAATTTATCAGATGTGTTTGAAATGGAACAACAAATTCAAAAGTTACTAATGGAGAATACAAGCAGAAAGAAAGAGAATTAGCCTAGTTGTCACAACTCTTGTTTAGGTCCCCTTTGGAAATCAAGATAAAAGAAGCTAGTTGACCTTATTTTGTTGCACGTATATGTGGTGGAATGGAAGGCTTTTATTTTAGGAGACTGCTTCAAAATATGCTTTGGAACTTAATTCCACATGACTTTATCTTCTGTGGCCGTGCTGCAACATGTTGAAAGTGAATTATGTCCTCCTTCTGAATGTAAATTTGAAGAACTTTAAAATAGAATTCCTATAAATTACCTCAGATGAACATTAAGTGCTTGTCTTCTCTCCAACTGATAGTATATTAACATCCAGATTTAATTAGTGTTATTTGACAATAAGGCAATTGTCTCTTTTCTTCCAGAAAATAGATAGGATAGTAATTATTATCTGTGTTCATTGTGGCACCACTGGCAGATCTTCTTTCCTTTGTAGGCTACTGCTTGTCTGGGAAGAGAGAGCTGCTTTAGCAAAGCTCAAAGAAAAAGTTATTAATGAAGGTGGAAGAGCAATTTTAAGGATAGAGGAAGAAGAATGGAAGGTAGTGTTGATAGGAATGAATGCTGCTTGGGTTGAATGACTGATGCATTAGAAAACTACTATTTACAACTTTACACTTAGAGTGGTACTATTTTTGTTCTATCAACTACTCACTGTTCTTTGCTAACAGTGAATTGGGACACACTGTTGTGAGTGTAAAAGAACGCTGGGTGTTTTTTAATCCTGAATATTAAGCATTACTCTGCAAAAACAAAGCCCAAAAGGCTTTTCTGCATTAGAAATTATATTACACTGCAAATTATGATTTTCATTATGTAAATTCTCATTTAACATTCACACACCGGAACTACTGAAATGTATCAAGGTGAAAACCCTCTGTGTTTGGGTACATGAAAATATTTCTTACTGTTTATTTTCTCTAAGAGTGAAAATGAGGCAGTAGATTCCCAGAACTCCGATTCTGTTGTTTCTCATGCACAAACAAGGGTAATCTGCTGTTAATGCTGGCAGAGTGAAGGCCAGCAGTGCTCTGAGCCATGCAGAAACACACAGCCCAGCTCCTAGAAAGTGATGAGAATTGGTCTGTGTTGAGGCTGGTGAGAACATGGCAGCCAGACCCAGCCATACTCTGCTGGTCTGCAGGCCACTGGTCCTTGTTCAGAACTCTTTGCATACAGGTGTAGTGTTTTTATCCCTCAGCTCTTCTGCTCTCAGCTGCTCATCGTTTTTTTTGACAGAATAGGAAATAGAATTTAGATCTCCCTTTATGTGCAAAAATCTATTTAGAGCAGTTTCATCTTCAGTTATATTGAAGTTTTTTTTTAGAAAAAAGAAACAAAAAAAACAAGCCTGAAACTTGTCAATGACAGAAGTGCAGGTATGTAAATCCTGGGAGCTAAAAGTGGGCAGGTTAAAGGTGTGATCAGAATGACAACCCACACTGGTGTTCCCTTCAGGATCATGGAATCATGGAATATGCTGAGTTCACAGGGTCCAGCTCCTGGCTCTGCACAGCACCGTCTCCAAGAGTCACACCCTGTGCCTGAGAGCATTGTCCAAACGCTTCCTGAACTCTGTCAGGCCTGGGGCTGTGACCACTGCCCTGGGGAGCTGTTCCAGTGCCCAACCACCCGCTGGAGAAGAACCTTTTCCTAATATATTGATGCAAACCTTTATAAAATATAAACCTTTCCCTAATATGTGTGATATTAAGATCATATCAGTTATGCTTTCTGTTTTTAACATATTTTAGGAAACAGTTCCCAGGATTCATTTTGTAACCCACATGTTGCAGTATAGCTTAAGAAGGACAGACTCTCAGTGTTTCAAATAAAACTTCTCCCTCTGCCTGTATTCTTGCATACTAAGCTGATTTTCTTCTGGTTCATATTTCTTATTGTAGACATTACCTTCGTGCTTATTGAAACTAATCCATCTCCAGGAATGGCAGCTTCACAGAACTAGTTTGCAGAAAATTCCTCAGTTTATTGGAAGATTTCACAGTCTTGTTGTTCTGGATCTATCCCGGAACTCAATTGAAAGTGTACCTAAAGAAATTGGTGAGCTGTGCTTTCTTTTATTTTAAGCTGCTTTTCTAAGAAAATTGGTCTTGCACAAATGTGCCATTTTTGTGCCCTTTGCCTATCTAATAATCCTATTGGGTAGTAAGAAAACAGATTATTTAAAATGGACAGTGAGATAGAGATCTCCAAACCACAGATACCCTTTAAACTAAAAATGGGGCTCCATGGAAGAGCCATTTCTCTGTGAAAGCTCCCCATGACAAAAAAAGAGCCTGTTTGCACAGCAGGGACTAGACATCAGAATGCAGCTAGCAAAGTGATATTAAAAAACAGACTTCATGTTCTGAGTCCACAGCATGGGTAGCCTAGTCATAATTTTTTGGTTTTGCATTTTTCCTTGAAGCACTCAACTAGAGTGCAGTTCTGTACTGAAGAGTCCTGAAGTGCTGCTATTTGCAGTTCGGTGATTTTTGTTTTGTTTTGTTTTGTGAGAACACAGAGCATTTATATAACAGTAAAAGGATAAGACAAAACAAGTAATATTGTGCTTCAAATAGAATAAACATGACCATTTCTCATTTGTGTTCTCTGCAGGGCAGCTGACCAGCCTCCAAGAGCTGCTTCTCAGTTACAACAGAATAAAATCTGTTCCTAAGGAAATAAGTAACTGCATCAGTCTGGAAAGACTGGAACTGGCTGTCAACAGGAGTATCTGTGATCTTCCTCCTCAGGTTTTGACAGACTGTTTAGTTTTGTTTAATGCTTTCTTTTGGATTTATCCAAAGCCAATTATCATTACACATTGCACTTCTGTTTTAAGCTTGGCTGTGGTACTGTGATTTCACAGTACTCCCCAGAAACACTGATGTGACCAATCTTTCTATGACTGGTCAGATTGAAGCCACATGAGAAGCACGTACCTGAGTAGCTGAAAGAGCCAGTCTTTATTTTTGCCAGATAAATGACTTGGCAGTGCTGGGAGGGCAGTGATACACTCCATATCAATGTCTCTAGGCTGGATACCTTCACTGATTTACCCCACTAAGAATCTGAAGCCTTAGCACAGAGAAGTTCCCTTCTACTTCTGAGAGTACAAATTTGTACCATATGCCAGGACACAACTCTAAGTGTGTTTACCACAACAGCTAGCTCTGAAAAAGGGTTGTATGATTTATACACTTGCCTGTGCAGAGTTGAACAATTGTTATTCTCAGATGTTGAATACAATTATGAGAGACTAAAAGCAACTACTCACCTACTATGGAACTTTAATTTTAAGTCACCTAAATGTGAGAGACCTGCATGTCTAACTATTAGTCTTTTAGATAGAGATGACAAGTATGTAACCATATTTACTTGTTTTAATTTATTTTAAAAACCAGTCATGGCAATAGTTGACAGCAATCAGTGCCTTGTGAGTGTGAGTCCAAACAGCAATAGCCAATATAGAATCTTCCAATGGAAATTAACCAAACTCCAGAATTTACAAAATCCGTGTGGATACAGGTTGCGTGGTGTAATGTAGAGTGTATAACTTTTAAATTAACAGCTCCTAGCAAATCCCTAGTGGAGATTGTGGTGATGTGAAGACCATGAAGCTTTGGTTATGTGCACTTGAGTGGCATTCAGTGTTCAGACAATTGGACCAGATCTGCCATAAAATGTCTTTGTATCACTTGAACATTGCAAAAGCACCTGAAGGCACGATTCACCAAAGGACTGAGGTGCTATGACACTTTGTTGCATTTATAGAATGTCTTGACAAAGTAGTAGAGTTCACAGCATGAAAGGTGTCAAGGTTCACTAAAATACAGTCCATGCAATTAGATACATAAAAGTCTAAATACTTGACTAAGGAAAAATGGCATATTGCATGGTGTATGAAATACTAAGGACAGTGCTGTCTTTGAAATTCTTTTTCTTGAGGCTTGGGGCATATCTGCATTGTAGTCAGCAGTTAGGGGACTTGCTGCTGGGTGGGAGGTAAAGTTCTGCTGCCTTATCAGTTCCAAACCTACCTACCTTCCAGGCAAAACTGTTACTGTCAGGTACTATCAGCTATTGTAACTCAAAACCGTTCTGTGTTTACTGCCTCCAAAATGTGTTGTAATGTTTGTCAGCATTATTAGAACACTGCTGTACTGCTGCAACAGCTACACAAAGTTGCATTAAATCTCCCCTTCTTTTCAGCTCAGTGATTTAAAGAAGCTTTCACACGTAGATTTGTGCATGAACCAGTTTACTACCATCCCTTCAGCTCTTCTCAACATGCCAAATCTGGAATGGTTAGATATGGGGGGAAATAAACTCCAGGACCTTCCTGATGCAATTGACAGGTAAATAAAGCTCAAAGCTCATCTTAGTCGCAATTCCATTGCATTGAAATTCTAATTAATAAGTACTACTTCAAAAGATAATTTTTATCTTTTGACAATAAATTCAGTATCAACTATAAGGTTAAATATTTATTGTCAATGACACTTTTGAACAGAGATTAGGTGATTATCTTGGATATGGGGTTTCCTTTGAGACTTGTTTTAGTATAAGTCCTTTATGTAGCTGAAAAATTAGTTCTTTTATAGTAATGACTGATAAGATTTATTTTCTAAATCTTAATTTATTGCACAAATACCTATTTTTCAGAATGGAAAACCTCCACACTTTATGGCTCCAAAGGAATGAAATAAACTCTTTGCCAGAAACCATTGGTAATATGAAAAATCTTAGTACTCTTGTTCTTAGCAACAACAAACTTAAGGATATTCCAGCTTGTATGAAGGACATGACAAATCTGAGGTAAGAAAAAGCAACAGAAATATAAATGAAAATACTTTTTAAAGCCTGCCTTGAGTTATATATCATAGATTGATACTAAGGGAGAGGAAAATAAAAGACATTACCACGGTTGTACAGATGGATACAATAAATCAGCATAATTACGTAATTAAGGATCTGGTCAAGCAAGTTTTGTGTAGTGAAACTTAAAGAAATAAATTACGATAACTAAAGTCTCAAATAAAAAAGTAGACTATAATATATTTTCTCAGTTCATAGCCCTCCTCCTATAACTGCCCTTTTATATCACTTTCTAAAGGCAAGAGCTTGCAGAAAAATATGTGGCAGGCATAAAAATAACAAGAAGTAGAATTTTGCCATTGAGAAATCAAGCATTCAGAATTAAAAAAAAAAAAAATTTGGCTAAAGTCTCAAATAAAAAACTCTCCTGTACTTAATATGAAAAATAAAAAATAATGTAAATTCTTAATTGGTAGAATTTGAACTACTCCTTACTATACCATGACAGAAACTTTCCTGTTGTTTGCATATTCATTTGGATTACTGGATGTTAGCCATTTTAGAGAAAGAATGCTAGACTGTATAAATCATGCTTAAGCCAAAAAGACAATTCCTGTTCTCAGCTCTTTTGGAAGCACCTCCTTCCCTAAATATATACAAGCATAGGCCCAAGGATGGACCAAGAGTAGAGACAGGACTGGCTCCTGCCTTGCAAAGTTGGGAGGAGACAATTGCACTGTTCTCATCCATTCACCTGTTTGTGAAAGCTCAACACAGCTGACAATGGGGTCAGAAACTGAAGACAAAATGATGAGCACCACAATGTTTTTTGCCACCACAATCAACTACTGTTATAAAGCATCTTCTTAGCTTACTTTACTTAATACTACTGATAGAGCGGTGAGTTTAGTATAACAAAAGTTTTATTTCATTTTGCTTAAAATACTGCTTGAGAAATCTTAATTCAGTTTCAAAAGAATTAAATTCTCTGAACAAAACTTACTGCAAGAATAACCTTTTCTGGTGAATTCCTAGATTTGTCAACTTCAGAGACAACCCACTGGAGCTAGAAGTAACACTCCCTCCATGTGAGAACACAGATGAGGAGGAGCAACAGGAAATGTTTGGCATTGACTTCATGCACCTGTATATCCAGGAGTCCCTCAAGAAAACAGGCACGGTTTTTTTATTAATTCTCATCTCTCTGCAATACATTAAGGAAGAGAAGGATACATTGGATGAATAAAATCTAGGATATGTATAGAAATGAAACAGGAATAATCTTCTTAATAAATGAGTAGCGTTTTCCAAAAAATCTGTAAACAGACTTTTACTGAGGGCAGGGGCACTTTTAACAGGAGTTGGCACAGTAAGTCTCCACACAAACAGCATAGATTCTGGTAGGAACATACTGGAACCATGGAGCACTGGAATCAATGTGCTTATCTATACCATGAATAACTAGAAGCTGCTGACTGTCTTTTGTATTTGCAATATAATCAGTTTACATAGTGAGGGTCTTCTAGCACCCTTTAATTCATGAAGCTCAACTTTTCCTATTTTTGGATGTCGTTCAGATGGTATTCCCAGAGGAGGTTTAAGGAAGAAATGCCTGTGTTCCCAACATACATCTTTTAGCAATGAAGTATCAACACCTGATAAACAGATGTTTCTCACAACTTGCTTTCCCTGACATAAAATACAGTCACTTAAACAAAACACCCCCACAGTTTCAGCCCATTTCTAAAACATGGCAAAGATTTGCTGTTCATGGTCTCCAAATTAACAGCTTAAATGTTGCAGTAAGAGACCCAAATAACCACTTTGGAATGGATATTCAGGTGGCAGCTGTTACTTGCAGAGAGCACTTCACTGCAGATATAAAATGTTCTCTCTGATCTTCATTCTGTGTTTTGTGAAGGCTTAAAAAAATGAATGAAATGCTCTTGATTTGGAACACTAAGCCAGCTTTTTTCTTATCAATATTTCATGAATGAAAAGAAAACTCAAATTAGCAAAAATATATCATGATGACACTTCAGACATAAGTTTTGTTCCTGAACAGATTCCCTAGCAGCACAGGCTGATGAAAGTACTTAGGCC
Source organism: Daphoenositta chrysoptera (assembly GCA_013397915.1). Taxonomy (NCBI): domain Eukaryota; kingdom Metazoa; phylum Chordata; class Aves; order Passeriformes; genus Daphoenositta; species Daphoenositta chrysoptera. The sequence continues at coordinate 280,098 of VZRO01002267.1, forward strand.
TACTTAAATATTTTAAGAGGAAATACAAAGCTATTCTGAACTTCAAAGTGAAAATAAAGTATGTTAACTTCTCTTATTTTAACCTATTGTCTTTCAGAAAATGTGGAAAGTTGTACTTCTGGTCCTCCTCCTGACATGAATCCTAATGAATAAAGAATGTAACTGTGAATGGAAGAAAATATCAAGTACACTCCTTCACAGCAAAGAGGCTACAACACAGAGGCATACACAGGTTTCAAATATTCTTAGGGATTTTATTTTTCCACTGATGAGAACTGGTTTGCATATTTGTAATTCCCAGTGGAACTGTAAAATATAAGACCTTTTCCTGGGTACAGGAAAGATGATGAAACGGTTTTGGTTTTGTTTTTTTTTAAGAAATCAATTAGCTTTTAAAAAAAACCCAGATGAGTTTTATAGGGGATTTTTTTCCCTACCAATTCCAAATCTATCTCCTGTCATACAGTTGGCTCTGGTATCAAAGAAGGACTGGGCACAGCTGTCAACAGGACATTCTCCAAGGACACAGCAGACTCTGTGTAATACTGTAGAGCAGCCCTGTATCCTTGTTGTTGTAAATACTCAATCCGTCCGTGATCAATCAGCCGTTTACACAGGCGGCCGATCTCCTTTCGTTCCTCAGCACCCAGTATCCTGGTTTCAGAGAAAGGGAGGAAAGAATGAGCAGTGTGAGAAAACAGTTTTGTTAATTAATGTTAGTAGTTAAGCTTAGAAAAACTACTGAAATAACTGTAAGTTCATTTCAGTCAGGCAAGCATGACTGTTGAAGTATTTTGAAACGTATGTGCATGAAAATTGTATTTTTATTTTAAAAGTATTTCTATAAGTTTAGTAATTAAATGTTTCTGCAAAATGAGTCCTCTTGAGGACCCAAAACAATTTAATGTGCCACTATGCATAACTTTTCTGCTGGAGTACATTTACTAGAAAAAAAAATGTACATACCCTTGTAAAGTATCTGAACCACTCTCTGTCCTGCTGAGTGTTTGCTCATGTTCTTCTGTGTCATCAGTTTGATCTTCACTGTCTTCACTTGTAGAAGCTTTGCTTGTGGTTTCTCGCATGCCACAAGTGGCCCAACTACTCATTCTCTGAAAATAATGGAATTCTACTGGTCCCAGTCCTACTGATTTAAAGAACTCTCTGCCTACATAATGTGTCCAGTCACACTTGTGATGGCAACACAGAGCAATAACAATTCCAGCTACAGGCTTATGGTCTTCCGTGGTGCTCTCATTGCCAGCAGATTTGTGAGGAGCCACCTCTGTCTGAGCAGCCCGGGAGCGTTTTGGTGCAGGCTCTTCATCTTCGCCATCACAGCAAGTGGTGTAACTTTCAACCAAGCATCTCAAAGCAAGATCTGGGAATGAACAAATACACCCCCCAACAAAAACAGTGTCCATAAACACCGTGCCATTATTTATACAGGCTCTATCATGGTTGGGAATGTGCTGCCCACAAAGAAAAATAAAATTATACATCACAAACTAAGCCAAAAAGCAAGTTCAATGATAACTAAAAATTGCAAATGTTATTTGAAAACATGAAAACCCTAAATGCTAAATTAATATTATGAGACCTCTGAAGCTTCTAAAGGCTTATCCTCTGGAATATTTTTTCTGCACAAGTGAATTTAAAATAGTTTGGTTAACCAATTGGTATATTGTAGGAGAATATCCTCCCTGTAAAACACACAAATATTTGCTTTAAAAGTTTGATATCTAGGACACAATCTATTTAATATGCACATGTACTTCTTAAATGCTTAACTGTGTCATCTTTGTCACAGTACCTATAAAGGTGTCATATTTGAGATGTCTTTCTCTATGTAGTAGCCATGTAACATTAGAAAAACTGTATTAGGTTTAAGTTATCTGGCCAGAAACACAATCTCATTTGTGTTTTGGATACATATTCAGACAGCCAATAAAAATGTGGAAAGAAAAATATTTCAAAGAAGAGGCAACTGTGCTAAAAAAAGTACTCTTAAATACATGATCCATGTCACCACACACAGTTCTCTGTTCTAATCTATTAAAGCCAAGAAAGGCTTTACTTCTGCCTAAAGTATCCTTACATCTACTATGTTTTACTATTCCACTGGAGTCAATAGATATTTAGAATATAATTACTGTATTCACCAACAAAGGGTTAGAGGGCAAGAACAGCTTAAAAGGACAGTTTGGAAGATCAGTCCAGAGTGTAAGGTTTAGTATCCTGACTTTCTGCAGTTCCCACATCTATAATTCATACCTGTGGCAGCACCACACAAATGCTTCCCAATTCCTACCACTGGTAGTTTTTTCTTCTCCAAAACAGGTACCTTATCTGGAGGGAAGAAAAAAAAATAAAACAACCAGGAAAACCCCCATCCAATCCACAACTACCCCAGCACCTCTATGTTTTTTCTGAATAATATAATTTCAGCACACTTAGAAATAAATGTTTGTCACTACTAAATATACAGTGATTGATACATTCAGTTATAAGCTACTCAAAGGAAAGAGTCTTTTGTTAAGATAAATTAAAAGAATAGGATGCTGTGGCTGGGAAGCACATTTAACCATTCCAACCTTTCTATACTGCCTATGAAAGGTAAATATGACATTGATGCATCTCCTGCTGACAGGTGCTGCCACAAATTCTGTAGCATTGATGGTGCATCACTTGCTTAATTCTACACATAAAACACAATGTAAACATGTTTAATCCTACAAGTGCTAAAAAGCCTTCAAAATGTATTTGTTTTAGTACTGCTCACCTGTAATAATGCCCCATGAGTGTATAGAAAGTAGGAAACTTTAAAACTCCATTTAATATATATATGTGTATATCTATGTATATTTACACATGCCCATGTGTATATATGTGTATACACAGCATCAACATGTCCAAGCAACTAATGAGAATAATCTTCAAAACCAAGTACATTTAAGTGTGCTACATAAAAACTGACTGGAACACCAGTATTCAAAATTTTAAAATAAGCCTCTATTTCAGAATGACACAGGCCAAGAAGGAACTTACTTAAACATAAGTGCTGGATGTCTACTTGAAGTCTCTCAAATATAGAATCTCTCCTCTTATGTTTTCCATCCACCTGTTTAAACAGAACAAGATCATTAAGTAGTAGTGGCCACTAATAATTATAATTTTGCTCCAGGTATTAATGTCAGACTTTTTTCCTGTGAAGTCAACATCTGTGAATTTCCACCATTAAACACCAGGACTTTTTTCTAGTAAGTTTGCTATTCGTGAAGTATGGAACAAGTTATAAACTTGTAAAATTTAAATTTATTGAGGATAAAAAATAAATACTAACAGCTTCAATGGCAATGGTTTAAAAATTATACTTTACTAATGTGACAATATCCTCTTACCTTGAATCTTGTGGTTGCCCTTTCCACAAGCAAAAACTGAACATTTTCAACATTCTGTAAGGCAACATCAACCCAATGAGACAGCTTTCCTCGCCCAGCTCCAAACTCAACAAAACACCTTCCTGGACCAAGTAAATGCAATTTTTCCATGTTACCTAAAATAGAAGCCTACAAACATCAAAAGATTATTTGTGAACCAGGCAAAGTATTGTAGTACCAAAACAAACCAAGTATTGTAATGCCTTATAGAAAAATTATTCCTTCATGAACTGCTGAAGAGTTTTTTAAGCCTTCCTTTCAGTGAGGGATTAGGGAAAAGATGATGTGTGTACAGAGGAAAGGGATTATATCTTCTGTTTTATCCTATCAGATTTCCTCTGCAGGAGGCAACTGGCATTATGCACCCAGTCACTCAAATTTACAGCAGCACAATTCCACATTCAAACCCCTCTATAGTTATTAGTAAATCAGACCAAACCTGTTGTTTCAGGTGTTTGAAAGCAGAATCCCCATTCTTGGGGTCATTTAAGGCTTCTTGTAAAGCCTGGTGGGACAGTATTTGTTCCTTAAGATGAAGTTCCAGGCCTGTAGGCAAATGCAAAACTTTTAGATATAGCTTTCCAGTTTCCAAGAGTTCCTAGTTTGTAACACACATTACAGTTGTGACATGAGCTCAATTTGTAGCACTAACAAAAGTCTGTTGGGAGCATAAATCTCTCATCATATGTTTATACCAGAGCCATATTGTTATCTATAGTGATATCAGAGTGTGAAAAAAAAAGAAAATCAAAATGAAACGAACACAGGATTGGTGTTTCATCATTCTTTCAATCTAGTTTACTTTCTGTAGTAAAATTTAGCTATTGGAGGTCTGCCTGATAATTATTTCAGATGTGTTTTATGCCACTTGTCTCATATTTCTACAGGTATCTAACAACAAAAATAACAATGAAATATTTAATCAATTCAATTTAAAATCTCTTATTTTTAGTATTTAGTATTAAACTCACCTACAATTGCTTTTTTCAACTTGACAATTAAGTTCTGCAGCTCTTCGATAGATAGAGAAGATAGAGGAACCTTTTCAAGGAAAAAAAAAAGTGACACCAATGAATACGAGACCTTTTAATTTTTCTGTATCTTCATAGTCATATGACAAATTGCAACATGTAATGTAAGGACTGAACTTAAAACCAAATAATGTACTCACTTGTTTTTCTGGTATTTCTGCTACATCTTTTAAACCGGCATTAATATCTTGAACAAAGTAGACCTTTAAAAAAATCAAAAGAAAATAAATTTGGTTTAATTAATTACCAGGAAGCAAAAAGCTAAATTCTTCAGTGTTCTTATGGTAAGATATGTAGCAATAGGAATCTACTGCAAAGTAAGATTTTACAAGTAATTTTCCTTCCTATAGTCTGATCCTGAATCCCAGCTAGAAATGACTCTTCTGACACAGTTTTTACAAGATTGAACATGTTCATAAGAGTTATGCACTCAGTGCTTACTAGACAGATTCCAGAGACCTTTTTAAGGTTTCCCAGGTATTGCTAAAAGTGCAAGTGTTACTAATAAGGTAATGCACCTTAGGTATTACTATGGTTTCCCAGGTATTACTAGTAAGGCAGAAAGGCAGGCAGTAAAGAAGCCATCCTCTGCTTTCTTGGAAGAGCTGTGTAAACACGCCCTGTTCCCTCAGCAGCTGTCGGCCAAGCTTTCCATGTCTCACTGCCAGCCCGACTGGAGCGGGCAGTTGGCTGGAATTCCTGGAGCCTCCCTGCTGGATTTGCTTTCCCAGGACAACCTCTCACCCAGCCTCTGAAATGAATGGCACTGGAAGAGCCTGTTCCCTGGGTGCGTTTCTGAGAAAAATGGATTCAACCTTTTTATTTGTAACTAAGAACTGAAAAATTGTACCAAATTACAATGAGAAAGGGCAAAGAATATGAGGGGACTGGAATGTGAGCTGCATTTCAGCAAGTACTTATTGAGCTTCCATCCTGCCAAAGTAGTGCTTTGCTAGAACTGCTGCCCCGCAGCTCAGAGATGCTGTCAGCACAGAAAATTCTCTGCAAGGCTGTAATGTTTAAGGTCTTAAATCCGAGAGGAAGTGCTGAAATTACACTGCACTTACAGGCTTTGGCTTCTCTCTTGAGTTACATTTTTTTAAATGCTTTTGTAGTTGGTCTTCATACACAGTGCTAAAAGCCAAATGGAGAGAAAAGTAAGTATCGTGTGAATACTGACAAAGAACAGGAAAAGTATTTACATTTACTCACTGTTTTGGATCAAGAGGGCACGGAATTCTTTTTCTGTCATTTTGTTCCTAGTTAGAAAAGTTTTAGAAAACACTTCAGCATGCATTCAGCGTCCTGTTTCAAAAAAGCTGTTGAGGTGCACCAGCTTCATAAAACATCTATTCAGAACAGGTGGGTTAACAGGAACGGAGAAACTGAGACGAGAACTTAATACTCGACTGGATCCCAAAAGAATAAACCCCTGATGCAAGGGCAGCGCTACTGCTGGGCTGTCGCGAGTGCCCGGCACACGAAGGCTCAAGGGAAGGCACAGGCGCTGCCTCTCCCCCCGCGCCGCCAGAGCGGGGCAGACCCCGACCCGCCCACCCTCCCGGCCGGGGAAGGGTCCCTGCACCTCCTCGTGGCCGTGCTCCCCGCAGAAGCGCCTGCCGGCCGCCGGGACCATCCTGCAGAAGCGCCCCTTCCTCAGCACGAAGTGAGCGCAGCGCCCCGGCCCCGGCCCCGGCGCCGCCATCGCCGCTCCCGGCGGCCCCCGCGCCGCCATCTTGCGGCCCCTCCCCGCGGGCGGGAGCAAGATGGCGGCGGAGCGCATCTTCGACCGGGCGGTGTCGGTGCGAGTGCGGGGCGGCGGCTGCGAGGAGCGG
>VZRO01002267.1:286450-313070 GCA_013397915.1 Daphoenositta chrysoptera
TCGGCAGAGGCGCCGCTGCTCCCGGGGCTGAGGCCGCTCGAGTGGCCGCCGGCCCCGCGCGGTGTTTGGCGTCTCCCTGGCCGCAGCCTTGCCCGCGGGCCGTCCCGCCACAGCCCCGGGCCGCGGCCTCCTCAGCGCCCCGCGGGCCCGAGCCGCCCGTGCCGGGGTACGCACGGCGGTGGCGTCTGGGGAAGTCCAGACATGCCTTGTGTGAAGTGTCTGTTCAAAATACAGCGAATTTCGGTGTTATGGGTCCTGTCTGGATTAGGCAGTGTGTGCCTGGCTTCCCTGTGTGAGAAGGCTCCGAAAGGCTGATGTCTGTGCTGTGTGTTGTAACACAAGTACTCGACAAGAAGTCATTGCAGACAAGATAACACTGAGTAAATGATTATCAGAAGTTTGAGCAAGCTTTAATAAATTTCAACAGGCTTTTCCAAAAGTTCTAGTTTCTGGACAAAGTTTCAAAGCTTCTGCCTTGCTATTTAAAGCCTGGTGAATAACCAGTAAGCAGCAAAAAACCAGCTCTGACTGAGGAGCTACAATGACTGAAACTGCTATATTTTAGTTGTTGTCATCGGTGCGAACTTTCATAGTGTTTCTGCCTGAATCTTTATTTTTAAAACGTCATTAATTGCTTTAGTGCAGCTGTGAACACATGTTATTTGGGGAATGTTTTCTTGATTTATTACTGAGTTTCATCTTTTTGTACACAGGAGATTAAATGTTCGAGTGAATATTGAACTACTGTCAATTTCTAATCCTGTTCATAAAAAGGTTTGTAAATGAATCATATCTGTGTCATTCATTAGGTATTACCTGAATTTCATTTATAAAAGGATAAGTAGAAAAAGGAAAAGCAAAATGTGATTTTAGTGTTTGCCTTTTCATTTTAATTTTTTATATAATTTTTTGAGTAACTTAGTTGGTTTGGTATTGCATTTTTCCACCTCTGCCCCGCCCCAGCCTTCTTAGCCCTCTCTTTTAGTTTGGCTGTTGATGGGTCTTAGCAAACTTGCATATTAAAGTATTTGGAGATGCTCAGGGGAACATGAGTTAGAGGTTAAAAGTACCTTTAGTTCAAGGTACTAAATTGGGAGTAAAAACAAAAAAAACCTTCTCAGGGAAAATAGCAATGAGACCGCTATGGAGATTTTGTAATCTCTTCTGTTTTGTGTCTGAATTTGTCATGAAACTGTTCATTCTCCCGGTACGATGTTAAGATTTTGCCATAAGGGTTGCTATAATGTTGCTGAGTACAGGTTTGTTCGTAAAGGAGTACAGCAGCTTTTGGTAAGATTCTGCTGCTGGTGGCAGTGGTAATAGTACTTCCCACTGTGCAGGAGCAGTTCAGCTGGAAGTGTGCACTGAGCTGCAGCCTGTGATAGGAGGAGCCTGGAAATGCAGTTGAGCACAGCAGGGAGTGATCAGTCTCAGAGAACTTCTGATGCTTGATCAGCTAATGGGACCTCAGACCAAGCAGGCATTTTTATCCCACCCACCAATCCACCCCAGCTGGCTTGGGGTGTCATTAGTTTTAACTTCAACTGGCTGTGTGTGTAAATCCCTGAGTTTGTTTATGCGTGTCCAGCTGAGAGTTTTGTTGGTGTTAGTGGTACCTGAATTACTGAAACAAGTTGCAGTTGTGTGTATGTACATGTGCTGTGGTCATGCTTCATTATGTTGGAACAGCTGACACGTTTCTCCTTACCTTTGTGCTTCTGCTAGGGAATATCCTTCCCACAGGGACAAGCCCTGTTGCAGGGAGCAGCTGCCTGAGCCGAATGTACTGCATAACCCCATCCTTGGAATTCAAGGCTCAATGCTTATGGAGAAGGCAGTTTTTCCAAAACACTGTGTAAACCCCCAGTGAACAAACGAGTGTCTACTTAAAAGCTAAGCAGCAAAATGCTGCAGTTTTCCTTATGGGATTCCTGTACTTCAGCTGTATCCCATCTGCAGAGCTCAGTATTAAAGTATATAAAATCAGGTGATGGTTTCATAAATTTTAGGAGCAGTATGCTCTGAAAGACTTCCAGTTATGGGAGTAATGTCTTAGTGAACCATTACAGTGGACTGCTAGTTCTACACCCCATTTCATGAGGGGGAAAAAATAGCAAATAGGTTTTTTTCTGGAAAATGATGGATGCACATTGAATTTGGAAACTTTTGCTGCTCAAAGTTTAAGGTTTTGACTTGGTTTGGTTTTGTGAAAAAAAATTTTTCTTGCTTTCCCGCTGTAATATTTGAAGTTGTGTGAAATTGTAATGTTTTACACATTCTGAATTAGTTGCCACAATTCTATTGTATTTTTGGCTAAGCAGCAAAAACATTCAATCCTGTTTGCAATGCTGGTTTAAAATATTTAAAGACTCCTGGGTAGCTTATAGTATTTTAATCATATTTAAATGTACGTCTTTTCAGGACTTAGCTGTTCGACTGACTGATGATACTGATCCTTTTTTCCTTTATAACCTTGTCATATCTGAGGAAGATTTTCAAAGGTGAGTGAAATTACAGTATTTTCTCTGTGAAACATTTCTATATGGCAAAAAAGAACAAGGGAACATTTCTAGCTTAGAATTCAGGTTTTGGCATTTTTCAGTTGCGGGGTTTTGTCAGTGTTGTTCTCGGAGCAGTCCGTGAAACAGCCAGGTTCAGGAGGGTGACCAGCTCCGATTACACAGAGGAGTGTTGGGATCCCCATGCTAAGTTCCCTGCAGGGACACAGTGCCACAGTTCATATTCCTGCTGGTATCTTCTGTTAATCCAAACTGCTTCATGTAGACTATTGTGTGTGTGTGAACTAGTTCAGGAAATAATTACGAGAGGTAATTCTGTTTGCATGGACATGGATTCACAGACCTAAGCCTGTGTCTTAGGGGTTTCTTGCATAATTGTACTGTTGGGTCTCCTTACTTGATCAGAATTTGAGCAAATAATCAAATTTGGATTCCAGGCATAAACAGATGAACAGTTCGTTTTCTGTTTCTTTGGGCATTTATTATATTTTTTGCTTTGTTTTGTTATCTTTTTTTTGTTTGTTTGGGGTTTTTTGGTGGCGGAGTGGCTTTGGTGTTGTTTTTTAAAATGGGGGTGTGATCAGTGTGTGGATCAAAAGGCAAAAGCAAAATAGCGTTTGCAAGAGAGATGTGCAGAAGTGTTTTGCTGCACAGAGGCACAGCTTTGTGCACGCACTGCTGGGTGTTTGTGGCTGTGGAGAAGGGGGCAGTGGAATAGGTGAGGAGGTGATGGAGGTGGTGGCTGAGTCTCCCCTCCTTGTCCCGTGCTTGTTCCCTCTGCTCTGTCCCTTAACTGCTCCACTCTGTGGTGTGAGGGTGATGCCTACTCAAAAGGGCACATTTGTTACACCACAGCAACGTCTGAGTTTTAATTAGTGCAGCCCATGTGCAAGAACTCTTGTAATCAGAAGTATCCTCTGGGGGTTATTATCCAAGATGTGCTCTAGGATGACCCTGCTCAAGCAGGGAGGTTGGACCAGCTGACCCACTGTGGTCTCTTCCACCCTGACCACTGCTGCGATTTTGTGATGCATGGACACATTTCTGATTGAAAGTAAAATGCTAGTAAACTCTAATGACATGATCAGAACTGGTTCTTTCTGTTAGTGTAAACAAAATATTTTATAGGAAATAAATTACAGTTCTCTATGTTGTTAACTTTTTTTCCCCTGTCTGTTTATATAGTTTAAAATCCCAACAAGGTCTCTTGGTAGACTTCTCTGCTTTCCCGCAGAAATTTATAGATCTGCTTCAGCAATGCATTCAGGAGCAGAACAAAGATATCCCAAGGTAGGTCACATGTGTGTGCCACATTACTCTGTGTGTACCTCTTGAGTTCTTAGTCAGTCACTCAGACTGACAAGGGGAAGTAGAAAGAGGATAATCTGACCTGCCCTTGACTTCAGTATAAGTTGGTAGACGTAACTGGCAAAACCTGAATCTTTGGAGGAGAATTCTTTCTTGAGCAAAAACTGGACAGCCTTTTACTGCACATATGAAAATATATTTTACTGGGAAATTGCTTAGGATCTAGACATAGTTTCAGGGAAAAAAATATGCTAAACATTTGATTATCTTGGTTTTTCCCTAGGTTTTTGCTGCAGTTAGTTTCTTCAGCACCTGCTCTGGATCACACACCTGTCTCTTTAAATGTAGTGGAGACCAACCCCTTCAAACACCTTACCCATCTCTCTCTAAAATTCTTACCAGGAACTGATTCAGAAATAAAGAAGTTTTTAGCCAACTGTTTGAAATGCCTTAAGGTAAAATGAAAGTTTTGTCATAACTGCAACTAAGCCTTGATGCTGTATGTACTTAAGCATTTGTTTCATTGTGAGTAATTCAGAAGTATGTACCAAGTTGTATGCTCTGGTTTAATTTTCCTTTTAGCCCAAATATGTCATTGCATGCAGCTGCTGTTGTAAAATGTGAGTTGTTGCTGTGACCCTGGCAGTGAAAGCACTCTCTGTGTGTTGGGCCCGCAGTGCCATTAGAAGTGGCAGGAGCAGAGGTGTTCTGATGCAGTGTGCAGCTGCTGGGTGCTGGGGGCCAGAGCAGCTGCTCAGTGACCTACTGGAACCTCTCAGCCTTTGTTCTGCACTTGGCTGGAGGAAAGCATGGTCTGCTGGTAACTGAGGCTTGATGGATGTCCAAGGACTAGTGGCTATAAACACCAAATTAAAACTGGAATGTTGATGCAGTTTCATAGCAGGCTTGGTTTGATTTAATGAGAAATTAAAGGTCTATTGTTGGACTGTTGTTTGTTTCAGTTTCATAGCCTGGGATTTGTTTCTCCTACTGTGCTGTCATTGTTTCTAGGCAACTAATAACCCATTTTAATAGTATAGATTTACAGTATTTTAGTTGGTTTGTTGTTTAGGTAACTCCTTTGTAAACAAGTCTTCATGATAAGATACTATTACCTTGTAGAAATTTGGTAAGAATTTGATTTGGGGTTTTTGCACTGTGGGCTAATGCCTTTTCTTTTACATTTACTAGTTATATCTTATTCAATATGACACTTATTTAATAAGGTGATCTTTTGACAAATACAGTGGGTATATGGGTGCTTAGGCAGGCTGTGCTGATTAAATGGAAGCTAAATACTACTTGTGTTTTGGGAGCTAAGGATTTGACTTGATGTCAATTTGTACATAGGAGGATAAAACGGTGTTGGAAGAAAAACTTAAAAAAACTGAAGAGGATCTTATCAGGCAACTGAACTACACTCAACAGGTAATTTTTAAACTTTTGTGTGTTGTGCTTTTTTGGTTTGTGGAAAATGTCCCTTTTTGTAGGCTGGTTGGTTAGCCACTACCTAGCCAAGATAATGGACTTGAGAGTGAGTGAAAAGAGGAGAACAGTCTACTGTAGCTTTTCTAGAGAGTGAGTAAAGCCTGCAGCTGAAGAATTAAATTGGGTTCTTGTAATACTCAAGCAGAATTCTGCTTTATTTTGTGCAGAGGTCTGTCTGTGTATGCACACACAAATTGAATACTAAATATATGGTCATGTGAAGATAAGTGATAAATATACTTCATATATTCCATGGAAAATCCTTTTAGTTGGAAAAATTGTGAAACGAGGTAAATAAATTGGAAGTCTTGGACTTAATTAAATACTCGACTCCTTTTTGATTTTTGCAGTCAACATAGTAATCCCCTCACTTTTGTATTTCAAGAGAATGATTTGGGTCAGATTCTACAATTATCAAGGTGACTTTTTTGAGGATAATGAAACAGAACAATTCCATTAAAACTGTTATCAATTATTTTTGCAATGGAATACTTGTTTGCCTCGTGTCTGCAGCTTCAGTTTGAGTTACTGTGGTGTGTTTGCTGAATTGGAATGCAGAATTACAAATCAAAAAGAGGAAAAGATGCTGCTGAAGAACTTTATTTCTTTTTTTCCCCTAATAGAGTTCTCTGTGTTACAAGGGTAGGGACCATTAACAGGCTGTTTTTGCACTCTTAAGTATTGGTTGGGAAAAAAATGCAGTTGGGAATTAAGATTATTTTTATCCACAGCATTAAGAAAAATGCTCTTCAGCTTCTCAGTGCCTTACTTTTCCTGGTTACAAAATTAACATATTTCAGCATCTGGTGCTGAAATCCAGACTTTTTTGAATAATTCCACATCCTTTTAGTAACTAACAGTAAAGAATCCTTCAGTATTGACTGAAATGCTTACATTTTTAAACTCTGTGCTTTGTCAAACTTAAACAGAACTTGTCAGAGAAGAGTCGGGAACTTGACAAACTGAAAAACGAATGGACGTCCTACACTACAGCTCTGAGCAACAAACACTCCCAGGAGCTGACAAGTGAAAAGGAAAGAGCTCTCCAGGTACGGTGGTTGGAAAGAATGAACAGGATTCTTGTATGGGAATGTCAGATTCATCGAATAACTGCTGCATTTCTTTGCTTCTCACAGGCACAAACTCAGTACCAACAACAGCACGAACAACAGAAAAAGGAGTTGGAAAATTTGCATCAGAAAAGTATTCAGCAGTTGCAGAACAGACTCTCAGAACTCGAGGTCATCAATAAAGACCTGACAGAGAGGAGATACAAAGGAGACTCCACAGTCAGAGAACTGAAAGCAAAGCTTTCTGGATCAGAAGATGTATGGCTCCCCAATACCCAAAATCAAGCTTACTACTGTTAGAGCATTACCAGTGCCTGCCTGGGCGTGGCAGAGCAAATATAGCATATCAAGTTTATTCATCTCTTCTTCATTCTATATTATGCTTACTAATTAAATATGTCTGTTTAAATTACAATTACAGGTTTTCTTGAAAAATAAAATTCAATTCCTTCCCAACTTTTAGGAATGTCAGAGAGCAAAGCAGGAGGTGCTGTCTCTGCGCCGGGAGAACACAACTCTGGATGCTGAATGTCATGAAAAAGAAAAACTCATTAATCAGCTGCAGACACGAGTTGCTGTCCTGGAACAAGAGATCAAAGACAAAGATCAGCTCATCACCAGAACAAAAGAAGTCTTGGATGCGACACAAGAGCAAAAGGTTTCTTCATGAATTTTCTTTAAACTTGGTAGAACCTTCTTAATTGTGGCTTCCATAGAGTAGCTGCTGACCATTTGTTATGAATACAGCAAGTCAGCTTTCAAATGTAGTTAAGATTCTAAATTATGGCATCAAAAGTATAGTGGGTTCAGATTTAATATTGTGGTACTGGAGTTACAGTTTATGGTACTTTTGGTAAGGAAAAAAAGGATTAATTGCGATCCTATAAAATTTGACTGAAAACCACTGATTTCTTGTAAGGATAGTTCTCAAAGAATTATGAACATTCTCCTTGAAATCATAAGCAATGTCTATCACAGCTTTATTATATTTTGTAATGTGTTCAAGGTGATACTGGAAGAGAGTACAGAGGAAAAACAAAGGCATATTGAAAAATTAGAGACAACAATTAAGTCACTGTCAGCTGAACTCCTTAAGGTTGGTTTGAACCTGACAATTCCCTTGTGCAACATCTCCCTTATTCTTAGGTGTTTATTTTTGTAATACATGGTTTGTTTTTTTTTAACAGGCTAATGAAATTATCAAGAAGTTACAAGGAGATTTGAAAACTCTAATGAGTAAATTAAAATTGAAAAATACAGTAACAATTCAACAAGAAAAACTATTGGCAGAAAAAGAAGAGAAGCTTCAAAAAGAGCAGAGGGAATCGCAGGAGATGGGACAATCCCTTCGAATGAAGGAGCAGGAGGTATTGATGGCTTAACCTTCTGTGCTGGAAATGCTGTTGTATGGACTTGGTTGGGTTTTGTGGGGTTTAACTTAGTTACAGCAACAAGGTCTTAAATCTTTCCATGCAATAGAATATACCTTTTTATTTAGTTAACATGTTTATTTAAATGTGTAATTAACTTTCAGGATTTTTAATATTAACCTGATTTGTAAAAGCCATCCATTTATATGGAAGAAAACTAAAATTGTTTTGAGAGAACAAAGCAGTGTGATGGATGAATCAGCATCCTATAGAAGGCACATTCATGTGTAAGTTGCTGAAAGGAACAAGAACAGAGTGAACCTTTTTTTCTATTAAGGACATTCCCCTGCTTAGAGTCCTTGCACTTTTTAATCATAGAAAAATAAAGTTCAGAAAGGATTCTGGCTGTCACCTTGTCAAAATCCTGGGTAAAAGTAGGGCTTCTTTTCAAAGAATTACCATGTTGCTTTTGTGAAAACTAGTTCAAACTTCCTTTATTTTAGTACAACTTCAGAAATGCTTTTTTTGTAGTTGTTTGTAGTTAGTATAACACTAGTAGTATAACACTTCTGATGGTGTTACAAATATTCTGGGAATTACAGGTTTGCAAGCTTCAAGAACAGCTAGAAAGTACAATACAAAAACTCGAAGAAAGCAAGCAGTTACTGAAAACCAATGAAAATGGTAGGTTATAGACTAAAAAGACTTTCAAAGACTTTAGACTTAAGACTTTCAAACTTAGAGAGTTTGATTTCTCCCTCTGTAAAAATGACCCACTGATCTCACTGCTCCTGAAATTGATGGAAGCAGCTTTTGGGGTTTTTGTGAAGGGCTGCAATTATTGTCCTGTATGGAAAACAAGCCTCTGGCTGTTGTGGGCCTGCAGTAACCAAGAGCTGCACGTAGAGGGAAGCCTTTCCTTGGGGCTGGTGCTTGGGGCAGCGGGGTGGGATGGGTGCTCAGAGGCTTGGAGGTGGGGAGGAAACTTCAACGAATGGCTTTTGCATGGGACTGGGGAGGAAGAACACCCAGTGAGCTGTCAGTTTTTGTGAGGAGGGGCTACTGGCCATTTCAAACAGCTTGTGAGAGGGAGAAAATGGACTTGAGCTTTTTCTTCTCTCTGCAGTTATCACATGGTTGAACAAACAGCTGAGTGAAGTTCAGATGGCAAAGAAGCTGGACACTCCTGCCAGTGCCCATGGTGGTGGGAGGACTGCTGTTTCACCTCATGGCATGGTAAGGCAGAGCTGTAAATAACGGGCTGGTGAGGTGGTCATCAGTTGCTAAAATGCAGGGCTGTAAACGAGGAAAAAAAAGGTGTTTTCATCTTCCAGGCCTACACTTTTGGGTGGGTGTGGTTTGGGGTTGATAATTTGTTTTTCAACAATATTATACTCTGCTGCATGGTTCTTGTCCTGGGCCTTGTAGGTGAGAATCTTCTAAGATCTCATTTATGTAAAATACACAAAGCAATACAGAATTAGCTTGGAAAAGATGGAGTGCAGTGTGAAGGCAAAAAAAAGAAGGCATTTTTGTGTTGAGAGGTTAACTTACTGATTCTCTTTGTAAAGGTTAAAATCCAAAGTGTACCATTTGAATATTTGTACTGGTGATTTTTAGAAACAGGAAAGTGAGGGCTAAGGAACACTGCCTGCAGTCATTGTTGAACACTGCAACTTGCTGGTTCTCACCGTGTGTTGTACAAATCTCTGCTGTCACAAAGCAGCAACGGGAACTGATGAGCTGCTTGTTCACAGTGGAAGGGCATGTTCATACAAAGAGGTCTCTTGATCTGTAGCTAGATACATTTAATATTTTAATCAATTACAGGGTGTGTAGCTTTTTACTAGCTGAGTGCTCACCTCATCTGACTTTAAAAAAGTTACGTTTTCCTTAAGTGTACGAATCTTGGAAAAGTGATATTTTCTTCCCATCAGGAGGACTCGCATAAGTGTTGGCTATGTAATGGCAGTTAGTTGTTAATTTTGGAATCTTGGATCTCTACAATTACTTGAAGAATTGTGTTTCTCCTTTATGGATGTGTTTCTGTTTCTTTCACAGCCTGACCGACCATCCTTTCACAGCTCAGGAATCAGTCATCCCATTTCTCCTCTCTATGCCTTCCACAACTTCCTGGAACCGACACACAGCAAAAGTGGGATTTCCCAATGTCCAGTACCAAAGGCAGGCACTTTGACTCTTTTGTTTGGTTAAGAATGTGACAATATAAACAATCAAAGCACAATGCTTTGACTATTTCTCAAAGTACATAAATATCTATTGTATTTACTCTTGGGCTCCTTGCCGGGAATATTGTGACTGTTATTCTATATATTCTATGTTATAGCTAATGCTTGTCTCTCGCAGGCTTTGCTGCACAGCAGGGCCAAGGAGGTGTAGGAACACGAATCCCTGGGAATTTGGCTCTGGGAATGCGCTGGGGGAGGGGACTCTCAGATCTGGACCAAGTCTTAACCTGCAGCTCTTTGTCTCTGCAGGTTCAGTTGAACTCACAGCTTTCGAAATCGAGTCGATGTTCGGATGCTCACACAGCGCCTGCAGCCGCTCACCCGGCGAATAAGGAGAAGTGAGTGTCATCTATTTAGTATTTTTATTATTTTATTTATAAAGCCCATTGTCATTTTGGTGTATTTGGAACTGAGTAAAATGGTTCTAGTACCAAGCCTAGCTCTGTGGTCTGCCTTTCTTCGTTACCGTGCTAATGAGTTTCAAGTTGTGTTGGTCTGTCAAAACCAAAGGAAGAGCTGTGCTTTCAGGAGTGGGCCCCAAGGAACAACAGTTCAGTGTTGCTCCTGTGGACAGATCTAAGCCATCAAGTGCTGGCTCACTGAAAAAATTAGTTCTAGGCTGTTCTTAACCAACTCAGTGAGGGTTTAAGTGGTAAAGGTCATAGAAACACAGTAGTCACACTTCTGCTGAAGGTTTTCCTGAGCAAGTCTGTAGCCACCCTCGTTGTAATGCACTAATAAACTGCATTTGCTTTGAATTGTAATTGGCCTTTCTGTTTCTAGTGGTGATCAGCTAGGGCTGGAATCCAAGTATTTCAAGAGAAAAGATGACAGCATTCCCTTGCGAGGGCTTAGTCAAAACACACTCAACTCGGGTGAGTACGAAACAGTTGAGCAAGGCCTTATTTGAAATGTACTTGAAGGGCAATAACAGCCGTGGTTCAATGCAGTGTCCTGTGCTGTTCTGCAGAGTACCTGAGACCCTACTTGCCAACTAAAGCCCAGCCATCACCAAAAGCTGCTGGAACACCAGCCTCGGCCTATTTTCCTGGATCATAGACAGGTTCTTACAGTAAGAGTCCTCTTTTAACCATTAGGGGGATTTTTTAATGTCCTGCAATAGTGTGTTAGTTAAGTATCAGTGTGAACTGACACAATTTTATGAGCCAGTTTTCTCTGAGGAAGGGAGCTTGACCAACTTGGATGATGTTTCAGTGCTTGAGCCTAAGGACAAGAAGATAAAGCTTTAAGGAGCTTTAGTGGGAACAACACTGACATCACCAGGGCTGTGCAGAATTTTCTTAGTATACTGTCGACCCTGTAAATCCTCCTAAAAAACCCACCAAAGTGCTTGGATTTTTAATACCAGGTGAAATGTACATTCCCTGAGTGAGAACACTTACCTGAATTTCTATTTCTTGACTCCTTTTAGAGAAAGGATGAGGCAGAGGGAAAGCACAGGAAAACTGTGCTGTCCATTTTAGTAATGGTCAAGCTTATACATTGGCATGACTGCCTCACTAATTCTCCCTTGCAGTTCAGTTTTAAAAACTTGCTTAATTTTGGAACTAGCTTATTTAAATTGCATACAGACTTACAAATAAATCTCATACTAATAATGCTAAGTTATTTTACTGAAGGTATAAAATTAAAACTTAAAATTCTCACTCTTGGTTCCCCTAACTTTTCTGTTAATTGTTCACTATTACATTCCACAGGCCACCATGCATAAAACATTAAAAGGTAAAGCAGCTGATGGTTATAGTTAACTGTTGCCAAGTATCAACATCTAGAAGTTACTTTATTTTTTTTATTTTTATAAATAATACTTTACAATTGTGAGACTATACAGAAATTTTAAGATACTCTTACATGTATTCAGCTTGTTCTACTGTTTGGGTTCAAATGCTAGAATCATGTAACAACCCATTCTGTGCCATCTTTTATTTGGTGTTCCCTGCAGAACGAGCAAAGTACCTTTATAATGACTATTCCTTACTTTTGTTAAAGATATTTCATTCCTTTTTACCCTAGTTACTCAAGTGCACCCAGAGGATTGAGTGCTTCACTGGTTTGGTTTGCTGTGTGAAATGTGTAAATTTGTTTATAAATTAGCACCATGTTAATGTGGAGTGTCTGGTTTTGTCATGTGTATAATTCAATGGAAATATTAAATGGATTTTATCAAAAGCTCTGATTAGTTAATGTTTCAGGAGTACTAAATCACCATCTCCACTGTACTGCAATGCCCAGCTGAGGTAAGCACCAGAACAGCTGTATTGTATTTACCTTTTTCTGCAGTTTTCCTTGTTGTTATTGTGCCCCAGGCAGCGCAGTGCTACAGGCCCAGCCCTGCAGCTCCTCTCTCCAGCTGTCCTCAGGGGTCAGAGACTGAAGCTGTGCAGGTGAGCTGCTGCCACAGGAGTGTAGATTTAAGCATCTCTTAAATCCAAAGTGAAGCACAGGTGCTGTGGGCCGGGGCAGTCCCGGCCAGGCTGGCTGTGTGGAACTGACTCGTTCCTGGGAGCCGGGGTCCGTGGCCATCCTGTTCCACTGGATCACGGGAACCAAGGAGCTGCAGGCACCCTGTGCTGTGGGACAGCAGGGACCCTGCCCCCGTGCTCAGGCTGCTTTAGCTAACACACAAAGCTCCATGCTGGACCCCTACTCCAGCTGCCTTCTCACACTGCTGACATACAACACACATGCAACTACTGAACTTCAATTAAGGTTTGAAGAGACATTCACAATTATTTAAAAATTCATTAAAATATTCAACTTTATTAACAGTATATTTACATTTTTTTTTTCTGCTCTTGGTCAACCATGGTGAATGTTCAAAGGTAAAAAAGCATTAAGCAATAACCACAAGATGAAAACATTTTAAACCTATACAATACTTTATACACAAATTTATACAAAGGAACACTTAAATAATACAACTGGACACAAAAATATACACTTTTAGAGAAATTCACATCAGTAATTGTATAAAGCTCTCTTCTGTACTAAGGGTCCTGAAAATTTAGGACTAAAACTTTAGCTCTGTAATGCAAAAGGGTTATTGTGACAGTCCTCAAAGGCCACTATATAGCACATGGGCAGATTCAAGGCTATCAGCTTATAGAGTTCAGTCTGTGTATTCAAGTTTTGAGGTCCTTTATGATTACGCAAACATCAGAAATAGAGTGGTTTAATAAACGGTGCAGAGGAAAGCAGAGGTTTAGAGCCAGTATTAAAATCTGTAGGCCCAAAACACCCACTTCATATTTCAACAAGTGTTTGATAAGACCGTTTATTCAAAAATAGAAAGAGTAAATGCACTTACATAAAAATAACTTTTACTGTTCAGCAAGCGTGCTCGTGTGATTTTTATATTAGTACAAACTTAAAAAAAACCTGCCATGTGACTTTTAAAAGAAATGATACCAATTCACCTCCCTACTTAAGTACATTTACATTAAGGCTTTGAATCATCTGACCCAAGATTTTACAACATTAAAACAAATGGGTCCACATGGATGCCAGTCTGTCTCATTGAGACGTAGCATGACTAGAGTTAAAGCTCACCACCGTAAGGAAACAGAAGGACACATGCTCATGCCTGGACTATTGTTTGTCTCTGAACTAGAATGTAAAGTTTAGCAGTAACAGTATTTCATGGCAAGAGACAAGTATGTAACAGTTTGTGTATAAAAGCAAGTAAGTTTTTAGTTCAATGGCAACATCTTTGGAGAAAGTTCCTGTTTCAATTCCTACAGATTTCATGCAGAAAGATACTTCTTAAGATTACCTTAAGAAATTGTATTTTGATGGAGTTGGAATGTGTATTCCAAACTGCTGATGAAAGAAGAGTCCAAACGGTCTTCCTGGATTTCTGTCATACATTTGTATCTTGCAGTAATGGTTCTTTAGCTTCACCAGGAGCTTGTGGGCTGTGGGGATGGCCGTGGCTGCCACAGTGTTTCTTCCAGTTGCTCGATCTTACATTTAGGTTTGTGTGTTCGGGAATAAACAAGGCAACAAGTAATGCCAACAGCACAGAGCATGCTCCAAATAAGAATGGGGGTCCAGGAATTATGGAATTCTGAAAACAACAACAGTGACACCACAAAGTGTTAATGAGCCTTTAGACACACATTAACAGCCTACAATTGCTAATTACCCACTTTCAAGAGTGGGAAGAGCCGTTGCCTGACACACTAGTGAATACAGTGCAGGCTTTTAGAAGGAATGAGAAAGAACTTTACATCCTAAAATTTAGGACAAGGGAGCACATGGTTCTTATTAATGATTGCCAACTTCCTTCTCTAGTGTAACTTCTTCCTGCTGAGTTTCCTCAAAAACTTAATTGAAAAAATAGAGAGCTTGGTAAAAGGACAACAAAAAAACCCCATATACCATTGGTATCTGTCCATCCTTCCCTCAAGGTAGTCTCTACACAAGGGTCACAGTTGTCTATGACTGCAACAGCTGTAGCTATTTGAAAATAAACCTAAACCAGTGCATGTAATTAAACATCAGTTA
This sequence comes from Daphoenositta chrysoptera, assembly GCA_013397915.1. Lineage (NCBI taxonomy): Eukaryota > Metazoa > Chordata > Aves > Passeriformes > Daphoenositta > Daphoenositta chrysoptera. The sequence goes on from VZRO01002267.1 coordinate 300,982, forward strand.
AATAACCCTTCCCTGAGGGACTTACAAACCTCTTTCTACACCCTTCATTTGCAGTCAGTGTAACAAAATGTAACACAGCATCAACCTGGAGAACTGATGGGCACAGGAACCCTTCCTAACCTGGTCTTTTGGAAGCAGTAAGTACAGAAGAAACGTACCTGCTGTAAATGGTATTGTGCAACCACACTACCTCCTGGTGGTGATTCAGGCATGGGCAGTTCATTCAATTCAACGTGAAATATATAGAATATAAAACCATAAAGTGCTGGTCCCAAACCATTACACAGTCCTCGAATTCCTGTAATCATCCCTTGAACAACACCTGGGAAAAGTAAAATACATGTTCTTACCTATCCACAGTTATACACATATAATTAACTATTTCTAATGACTTTATTGACTTCACCTAAAAACTGATGCAGGCAGAAAAGCTCTAACTGGTGCTGCACTATGGGTAGCAGTAAACAAGGGGTGCAAAGAGCCAGTCATTATCATGTATTTGAGTGGTTTTTCCATCTGCCCCTAGCAGAGGGCAGTGCCTGTCATGCTGAGCTAGTTCAGAGGCCAGGAGAAGGACACCATCCCTGCTGTCACTGTTTGACACGGGAGAGAGAGCACGGCCCCCAACAGTGAGGAACAGTGCACTGAGTTTGCTGAATATTTTGCTACTGTGGGGCCTTGTTGAAGGTTCTCCCTCTGCGCCAGGAGTACACGGTACACACACAGTGCAACTCCTAAGGCACCTGGATTTAACACGTGGTGCCCTAAGCTCAGGTACCTGGGCTGCCCTGCCTAGACTCGGCCTGGCTGACAAGCACTAAGCCCAGAGCCCGGCATGCCTGCCTGCACAGTATTCCTTGAGTAGAATTCCAAGAACCAGGAGCAGACCTACCCTGCTGGTCGGCGTCGGCAGTTCGTGAGACCAGGGCGCTGACCGCTGGGAAGGTAATGCTGGACATGGCGGCCACAGCGCCGGCCGCCCACATCATCCTGCAAAACACACGCTGCAGTGCCTGCCCGGGGGCCGGAGCTCTGCCCCAGGGACAGGGACACTGCCCGGGGACCCCGCGCTCCCAGCCCCGGCAGAGGGGACAAGTGCAGGCCACAGGGAAATGCGCCTACCATGGCTCTGAGCCAAAGCCGTACCACGCCAGCTGCAGTATTTGGAAGCCCAGGCCCAGCAGGATGGTGTTCTTATTCCCAATGGACCGCATCAGTAAACTCAACACTATTGTCTAACAGAGGGGAAAAGTAACGTGTCAGAAAAATAACATCTTATTCTAAGTGTTAAACGGATAAGCTGATGAGTTAATGAATTAAAAAAAAAACAACCTAAAAACATTTTATACTCAATGTCAAATACATGCAATAAATTAATTTTAAAGTACTGTTCTTCAAAAGCAATATTTGCCTCTACCAAAAAAAAAAAACCAGTCATTTAGCAAGTAATATGACCAAATCATCACCCCTTCTTTGATGCACAAAGGATTTAGTTTTCCCTTAATGAACCAAACCCTTGTTGTCAAGTGTTTTCATCTAAGTTAGTGTCTTAACCAATTTTTAGAGATTTAGAAAAAAACAGACACAGAAAAGCTGAGTCACGTTTATGGAAACACAGTGTTCTCCATTCTCCACAGTGCTTCCTTCTTTTCAGTTTGCCACAAGTCAATGACACACAGAGAAGTAACTCACCTGTGCAATAATGGAAAGAATCCCAAGGACTGCTATAAATGCCGCAACACTTTCAGACGAAAATCCCATTATCTATATTAAAAAAAAAGGCAATTTGATTATTAACCATAAACCATGTGTCATGGTGTCACAAAGCCCAGTGAGGAAACACACAATGCAGAAGAGACCAGTATTATTTAGCTCATCTTTTTTTCATTACACCAAACAAGTAAATTAAAATAAAAGGGCATAAATAGAAAACAATTAAATTGTTCCCTCAAAAATAAAGCCAGTTCAACATATTTAACCTCATAGTCCAAGAATAATGCCAATAATTACACAATACAAGAAATTGTTTTGTAACTAATTCATCACTCCCCTCTCCTCTCTTTTTGTCTGTCTAAAAGAGAAAACAGAACAACAAGAGAACTTAAATCAGTTCCAAGGAGCTTCTGAATTATATGACCTACCTATACTTTCCATACTAGTTCAGTAATACGGAAAACTTTCTTAAATCCTGTAAATTTACTTTTGTTCAAATTCATACCAAGATGTTACATTACCTGTCTGAGGTATAGGAAGAAGCTGGAGTATTGGCCTGCCTCTGGGAGGTAGGAAAGAAAGACTGTTATGCAGATTAGCAGCACAATGGAGTCCTGGCCGACTTTCTTCAGGGACTACGGCAAGAAAAAAGAATTACAAAACATTCCACCTTCATTTCCAAAAAGCATCCCTAGCTGGGCTCTGAAAAGCCTGACAATGAAGTTGTTACATGGCACCACCAAAGCATTCCCTTTATGTTTAGCAAGATTGTTGGCAAAAGTATCACCAGTGAAGCAAGGTCAAGCTTGAAGAAATTGAAGGCTTCATTTTTCAAGCCTGAACTATTGAAAATTAAGCCTCTTCCCTGTCTGCAAAGCTCAGTATCTACAAATAACAAAATATTCCCTATTTAAGTAGCTTACTGCAAAGGGGTCAGCCTGTTCCCACGAAATGGGTGCTCCCCAGGATGCTGGCCTCATCTTCTCTGGCAGCGATTCCGGTACAGCAACAAGGATGAAGCAGATGTCCAGCAAGGCTATTGCTGTAGCCAGCACCACCACCAGGCTGTCTCCGTACACTCGGCCAAGGTAGGCACCGATAGCAGGGCTGGTGACTAAACTTGCTGCAAAAGTTGCTGAAACCTGAAATCAGTAACAGCTGGTAAGATTTTCAGGGAGACAAGTCAGCAGTGTTATTACCCACATTTCCTCCTTTTCAGAAGCCCAACCATTTTAATCATGTAGTAATTAAAAGTAACCTTTTTCCTATGCCTATGTGGTAGCAGCTGTGTATTTTAGACAATCAGTTTTCCAAGAAAAACTTTTGTTTTCTGATAGCTGGACAGCAATGTGAGGCTCACAGCACTCTTGCATGTATTGACATAATTAAATTTAATTAACTATAGACTCTCCTCATACCTCTGGGAAGTAATGAGCTGTATTTAATCTTCATATTAGTGAAATAGGCAATGTCTGTTAAAAAAAAAATCACATGTATGAAAGGTATATTAAATGTAATATGCTGGTTAATCCATCTCAGTAGTTCTCAGTTAACCAGCTGGCTTTGTGAAAGATGTTAACTTAAAAACTCAAGGAACTTTCTTAACATATCTCAATCCTGATGTGTACAGGCACAAAGAAACTATTTAGTTCTATATCCATTGCTTTCAGCTCTTCCTGTTGAATGGTAATGGATTCTGTAACTTAAACACAACAGATAATTCTGCTAATCCATAATAACATGAGGCTGTGAAGGCTCCTGGGACCTGTCAGGTTATCAGGATGTAATGGAGAAACAGAGGTGAGTTGTAAGAACTTAGACAACTCAGCTAAGTTTGTTCTGAACTGCAGCACAGCAGAGTGACTGGAGACCCAGGCAGGGGCAGTCACCACACAATGGCAGTTCCAGAACAAAAGGTGAGATTTTTGAAAAGATGACAGAGTAGTACCAGTGTGGGCAACTGTGGAGGAATAACTAAAGCTCCTCAAATTACACCATTAATACTGATAACAGCCGTTAAGACAGATTTTAACACAGTCATGTTTTGTTTCATTTAGAAGCAGAATATTCAAGAGATACAAGACTAGATTACAGGAACAATTAAACAGAAAAACCTGACTCCAAATTAAAATCAACTTGCCACAGGAGAAACAAAACCACAGCTTTGAAAAGCGTTACAAACTGAATACCACAGGAAAAGAGCCCAAATAATACATACCAAACCATAGGCCATGCTTCTCTCATGTTCTTGGGTTATGTCTGCTACATATGCAAAAACTACAGAAAATGTCACTGCAAAAACTCCAGACACGGAGATTACAGCGAAGTACCACCTAAGAACATGATAAAAAAAAATTAGAACACCTAAATAGAAATAAAAAGTCTATTCAATCCAAGTGCAGTTAAACAGTAAATCACCTTGTCCAATTTATCCTGACAATTTATTGAGATAATCTTGGATAAAGCCAGTGTGATGTGTCTTGATAGAACTGTGTAACTCCTATGCACACCAAGTACAAACAGCATGATTTTGTAACATCTACAAAAAGCTGCTGAGATTAAGTACTACCAGGAAATGAGGTGTTCAGCTAATAAACTCAACTGGTCTATGATCCAAAGCAGATTAGGAACTTCAGTATTTTGAGAACCTGGTCACTGAAAGGCTTCAACATCTGCCATATCTTTATGCTATAGACACTAGCACTTGGCATTTGAAAGCTTAATAAACACTTAGAAACAAGCTCCTTCTGAGGAGGCACAAGCAGCCTGTGTGCCCAGAGAGAAAACGGGAAAGGCTGATGGAGCTACCTGAGCAGCTGGCACTGGCCTGTGTCAGTGCAGGCTGTGCCACTGCTGCTCCAGCCTCAGGGACAGCACAGGGGTCAGGGAGCGAGCCCAGGCCTCTGACTGCTGCCCTACCTGGGCAAGCTTCCAGCCAGTTAACAGGTCAATGAAGTGCACACAGCATCAAAGCCGCTGGATTTTAGAATTTGAGAAACAAAAGTGTAAACCTGCTGCAACTTGTAGGTTACAAATGGTTACTTCACGCACCGCATTGCATAAGGTTCTGATTTCAGTGTTGCTGGCTGGTATCTGAGTGAGAACTGTGGCCACAATCCAGAGCTGCACAGTTCACTGGACAGTGTTCTCCAGCTTTGGCAGATCTGCTGGAGCAGGATGTAGGGCTTACAGCACCCAGATCAAAATCAAAAAGCTATTGAAATTCTGACCAAGGCCTTTGGTCTCATGGCAGCTGCTTCAGGTTTACTGCTCCCCCAGCTTTGCACAGAAATGATACAAAGGCCTCAACCTTCCATGAAGCACAAACAGCATTTTATCAACAATGCTACACACATAAGCATCAGATGGCAACCTTGAAAAGCAACAGCCAATCTGGTGTGAAACAATTTACTAACCATGGGCTGATCTTCATTAGTGGTATTGGTGCACAGGTGAAAAACACTGTTAGCAGCAAGAAGGACTTTCGTCCCCACACATCAGACAGGGCACCTATGAGTGGGGCACTGAGAAACGACAACAAGCCCTAGGTGAAACAAAACATTTGAAGTTAGAACGAAGTGGTCAGACTCATGATAGCTGACCACAGCACAGCCTGAGAGCAGCCCAGGCTCTGGTTTGAATCAAGTCCATGGCTACAGTGCAATGCACCAAAGGCAATGTGGCCAAGCATCACTCATCTTCTATCCCATGTCTGGTTATATAAAATTTGAGATCCATTACCTCAGAACTACACAAAATTCAAAATGCAGATGGATCCAGTCATCCTAGCAGTTTCATGAACTGTGTTTTATTGTATTATCTTCTTACAATTCACATGAATCTAAGTAATTGAAAATACCCTACTGGGGCAACAAGCTCCAAGTAAAAAATTATCCACTTTTAGCACCATATGCATCATTTGGGATTAACCTTTTTATTTGCTGAACCCAAACAGTAGATACAGACCAAGCAATACCCTACTAAAAGTAAAAAGATGCACATTTGCCTTTTTAGCAGTAATTTATTCCCGTTTTATTTATACTGTGAAAGCCATATTGAAAAACCTCTTGACTGTTTCTCTCAGCTGGCAGTTACTTCTATATTCCTCCCACCATTCACTTTAAACTGTACTTGTCATTAACTTCTATCAACTTACCTTTACCCCTTGAATTAGACCATTCATTAGAAATGTATGTTTTGGGAAGGTTTCATGCAAAACCTGGAGAAGAAATACGAATACTGTCATTTACACAATATCAACTACAAATATTGCTCATGATACATCCAACTTAATGACACACAGTAGTTTTTTTTTTATTTTCATAGAATACAGAGGAAAAGGAAAGAAGAAAAAAAGGCAAATCATAAATAATGTGATTAATCTTTAATTTGCATGGAAGGAATTTTGAGATTTCAGTACCTGAAATATAAATAAACCACAGAGAAACTAGAAAATTATCTCAGACCAGACTCTCCACATGTTACTGTGTCATCTCTTGGGGACTGGGGGGAGAGAGAGAGACATCCCCATCCTGAAGTGGCTCTCAGTTTGGTGAGCAGAACCCAGAAATGCAGCTGTCTCAGTCTCATTTGTGTTTAGATGACAGGGATTCCATTCAGTGACAATGTGTAGTTCATACCCAAGAGACTGTTCATAGGTAACATCAGCTTTCAGAGCAGCACCAAGACTGCATTTTAAGTGGAGTTGGCTTGGGAGATTTTTAAGCCTTCACTCCTTTTAATTTGTCAGCATGTATCACTCACAAATTAAATCCAAATTGAAAGCAACCAACCACATGAGAAAGTACTTCGGGGTACAAACACATTGGTATGACTGTCTCACTGATCACAGGGATGCTTTAATTGGTGTAACAGGGTCTGTGCTCTGAAGCTTCTGCTTAAAACACAGCCAGGTCAGCAAAGACCTCCCTACCAACACACATGCTTGCATAATGTTACCACATTTCAAGTGTATTTTTGTCCTTGTATTTGTAATGTGCCAATGTTTTACAGCATCTTGAAAGGAAAGATAATTTCATTACCACCTTACTGGTTTCAATCAGAAACTATTTACATGTAAGCTTGAGTGTTAGCAGACTTGCATGTAAACAGCTATGCTACACCATTACACTGCTATAATGAAATAATTGAAATTTTTGATACAATCTAGAAATACAGAACTTTTTTTTCACTTGCACAACAGAGCAGCTCAGTCATATGTAATTTTCATTTCGTGTAATACAGAAGATGCTCAGTGCCTTTGCAGTAATTGTCCCACTCCCCATACAGTGAGAAAAAGCTCACGAGGATCACCTACCACTAGAGTGGGAGCTGTCAGGAGTCCCCAAGCAAAAAACTCCAAGAAGATAACGATAACAGCGTGGTAGACACTAGGTGAACCTATTCCTTGAGGCTGAAACAGGAGAAAAGACAGGTGATTAAAACTTCTGATCATCTTTCAGAGTTATGACAAATGCATCTGAACACTATAAACAGAAGGATTGAACACTATAAACAGAAGGATTAATAATGAAACGGGACTCAAAACTTGGGAATAGTTACCCAAGCTAACTGGTATGGAGCGAAATTTCTTTTTTTTACCTTTTGATGCTAATGTCCTGAAGTGTCCTACTCTTACTCTGCAAAATCCTTCACTGCCATCTCAAAAAATAAACCACTTACATTGCCAATCTGGGAAACAAGGATGCTACAGGGAAAAGAGACTCTTCTTCAGAGAATTAGTTTGTTTTCCTTGAGAAAAGTGCTGAAGTCTAAACAAAGCCGCATGGAACCAAGTTTCCATGGTTTCAAAACATGGCAGTGTTCACACTCGACTATCCCCAAGTCTCACTATCTGGGCTATCAAACAGCTCTTCAGTTACTAAAAGGCACCACTGCTACATACAAAACATAGCTCTAAACCAGGAAAGAAACTAAAATAATGAACACCAGAAGCAAATCGCAGGAACAGCACTGATCACTTTCCAAATACGGAGTGCAGGCCTATCAGTTACAGTGTGCTTCAAATGCAGGAAGAGATGCAGATAAAAGGTTTGACAGAAGAACTTGAAATTCTTCCGTGATTTAGTAGAAGCAGAGGTAGCTTTTGAAGAGAACAAAAAGAGCATGGGTGGGACAACCTGCTCATCTGGTAGACACTGTAAATGCTGTCTAACAACATGCCATAGTTCAACATTTGCAAATTAAGGATAGGGCTCACTAATTATTTTCATAAGAAAGCAGTATGAATAACTCCTCAGAAATCTCATATGCATCCTTTCAACTTAGAAGTGCTGCCTTAACATCTACTTTGCCAGCTTTGTGCAAAGGTGAGGTACTAACAGAGTAGCCCTGATGTGATCAGACCTGGCATTTACACTGAGCACACACATACAGGCTAAGGACCTCAGCTGCTTCCCAAGAAGGCTCAGAGGGATTTTACCAATGTGTGTAAGTAGCTGGTGGAAGAGTAAAGACAAGAACCAGACTCTTCTCGGAGGTGTCAGTGGCAGGACTGGAGGCACATACTGAAATACAACAAATTATACTTGAACCTCAAAAAAAGCAACCCCCTGTGAAACAGTTTCCATCCTCCAAACCCCACTGGACACAGCCCTGAGCAAACCACTCCAGCTGAGCCTGTCTGGGGTAAGACACCGGGGTAGTTGGATTAACGATGTTGGAGGTGCCTTCCAGCCTCAAATACTACACAATTTTAAGTTGCAGTTAGGTAATACTGGAGTCTCTCTTTTATTAGGAGATTTATGCAAGCCATACCTAGCTTTTCTTTCCAGATTCCAGTATTTCCAACATAGGAAAAAAGAGCTTATTGAACAAATGTAGGAAATAAATACAGAAAACCTCACTGCCTCCTCACCCCTATTGCTAGAAAAGACCATATTTTTCAAAACTAACCATATCAATCTGTAAGAGGTGAATTACAAAAGTACCTCAGCACTGTGCTATTTTTCTTTCCCAAGCCCTCTTCAGTAAATACAGACATACCATACAGATATTTCTGCTATATTTTCAGCCTGCTCTCCTAGGGAGGTAAATTAACAGCCTTTGTAGGTACAGAGTGGCTATAATTATCCTCTCTTCCCACAATTCCTTTCCCTTTCCACCCACAATCCTTATTTTAGCTTTGGGTTAAAAATTTACCCAGCTCTGCACAAACTGTAGGTATCAATGTTAGCTGTTTGACTCAGTCTCATAAAATCAGGTTCATTCTGACAGCCCCCAGAGTCCTGTCACGTTGCTGGCTCGTGACCCCCGAGGCACGACCGACAGGGAGGGAGGTGTCACAAACCATCCCAGCCCTCCCAGCGTGGGGCTCAAGAGCACCTCTGTTCACAGCAAACACAAACGAGCTCAAAGGCCATCTGTCCCCGTGCTGCCCTTGTCCAGCTCCGAGACCACCTGCACAAAGCAGAGCAGCAGAGTGAAAGCAGTGCCTGCTCTGCACAGGGGAACAGCTGCTTTTGGAGGCCTCAGGTGGGCGAGTGCTGCCCTCTGCCATGTCATCCAGCTGTAAGCAACACCAGCAGAGCTTTCCAACACACTGGCAAAAACAAACACAAGTGACATCTAGATCGCTAGGGTTCAACTTCCATGCTTTCTTGTTGCTAGTGCTCACTTATCACAGGTACTGGTATTTGTTCTTATCTACAAAAAAAACCCGAACTAATTTAGTCACATTTAGATCATAATCTCTATAGCCATTTTTAAAGGTGGTGGCAACTATCAAGTAGCAAGGATGCTTTTGAGGTGAAAGAGAAAGGGAAGGAGATGAATAAGCAGTTACACTGCAGTATATTAAGACACATCATAAGCATTCAATCGACAAGGTTTCAGTTCCAGTCTGATGCACCCTCCGAGCCCAACAGGTACAGTGCAGGTGCTGGGTGTTCAGTCCTGCCCCACTCTACAAACCTGCCCCCTGTGCTTTCCAAATGGCCTAACAGAATGTAATGCAATGGCCTAAGTGCAACTGAATCAGAAGGCCCTAGCCCTGGAGAGAAAAGATCCAGAGCCCTTGTTGGAACAAGCTGGAACTGAGATGTTCCCATCAGAGTAACAGCAACCCTCCTGTCACCAGTAGCCAGAGCGTATTCGTGCCTGGCTAAATCCGCGGCACAAAGAGGGCTCCAAGAATGCCTTCTCCTCTGGTTGTAGAGGAGATGTCTTTAATCAAACACTTTGTACTGTCAGTCATGCCAGTGATAAAAAGTGTACATGCCAGGCAAGCCTAAGAACACACGTTTGACAACAACAGAGTCACTACCAAAGCAACAAAGGCATCGTGTGTAAGACCACAGCTGTTTCTCCTCTGCTGGAAAGGAAAAAACATCAAATGAAGACCTAATCTCTAATTCATTTCATGACTGCTTCAAAAATGCATCATCTTACACAAGATGAATACATAAAGGAAGGAAAAATTAAAATTAAAATTGTTGTGGAAAAGCTAAGTGTTGAAGCAGAAGTTGTAGCTGCCCCACCCCTGGAAGTGTTAAATACCAGGCTAGATGGGATTTTGGGCAACCTGGTCCATGGAAGGTGTCCCTGCCCATGGCAGGGTGGGTGGAAATAGATGATCTTTAAGGTGCCTTCCAACCCAAATCACTTATGATTCTATGAAGCCACTTCACTGGTGTTACTGCCTCTCCTTTGGTGAAATCTGACAACACACACTTGAGTACAACACACCATTATGCATTTTTTTCTGTGATATAGCTACTAAAGCTGCAAATAGAAAAACACAAAAATACCACTATGCACCAAACCAAGCTCCTGTACCACCCACTGCCTTGTAAACGAGACCCAGCAGAAACTGCAGTGGGAGGAGAGGCTTTGCAGAAACAATGGGCGGGATTTCCTTTTTGCTTTTTGGGGTTTTTTTTTTTTTGGTTTCCCATCAGAAACTCTTTCTGCCTGGAGCACTGCCTCATTAACCATCTATACGCTCTTTCTGGCTCACACAATTTTCTCTGATGTCAAACAATTCCAAAATAAACGAATCAGGCTGGAAAGTGTACATGAAGATGCTTGATTAATTACTGATTTGTCAGTGGAAGACATTTAAGACACAGGGGCCGTTTCAGGTACCTGTTTCCCACAGTGTCACACACCATGATGGGTAATGAACAAAGCAGCTGAGGACACTGGGCACTGACGGCTAACTTTACATTTCAGCAAATATTAAACAAGATTCTATGCATGAAGTTTCTGCTGTTGTTATAAAGAACACTCTGCTGTATCAGACTTCATAATTAAAAAAATGTGTTTAACACAAATAAATTCCCGTTTATTTAAAAGCAGAAAGTATCACAAATGGAACTTTTTGAGCCTAACAATCTACATACCACCTTCAGCTAATGTTTATGGCCCATTTTTCCAGTGTAAATTAAATTAGTACAGAACTCATGAGAGTTTACAGTCCGCTTTTGAAACTGGTGGGAGGCACTGAATGATGTACTACAAGAATCACTGGGTGCAGTTAATTGTAACATACTTTCTCCTCTCTTGGCAAAAGAAAGTTAGCGTTGAGAAGTTAGGGACACTTGGCAACACACTGTATCTTAATCAATGATACTCCAGAGAGAAATTATGAAGTACTGTGTCCCCTGATTAACATTTACTTTGCTTGTACTACTCAATCTAAAATACTTGCATTTAACATTTGTACAAGGTAATCTCATGTATTTCTATCTTTACAAAGAGCAGGAACACATCCTAGGAAACACCAACAACCATTACCAGAATTGGTTTTGCTTCCTAGCACTTAAGTAATCCAGCCAGTTGGCCACTCCGATGAACAAGTAATGAGACAGCTGTCTCTTCTGCATTATTGTTCCAAAAAGACAAACTGAAGGACCACGAGCAATTTAGTCTGTCAAGATGTCTCGCTATTTGAAATAACGGCATTGTACTTAGAACAGGGCACATCGAAGCTACTGAGTGTTACACAGTGGAAAAAATCCAGGGGCAATGATACACTGTAAGTAATGGCACTCATCAATATGAAAAAGAACAACCAAAAAACCACCCAAACCAACTCTAAGCTCCAGCAGCCAAAACATTTAACAACTTCCCTTCTTTTTCAAATTTATGTATTTAAGAGGAAGCAAAATAGTGGGAAGAACTGCAGAAACCTTTCTTCCAGGAGCCATTTGCGGGGCTGCTCAAGCGCTGGCGTGTCCCCTGGCGGGCCCGTTCTGTCTGCCCAGGGCACAGCGGGGACAGCGGTCGCTGCCCCCCGCCGGCCGCCCCGCACCCGAGCCGCGCCCCGGCTCACGGGAGCCACGCTCGGCGAGGGCGGGCTCGGCCAGGCTCCGCTCACCTCGGGCGGCCCGAACGACCCGCCGTGCCCCGGGCCC
>VZRO01002267.1:313550-415392 GCA_013397915.1 Daphoenositta chrysoptera
TGACAACACCGCGGGCTGAAGCACGCGAGCGCGGCCCGCGGGAGCCCCAGGTGCTTATCCGCCCCGCACACATCACCCGTCCCTCCCACCCGCATCGAAACAACCGGCCCCGCTTCCTCCTTCCCGGAACTGCTGAGGCGCCGGGGAAAAGGAGCAAAGGACGGCAGTTCGCACGGGATATACCTGACATTCCTAGAGCCAGAGTACACAAACACAGATATAATCCACCCTTAAGATCCAGCTTGGAGACAGACATTCTGCTTTCTTACTATCAAGTTTTGAAGTTAGTTTATGAAAGCTCCAACACCTTCAAACGGGCAGGTCATCCCAGGTTCCTATTTACCACAACGCCCGCAAGTAACAAGATAACAGGGATCAGCTTCCCCATGGCAGCATGCCAATTAACGGAGACAATCTTTTAGAAACACGTGCTGGCATTATTAGGTTTTCTGTGGCTTACAAATTCATCCACTGCTGATGTCTGGCATCACTAAAGAGCAACAACTGTCCGTCCTGTACTGTTATATTCACGATACAGACACAAATCTCCGTGGCCGTACCCACGTATCAATCTTTTCTGTATGTTCTTAGTCCTCCAGCTTTCAGCCCTCTTGTCGCTTATCTCCATCTCCCCAGCTCCTGCGACATCCCTGTTCCCCCAAAACCTCAGCTACACACGAACAGCTTCCCTGTCCCTACCGCCAGTGGAACCTCATCCCTAAGGTACAGACCGGCACTGCAGGTCCCGCCTCGTTACCAAAGGACGGTCAATCGCTCACCACGTAAGACAGTGTGGGCTTAAGTTAAAAGCTTAGCCTTAAGATCAAGCACCTGTTATCTCGTTATAATGCACCTTTTAAGGAATTTAGAAGTTGCCGAGGCACAGCCCTACTCAGACCAATGGATCCAGTCACGGTGAGACAACGACAAGCAGACTCCAGCTCAGGAAACAAAGAGTGCGTCTAGCGGGTCCGGGATGTTTGCTGGTATCAGTCATATGTTACAAGTATTAGGGTGTCACATGACGTATTTGACAATTCTGTCCCACTTCTACCTGAAAAGGAGAGGGGTCTTAAAATGTTGGCATAGTTTCAAGTCTGTTCCTCAGAGTCCTGTTAGATTTTGGTAGGAAAGTCACACACAGACATGAATGTGACATCTAAGGGATTCACGTAAAAAAAGTCAACGCAACTACACAACGCAAGCAAAGTCATTTGGTAACTAGGCTGACAAGATAGTTTTTATCCACACATTCATATTATACATATGTATGTATTCACACACCTGCTATGGGTGTCATTATCTCAAAATAAATGCATTTAAGTATCAAGTTTGCTTATGTAGAGGATTCAAATAATGAGAGTGTATAATAAATGAGAATGTAGAATAAACTTGCTTTTGCTGTCATGAATTTCAGCCAGCTATGTTATCAAATATCAGACTCCACTTACCTACACAAGTTCTGACATAATCCACTCTAACATTATTTAACTTATGTATTAACATAACATTAACCTTAATCTTTAACATTATTTAACACAAGCTCCTGAAGAAGAGAAACAAGAAGTGTCTGTTACATCTAAGCAGCTGCAGTGTTCAACCCTCTATACCAAGAAAATGCACACTACTACTTGCTAGCTGGAGAAGACATTACCATGATTTTGGAAGAGGGATGAAAAAGGACAGAATACTTATCTCCCTAGGGGGATTCCAAGGCATAGGCAGATAACGGGTTCACTGGTTTCAGATAGGATTCCTCCCCGAGTGCTTTTACACTTAACTTGAAGAACACTGTCCCCTGCAACCCAGTACTCTGAGCCAGCTATGCTCCTTTATTTAGATGATGAATAATTAATTAGTTACCTAATGGCATAAAATTTTCAGTTTAAATCATGTTGCATGTGAGCATTAAGAGCAGGGCAAAACTGACAAAAGGAACTGGTGGAAATGAAGTGCCCTGAAAGCTGCTGTGAAATGACCCAGTTTTATTATATGCATCTCCAGAAAGGGCAGAGAAACATGTTATCCATCACACATACAGCAATGGCTTGGGCACTCTGTTCAGGTCTTTGATATAGTGTAAATTACAGCTATACATAGCTCCTTGCAGTGCTACAATGTTTTACAAACACACCCCATACTATAACTTGGTATTGATACCCAGGTGCTCCCTTACCACCCTCGGTTCAGGGCACGTCTGGGGTTTCAGACCAGAAGAGCACAGAGTGTCACAAGAACACTGCTCTCGACTGTGATTGGCAAGGAGTCATGACACAGTGGTCAAAAAGAAACATGTCTCACTCAAAATTAAATTGCTGGCAAAATTCTGTAAGATGTATGTTAGAAGACATCATTAATAAATGTCTTACAATAGCCTTCTAGAGTTTATAGAAAACTATGCTAAAATTATATTGTGAAATAATAATAAATGTTAGTTAAAGCATTGTTTTATTTCTGCTAAAATATGCATAAGGCAAACCTCTCCTTTTAACAAAGCTCTCAAACAGGTTTTTTATCATATTCTTAAAAAAGACTGCTTAATTTTAACCAATTTATTACTACAGCGGCATTATCTACACATACAGAAGAAAAAAAAATACAGTATTTTACCTCAATATGGATTGAACAAAAGGACTGTGTTAGGTCATGTAAGATGCATTCCAGTGTTCAGCAGTGTTATACCAAAGAAAATAACCTTTTCCAAACTGCCTGGAAACACAATATATTAAAACTGCTCTCAGTCTAATCACACACAAATATCAACATGAACATATAAAAACGTAAGACTACCTTAAAAAGTTTGCTACAATGTTTGAATAAATGATTTATAGTTGGGCTCATATATTGACAATAAAGACAAATTTTTAAAAATCTAAAAAAATTATACTCATGGCAGCAAACACAAACATATGCTTAGCATATAAGCAATTCTTACTGAGCTATAAATCACTAATGAAATTAATATGGCTAATTACAGTCAGAATGATGCCAGAAGGTTGAAGACAAGTTAATGTGCCATGTCTACTCTTGGATGCAAATGTGCAGCAGACATTCAAGAACAAGAAAAAGCACTGAATGGCAAGTCAGGACAGGTTCTTTTTTCTTCTAGAAAGAGTTATAAATTCAGCTGAGAAATACTTAGAAAAAGTTAAGAATTCACCTGAACAGAGCTTTGGACAGTAACTGAAGCATAAGATATAATCTAATCAATTCCATGTATTTTGTTGCATTTTGACCTGCATTTTTTTTTAGTAAAATGTCTTAATTCTAGATACCTAAAAACATATGATGAGCTTACCTGGAAAGAGCAGGACTTTCTTCCTCTGGAAAATAATCAGCATTAAAAATGAAAAGAACAATTAAAACTAAGGCAAGTAAACACTACTTGGACTTTCTCACAGTAATACACCACCCTAAGTAATGACACATTACACATATATGGTATAATATATTATAGATAAATATTACCTTTCTAACACACAAAAATACCCCCTTACTGTTTTTTAATAACTCATTCTCACAAAACATAGATTTCAGATATGAAAGGAATGAATAATCCTCCTCAACACGATATCCAGCAAGAAACATTGTCACCAGGAGGAAAACGAAGAACAAATTCAAATTCGGAAAATGATGATCACTTAAATACAACAGAACATGCAGGGCTGATCAGGAAATATATTAAACCATGAAAGTTACTGACAACAAAAACCAGAAGAAATGCAATGTTTCATTTATCAATGTTTTAAAAATCCAACAAAATCTATTACAGTATTTTGAATTACAGCCATAAAATAAGTTAGAAACACAAAACAATTACATACTACTAAAAGTCTGTGAGAGGCCTGTATGCACATGAAACACAAGCAAAATGAGATTGTTTTGTCTTTCTGAGGAAAAATAAGACAACAGTTACTAAAACATTGCAGTAAAAAACCAAAGGTATGATACTGGAGAAGTTGAATCTAGAACATTAATCTACCCTTTATTGAAACAAATAAAAAGGGAGGTTTTCTTAAAGTTTGTCTAAAGCAATGAAGTTGAATAAAACTTTACAATTATCTGAATTCTTTGAGCGAATACATTATTGGGCACTTGTGGGTTGCTTAGAAATACACTGCTGAAAGAAAAGTTTATCTTACTTTATTAGACTCAAGGTTTTTCACCACTGAACTGATTTATTTTGCTTCAAAGATAGTTCTAAGTTTATTGATATTTGACTGTTTATCATGTATCCCAGAGATTCTCAAATAAAACTACCAAATACCCAAGTATTCAATAAATACTAGTACACCCAATATGTAAGTCTAGAAAAAAAAAATCACATAATTCAAGTTATTGCAAATAAATACCTAGCTATAACTTCTATAACTTTATAAATATTTAAATAAAATTCTGCTAAGTATCGGTTAGCCTCCTAAATATACAACTAAACTAACAAAACCATTGCCTGCCTAAAATTCAGAAAAGCAGTTCAGAAAGAAATGTTTATTTTTGGGAAGTTAGACTCCTACAGAGTTTGCTTTTAGGGCAAACTCAAAGCACATTATCCACTACTTCCCAAAGCTCTGGGCTAGCTATTCCTCTTTGGTTAGTTAATGAGTTATAGACTTAAAACTACTTAAAAAAAATAAAATCCAAATACAAAAGTGTTTCAGTGAGAAAATGTGCATATGCTCTCCGATGGCAACAGTTACAGAAATCAGTAAGCGCTCCTGGAATCCCTTCTGTTCTCAGGAAACACGTGCTATCTCCCTTGGCCACAGTAACACCTCATAGAAGAGCCTTTCCTCAGCCTGCCAAGGGCTAAGGAAACACAGCTAAAAATGCAAATTCAGTTCTCCTTTTCAGCAACAAGTCTTTGAAGAGATCTATCCTGCTGGCAAACATAACTGGACTGTCAAATGAAGGCACAGAAGTCACTGATTTACAGGCAGGAGTTACTATTCCTTAGTACAGCAGACAGCTTTCCTAAGCTACATGGTATCCTATTCCAAAGGAAAGAGCACGTATTCCTGGTCTTTCCTTTAAACATCCTTACTGGCAAATATTGACAGGTGCACCTGAAATATTAAAACCAGGCTACATGTCACAGAGCTCCAGCCACATGGTGATTATTTGGCTTATTTGGTCCCTTTCTATACAACTTGCTTTAAAGTGTTCTCAACCCTTACGGTTTTTTGAGACTTTTTTTTAGGAGAGTAACCAATTATATTACCCGAACACTTCCACTACTGTGATTCATGAAATCAAAAGTATTACTGCGTAGGCCAAGCTCCAATTGAGACTACCAGCACCACTTCCCACCTCATTTCAGAGCCGCGGGGCTCCCGTCCCGCACTCGGCACCGCTGCTCCCCGCACACACACACCTTACCCCATGCTGCACGCAGGGGGAACGGCTAAATGGGACTTCTCCAAGCCTGGGCCACAGTGAATGCTACACGTAAAAGATTTAACATAACACAGAACGCCCATTTAGATCGTTTTTACCGCCAAGTAGCAAAGCTCCTGCAATTACAACATGCTGGGACAGATTCACAGGTCACAAAGCTTAGCAAGCCCTAGGCATAGCTCTGATATTTCTTTAATGTCTTGCTCTGATAAGATAAACAAACAAAACATTGATAAAACATGTAATTGCCAACAGAAGGAAAACCTGACTGACTTTTACTTGACTGACATACATGGAGTTCTTCCTTTCCCGTTTACAACACTTCATTAAGAAATCTCAGAGCACTCCTACAGAATCTCCTCGTCTATCAGATGAGGTACTTTGGTAAACATTTTAAAACACCCTCCTTCTCTTACACGTTTTCTTTAGCACAAGACAGATGTGACAAAGAGCATGAAAGGGGTGGTGGTGGAGAACAAGGGAAATAAAGACATTTTTACCACTTGCCATTTTACTGGTAAGGGACTCCTGATATGTTTTTGTATAAATGCACCATCACAGGTGTCACACGAGTCACCCGACATTAACATCCATTGTGAACAGTCTCCTGAAAACCAATGATTTTTAAGACAGTTTTTTTGTTTATTAGTTCCAGATTTTTTTTAGTGTTTCTGACTATAAGCAAATACTTCAAGTGAAGTGTTTATAACAGTCTGATTTAATTGCAGCAAAGTTTCTTTGTGAAGTTTTTTTTTTGTTTGAAAGAGAACAACAGCATGCTTTTAGATTTACCTATTGCACAATTAATTGCTTTTTAATTATGTTTCCTATTAAAGTAATTCCACTACTAGACTGAATAGCTCCAGAGAACCCATTTTGGTCTGTTGGCTCAAGGACTCCCAGAACAAAATAATAATTAAAAAAACCCCCACCAAAACTCTAATTAAGCCATTACATAGAAATATACAGAAAAAGCCTTGAAGAGTTCATGAGTAAACAGCACTTGTTTAAAAACCGCCTCTGTAATAAAGTACAGTACAGTATACAGATGCCATACCATAATATCTCCAGATGGAGCTGTTACAGACAATGATAATGCCTTTTAAATGCTTATTATGGGCTCTCTGTGTTTTTAAATTGTGGTTTAAAAAAATCTTCAGAGGCTATTTAAAGCACAAAAACTACTTTTAAGGTTCTGCCAAAAAGATGATTTATAATCAGTAAAAGAACAAGAATGAACATTACATCTGAGCAAGCACCCACCAGAACCCTACTCTCACTCCCAGGTTAGCACGGTGACCTCCCGCCGGTGTTCCCAGAGTTATTCCACCTGCTACAACACTACAGGCTGAGGAAGGCTGGAGTATTCCTCTCTTTGTACTTCGGTGAGAATGTTAACATTCTTCCAATAGTTTCATATAAGCAACAGCATTATAATAGTATAATTTAATAACAGATTTCTGTTATTATATCAGCCTTCTAAAAATATAAAAATATTTGCTATTGTGAAAGTGTCTTTCAATCATATTTCAATTTTCACAGTTTTAATAAGGAGTACCTAATTAGAACCATCACTTTAGAACTATGACGTTCAGCTCATTTCACGTAAATAGACAAACAGTTAAAAACATATTTACTAAGATTAAATAGAATCGAATTCCAAAAACATACAATCTGACAATGTTGTCGTGTGCTCTTTCAAAGAGTGCATAGGACATATTTCTGCAGCAGTCAATACAGTAATTCTTTTGATGCAATCTCAGTCAAAGCTGTAAACATTCCTAATTGTAGCTTCTTGGAAACTTTTGGTTCCTTTCAAGTTTTTATTAGCAAGTTGCACTGGGCATTCCCCTGACATTTTCCCCCCCATCAGTTACAGACAGCATCATCCTCCATCTGTAACCCTTCTGGCTGTTCAGAACAACTCATCAGCATTTCTTCAATCAATTCAGGGCAGTCATCCTTCCCTTGCAATGCACAGTGACACTTCCACATGCCAGTGCTAGCAAGGCCCCCAGTGCATGGTCTTGAGAAGCAGGTTGATGAGGAAGTCTGCTATGCCTTAATGGGATTTCCTGCAGGTTTGGGATCATAACCGTATAGGAAAGTAGCTGCTATTACTAGGATGGCTCCGAAGAAAAAGACACTGAATAGAATAGGGATGAAAAAAAAATTGTTTTAGTTGATGCAAATTTATGTAATATGATCAAAAGAAAGGACATTTTTCCATGAGGAAAACAGGAAGATAAATTATATCTGTCCAATTTATAAAGAGCACAGTAATTTGTACATATTTATTTTAGAGGGATGCAGAAAGTTGTTGAAATAAGAAACTTGTAACTACAAATTAATGTATCATTATATTAACGTATTCTGAAAATTAAAGCTATACTTCCATGGAACAAGTGTCAAAAGCATCAGATCAATCCTTTTCCCCCTAATTTTTTACCTAAAGATGTGCACAAAATGGAAGCAGGAGCTGAAGAAAAGCAGCTATTGTGGTTACCTACCCCTATTAAACAAATTACATACATCATGTTGTTGGAGCAAGCTTTGCTCTGAAGTCCAAAGCTTATGTCAAAACAAATTACTGCTGCCCAAGAACCAGTTTGCAAGTCAGTATAAGCTAATTTTTGGCAGATACAGAAAGATTTGTCTCATGAAAACACAATAAAGGCATCTTTTCTATTGTGACATTTTGGCCTTTCAAGTTGTTTTCATAGTTACAAGTCTGATACAAAATAACCAAAGCCAGCAAACAATCAGGACACATTTTAGAAAAGAATCTTCTCATAGACATGACAACGTCAACAATTTCATCTTCTGAACCAAATACTAAAAACACTGTGGCATATGACAGGACAATCCTTCAGAGGATACATTTAGCCTATTTTGGAACATGGCCCCTTGCAACACATTAAAGCATTTAAGTACTTTACATCTATTACCCTAATCAAAAATGCCTGTTGATGTGAAAGAAACAATTACACAGTTTCAGTTCAAATAGATTGTTAGCAAAAGCAAGGTACTAAAGATTCAGTTTGATTAACACAAGTTAATCAAGTTTTATTTAATTGGATGGCTTCAAGTTCTACATGCCGCTACTTGGCTCTATTTAATTTTCAACATGTTTGCAGAAGCTGTTAAGTTACTTATTAATTTTCCATTTGAACACAAAGAAATTCTTAAACCACTTTCTACATTTGTTTTAATGGGACAAATATAGTCTACTTATAATTTAAGTTCAATGTCTTCCACCTCTTAAGCCTAAATAGCTACTCCATTTCCTTTTCTGAATGTTTAAGTAATGCCCTGATAATACAGAATCACAGAATAGGTAGTGATGGAAGGGACCACACTTTTAGATAAAAAGATGTTTCTTTGTACCAGATACTAAAGTCATAAGTATTATTCAAAATATTTGTATGTTAGGAGAACATGTAACATATGCAAGGAGTGTTGGTCAGTCATAAGCAAAATCCTATTCGTACATCTGGAAGTGGGATTGTTAATTCTACACTCCATAGAGGAACATGCACTGCCAAGACAAGCAGTGTTCTGAACCTACCCATGTACAAAACCTGCAGTACAGAGCTGATCCCCAAACCATCAGGACACTGTACAGGGCCTAGAAGAATGGAGCAAGCACTCTTCCTTCTTTGCCGTTCTCACTACTGAATACGGCCTTTCCTTTAGAAACAGCACTGCCTTTGGGCTTCTGGGTGCCCTTGGGCAACTCAGTGCTGCAGCGTCACTTCCCTGGGTGCGTGACTGCAGTGACCTGTGCTGCAGCCTGCGGTGCGGTCTGTGAAGGGTAGCACAGAGGCGATGTCGCCGTGCCTGCCCCGCAGTGCCGGGACACGGAGCAGCGCCAGCCCCTCGTCCCGGGGACACGGAGCAGAGCCAGCCCCTTGTCCCGGGGACACGGAGCAGCGCCAGCCCCTCGTCCCGGGGACACGGAGCAGCGCCAGCCCCTCGTCCCGGAGACACGGAGCAGAGCCAGCCCCTTGTCCCGGGGACACGGAGCAGCGCCAGCCCCTCGTCCCGGGGACACGGAGTAAGGTCAGCCCCTTGTCCCGGGACACGGAGCAGCGCCAGCCCCTCGTCCCGGGGACACGGAGTAAGGTCAGCCCCTTGTCCCGGGACACGGAGCAGCGCCCGTCCCTTGTCCCGGGACACGGAGCAGCGCCAGGGGTGCAGCTCCCGCGCGGGGCCGCAGGGGGCGCGCCCGGGCGGAGCAGCGGCACCGGCAGCAGCCCCGCAGGGAGCGGGACCATCACCCGCCTGAAAAACTCACTCTTAGCTACCGGATGAGGCTAAACTTTGATGTGCAAGTTGTACCTAAACATTCTGAAAGTGTGGCTTGGATGGGATTGGGTTTTTACTTATTTTCGCAGTTATATCTGGTAAGTAGTAAGTTTTCAACTTTTTGGTTTTTTTTTTTTTAGTATACATGGAAAATAATTCTTACCCTGTAGGGACAAAATCTTGCAGCCAGAAATAGGAGATCAATGTTGACAGTATAATAGAGAGAGAAGTTGCAAATCCCTTTAAAATGTTGTCTGCATATTTTATAACAGCAGCAATCACCAGCCCTCCAAGTGCCTGGAAAAACAGTGAGGTTTGGATACATAAACAGATCATTTGACTGAGAGCATCTATTTTAACACCATGCAATTACTTTAGGAAAAGCTTTTGTCTATGTTGAAGAGCAATACATTTATTTTATATTATGGATATGCACTGTTGAAAATAAATATTGGAGGAGTAGTTCTTTTCCCATTAAAGAAATTGTTGATCATATTACCATCATTAAATGAGTGGAAATGCTTGTACTGTGTACTTTTAGCCACAGGAGGAACGGCATAAAGAGAGATAATTTTAAACATCACAAAATAAATAATGCTTACATGCTTTTAATTTGCACAATACTTAATCACATACTAGCTATATATTTTCCAGGTTTTCATTGAGAGGTTTATGCTAAAAATGACAGATCAGACTTTTGGCTATAGAATTCTCAGTGGCTTCATTGACACCCATTAGTTTCCACAGTTACTTATAGAAGAGTAAATCCCTGAGTGCCTTCACAGAAATATGCAACACAAGGTATCTCACCTGTAGGACAACCACCACCCAAGTGAGTTTATTGTATCCTTGAAAAAATCCATTCTTTGACAGTTGTTCTCCGTCATAAATGTAAACACCCATCAGTCCAAATATGCTACCAAAAAATCCTGAAAGTACAAGATTGATTTAAAAGCTTCAAGTGAAAAACATGCAAATGGGTTCCTCATCCTTAAAGGCTGCTCACGTATTTCTGATTTTAAAATTGAACTCTCACTTGCAACACCATCACATCCAAATGCAATCAGTGCTGTTCTCTTTTGAAAGCTATTCTGCACACATAAAATGAGTTTTGATTGTTTCCATTAAGATATCTTTATATACTTATCTTCCATTGCTCTCTACTGGAATGGAGTGATTTTTGTTTATGGTATATAGCAAAATTCACTTAAATGCAATTTCAGTTTTCCTGAAACTAGTAATGACTGAAGGCTGAAGTCACCCTATAACTTGGAGAGAAAAACAAGGAAAACACTAAGTGGAGGAGGTGGTCTCTGGCACAGCAGGAGCAGCAATTAGCAGTTTGCCAATTCAGACAAGGATCTTGGAAGTGGGATTCTCCAGAGCCAGTCTCAAACACAATGAAGTCTCTGGTAGAGACTTAATGTCAAAAGCTGAAGTTGGGATGAGACTGTGGAGCTTTAAATTTGGTGAGAACAGTGTTCTTTTATCGAATGGGAAGGTTTTCCTAATCCCTCAAACATGGCATAATGCAAGCAGCTACTCTGTGACTGATGTCTGCTCTAGTCCTGAGCAGGAAAGGGAAACACTTTTTTCTATTCCTTCTCTGTGAAAAGCTAATTTTTATCACATTTCTTAGCATCTGAAAAAGGCAGCATTGTTTTGAACAAAATAACACCTTCTGTTTGGCAAAAAGTAATTCTTTTTGTAGGAAGAATTAAAAATGCAGGTTTCATTCAGATTAAACCATTTACTTGTATTTTCCAGTTGATCTGCTAAAATAAAGAAATAAAATCGACTATTCATATATCCTTATTATGATATTGGGATGCATTAAAAACTGAATTTTTAAACAATTTATTTTCCCATTATTTTCTATAGTTTTAATAATTCTCTACAGATATGAAAATGAAGACCTGGTTGGACTTATAGGATTTTTGTTTGTGTTTCAAGAAAAGCTCTATTTCAAAGCTCTTGCTTATGAATGACTTGCTCCTGAATAAATACAATGTCTGAAGTGGGCAACTATCTTGCACTTGCAGAAAGAACACACCAACGTATTTCTGAAAACATGATCTCATGTTTTATGTATTTTGTAAAGGCTGTATTGCAAAAGCTGTATTTGTTTTTGAATGTATTTAATATGTATTGTTTAATGTATTTATGTATTTAAATAGTTTCAAAAACTTTATGAAATATGACAATATTAACTTTATTTTTGAACTGAAAACAACCTCAATAATAAACACATTCTACTGAACTTCCTGTTGAGGCAGATTAGGTTCACTAAAAAAGTAAATACAAAACTGATCTGATCTGATTCTCACTATAATCAGATATTTATGTCTTCATATATCACCGTTCTAGTTATTCACAACCTTCAAGAGTGTCTTGATCAGTCTGCTCTGATCTCATTGTTTCACAAAGAAATTACTGGAACATTCCATATATGACCAGGCCAGCTATCAAACAAAGTGTACATCTGTGCACTGCAGAAAAATCTCAACAATGTTTTAGAAGAGATCATTGATTTTTCAACAATTATGGATTCTTACTGGAAATTATTTCAGATATCTGTTGGCCATGAAAGCACTTTTAGCATGGAAACTGATAGTAATATTAATAATAATAATCAACTTTCCTTGGTAATGGATTTTATATTGCAGCTCCACCTGAAACACCAAATCTTACCTTAAATCCTGGACCAAGCCCCAGCTAGCAACCCTTCTCTGCCCCCAGAATTCCCTAACATAACGTTTCTTGATGTATTCCCTACACCCTGTTCAAGAAAACTTAGTTTGAATACACACTGTTTCCACAAATACAAGCAGATAATAAGGAGAAGTTTAGATTCCTTTTGCTGTACTCAAGTTTCAAAACATTACGGTCATGTAAAAATGTTATATTCAAAATTAAGTTCAGCATTTTTAACTGAAACAATTTATAATTAAAACACAATAGTAGGAAAATAAAGGAACAAAATATGGCTTATTGACCAGCTAACTAATTACTAAAGAACCCACACCACCTCCTGTTCTTGTAGTACTGCACTGCATTCTACCAGACTCAGTACAGCTCTGATCCACTAACTCACCTCATGACTGGACTTCACTCTGTGGATTTGATCACTAGCCTGTTCTAAGGTGCTGGGAAGGTCAAATTCTGCTCAACACACCCATTCAAATAATTATTGCCTACAGGTGAAGACTAGAGGGATTCCATTAGAGAAACAAAGGCAACAATAAGTTTTGTTCCTATTACAGAACAGGAACAAAAAGATATTGTTGATATCACATTTCCAACCCTCTAAAATGGACAAGAGTGCTTTGAAGTGAGGGAAAACTCATTCAGGAACACAGATCAACTCTGTTGCCTTTAATATCTAGGGTCTGGAAGATCCAAGACTGCTTTGGGAATAGAAGATATTCTCTTACTTATAGGTGCACAGTAGGTACACCTATTTAAACAGTTAAGATGCACTGGCCTTTTGCATATGCCTCTCCCCAGTAATTACGCACACAGCTGAAAGAAACTGACCTTTGTATTGAAGTAACAGTAATTAACTACCTCAACTTTATTCACAAACAAAGCAGATTTTATAGCTTGGCACTTTTAATACAAAAAACTGCCTGCCCAGGCACAAGAGAAAAAATACATTAATTTTAAAACATCTCAAAACACTGACTTGGAAACATATTTTGTTTTAATATTCCTATGTTCTCTAAAAATAGTAAAAGAAAATTCAATTGACAGATTCTGTACAAATATACAGATACTCTATTAACAAAGTAAATAAAGAACTAGACTGAAATTAGAAAGTAACTGCTATAATTCCATTTAGCAGAATTTAACTTTTGGGTTTAAAATAACGTATATGCAGCATACTACAATGGTGGTGACATTTTTTATTTATACATATATTTTGCACAATTACCATAATGCTTCAGAATGCAATATCTCTAAAAGATGACTAAAATTAAACTTACCAAGCTGAATGTTTCTGATCCACACAGACTGCTTAGTCTCCTTTAAAATTTTTTCAAAATAAACCCCAGCAAATCCACTAGAAAAGCAAGCTGTGAGAACTGCAATCAGGCCTACAAACTGAGATCCTGCTGAATGCTCCTTAGCAGGTGTTGCTTGAGAGTCTGAAGGCCACTGGATGTAAAAACAGTTACACAAAATTCACTGATGAAATCAAGTCATGAGCATCTATAAAATGCAAATTTGTTTTCTACCAACAGTAACAGTTACCAAATACAATCACATGCTCGTAAAGTTTTGTATTTTGCACCATGAATACTTTTAAAGGACTGCAAAGCTACAATTTTTCTTTCTATGTATTTATAAGGAGTAAAATCGTGCCTGAACTGGGAGAATACTCATTTAGACAGGTGAAAGATTTATGTTTCATAAACGAGAACTGTTTCTGAATCCCAGTGTGATTTATGGTCATTCTCTGCCACCAACTTGTGCCACCCAGCAGTTGGTTACCTTACAAATATAAGCACAGTTAAAAATTTACTTACACCAGCTGTCTTTAAGATGGGATGAATGGTCTTTTTCACGTGCCCCTCTTTGGTGATTGTGCAGACCAGTTAAATCTTGCAATGTGTCTAATACTAACTGAATAAAATGCAATGCCATAGACTTTCTGAGGAGTCTGTTAAATACTGTCAGAGTGTTTTGTTCTCATTTTTCATTATTGAATTTAATCACCATATCTTTTCCCAAATCCTAAAGTTCTAAAATAAAAATTTCTAGGATATACTAAAATCTCATAAAAATTCTTAGAATAGTCTCTTATCCCATGACCCTGCCCTCTGAAAACTACAAACTCTGGTACCTGCACTATTTAGAACTGAGGCCAATTTTGCTTTTTGAAATAGTCCAAAGTAAATTTGCCATGCTGAAACCATATGACAAAGTGAACACAGCCTGTACTGGCAGAGAAGATTTGTGAATTCCTAACGTCTGAAGAAATGTGCTAATAAACATTGCTATCATTATTACTTGCAGGTTGCTTCAGAGGCCCTGTCTACAGTAGAGCACTGGGTTGCAAAAGAGGTGTTATCTTCTGCCTTTGAACCACTTCTGATGTCCTCCAGACCTGGCCAGTTGTGATTTGTAGCTCCTGACTATACTCTGGTGCTCGTGTGCAGCTGGCAGAATCAGAAAGCTGGATAATCAGTAAAGAAATCCATGTTTCTTGAATAAACATTAAAACCCCACAAACCACCTGCTAATATTTACCTGCACGAATGCCACTCCTGTCATCAATATTACCAGTGACAGCCACTGGTATACACCCAGTTTCTTGCTCAACATGGACACAGAAAACAATGCTGTGGTGAGGATTTTCAGTTGATACGTAACCTAGAAGAACCAGACACAGTTACTACTACTAACCCATAATTCATGGGGTTTTTTCGAAACTTACAGAGAATTCAAAATATGCAATACCTGGTATGTGGCTGCATCTAGGTTTGACAATGCTACATATAGCAAGTTGTTCTGAAGAGTGTAAATTCCTGATGGAATAGCAAGTTTAAGAGTTTCCATGGGTTTGTTAAGGATTTCATCATGTAGCACTCTGTTCAGAGTCCGTAAATTGCATTCTACCCAAAGAAACAGTAAAAAAAGAAAATTAACTAAAAGGAAAGGGGGGGGGAAAGAGAAACAGCAATGTTCTATTCTTAAACTGTTGCCCCTTTTTATAGCTATCACTATGCCAAGACCTGAAAATACTATCTATGTTTGTTTGCATTTCACAGCCTTTGTATATGTAAGGAAAAATGGCTGCAAGTGTCTTCCTACAGCCTGGAATATCAGAAAGCAAACAATTATTCAAAATACTTTGAGTTAAACTTACTGAAATTGTATCAATAACTTAATATATCAAAGAGTACCACCTAAAAAGTGCATATTTAGAATCCTACAGAGTCATCAATATTTATGCATAGACAATTACATTTTTAAACTGTTGAAAATCAAATAGAAACCAGATAAATTCAGTTTACAATGTACAAAACAAGAACTGGAGTAAATGTGAATATAGTTTTCTTTTTCTACTCTTCCTGTAACAATGAAATTGCTTCTTCCCTTCTGTGTCTGCTGTTTATCACAGGTTTCTAAATTATCATTCATGCTTTGGACACACTTAAAGCTTTTCATTTTTAGCTACTTCTACATACAGATTTCTTAAAATGCCTGAGCAAACACAAAATTTGAGATTTTAGCATAAAATCTATTCTGGCACTCCTCAGTATCCACATTCTCTTAAGCAAATACACAGTATAATAATTGTCTTTCCAAGGCTATTTCTTACACAAGGAGAAGGGAAATGCTTTGTTGTATGCCTGTACTCACATGGCTGCTTTGCAGTTGCCACTACAATACAGCATATTGATTAGGAAAATTACTTGGTGCAAAATTTGACACATACTGCTGTCTTTGTAGACTAAAAGAACACAGGCCAAAATCTTCAGAAGTTCAGCAATAACTACTGCAGTAGAGGATAAGTAACGAGGTCCTTCTTCTTTCAGTGTCCGAGAATAGCGCATGGTCAACACTAAACTTGTGGTCTGAAAAACCAGGATGCCCAAGGAAAGGTACTTTAAATTGGCAGACATTTCTTGACTTTTTTCTTTCTAAAACAGAAAAAAAAACAAAACAAAACAAACCCAAAGGTAATATTGCAGATACTGGGAACCACAGATTTCTTTATGCAGGTGAAGGCTCAGGGTGTTTTCAAGGTGAAGGTGTTTTCTGCTGGGGTACAACAGAATGCCCAGTACTCCTGCTGCAACGAGCTGTTCCCAGACTGAAGAGAACTTCCCACTCTTCCACCTCACCCAAGTTTGTCAGGTTGCAGTCTCTGCCTTGCCAGGTGGCACCATGCCAGCAAAAGACAGGTGAGGGTTGGGCTGCTTTAAATGAGAATGAGAGGTATGCCTGGCAATGAAGGGAAAGGAGAGTTGTGGGAAAGCAGAGTTGGAGAGGAAGACATGGGATGGAGGAGCTGCAGGGGAGACAGCACTAAACCTGTTCTGCTGATTATCCTGCTCAGAAAAAAAATTCATTGACTATAGATGACTAGGCACTGCAACTGCTTTCTCAGGCTGCACTGACTACCACAAACCTTGTTAATAAAGCTGTACCATCCTCATCTCTACCAGGAACTTACACCAAGTTGATGCAGTTTTGTTTGCAATTTGTCACCAATTTAAAGGATTAACTTATTACAGAAGACTAATAGAGACAGTAATTTTCGTTTTGCAAGCACAGTATATGACAAGAAAATGTAAAAAAACCTTGTTGCTACTCAGAATATGACATAATTTTTGCTATCTTCATATAAAGAACTTCCATACACAGAAACTAATGCTTTCTATAAAAGATTACCTTCCAATCCCTTCACTTCCCACTTATTCAAAACCAGAGCCATTTTTTATAATGCCAAAGTTAAATCAAATCAATAACTAGAAGTTTACAACTATGTTTACAAGCAAAAGAAAACCAGTAACAAGCCAAGACAATGCATGTGGTTCTCAATTTCAGAAGTCTAGACACAGCACACTCATTGGATGCATATGGCAGAGCTGTCCCTGTGTTTTAGACCTGCAGGCACACAACTTCTGACTCATTATCTATCCAGCTTTGTCCACACTGCTCAAGGATGTGCTGTTTCCTCTAAATATTTGTAGCTGGAACTGAAGCTGTTTCTTGCTGACTGCATTTCTCTAGCTCAAGATGCATTTCATTGCTGTTTTTGTAGACATCTGGAGAGCTGCACTCTTCAAATATTTCTGACGTCCCTTTATCTAGTCTCTAAGCATTTATAGATTTTCTCCAGTCAAGTATTCAAAGTCAAATTATTACCTATATGACACTGACACTTAAAAGACATTGCAGTAACCTGCAAACAGGAGTGAATTACCAACAGCCACAAAGATATGAATTACACACTTGTATCCTACACAATAAAATTGTTTATCTCAAAAATCATGCTTGTAAAAATATTTGTAAAAGCATACTGGCAAATAAGGAAGAAAAAGATGTCAGGATGCAGAAACTGAGGAACAAACACACAAGATTCCATTATGGAATCTTAATAAGAGATACTTTTGTATGAAGTACAATCTCATGTAACTTCTGAAGAAACAGATACTAAAGATGCAACTGCACAGAGCAATATAAATCAGACAGACATATAAAGTATGAATAAGAAGAAAGCTGCAGACAATACTCAAGACTTGCTGTTTTCCACTGGTTCTGGTGGAACAATCCATTACATGAGGATGTTAACTATGGAATTATGCATCCCCAACAATGAAACTGAGATGATCTGTTAGTTGAAGAACAACTTTGAAGAATAAATTTGCTACAGCTGAGAACAAGGAGGAGAAGAAAACCAGTTCCTGCAAAGGGATGAAGAAGGGACATGCACGTTCAGAGACCATGCCTTCTGGAGAAATACCAGCAACACAAAGAAGACAGAAGGAGAAAAAGGCAAATGAAAGAAAAAACCAAACTATTGAGAGAACATCCAGATCTGAGTTTCACTAAAAGGCTTGTCTATGATACTAGAAAAAACTGACATTTATGTGAGCTAACTTGAACAAGCAATTTCTTTCACCTTTTCCATCTACCTGAAAAGCTGGAAATAAAGAGCAGTATATTGTTAAGATGAAAAATACTGAATTTCATGAAGGCACACCTACAGATAAGTAAGTTTTAAACCTTTTGGTTTTCAGTTTTCAAAATGCTTCTGAACAAAATACAGATAATGGGAATACACATATCCCTCCTCATTCGGACCCAAATTTCTGCATTCCGTCATCCTGTGACGTGACAAAGGGTTTTACAGATGTTCAAAATTATCAGATATCAATTCTGTAACCTTCAAAACAGGTTATAATATTAAAAATAATATTCACAGTATTTTTTTTGCTGAAATACAACCATCTATTTATGAAACAGCTTAAAATGTAATTTTAAAAGTAAATCACTAGTATGCTGCTTTTAAGCAAGTACCAAAGCAATCAGCACGAAAATAAACCAAGAAGCACTATAGTTTGGTAAGCCCATCAGCAAAGCCATAAAGAATACATACCACATTATCTTGAACTTCTGCCTTGTCTTGCTCAGTAGTCATGAAAAAAAGGGAACTTTCCCCAGACAATGTATCTCAAAAAGGCACCAGTAGCAGGAAATATTTCCTTACTGTAAGTCACTAATGCAGTTTCAAAGTTTCAAAAGTTCACACAAAATGGAATCTAGGTGTCCAGCGTGATGGCTGAAATAAGAGTGTTTGTTAAAAGTTGTCCTGTCAGTGGTCAGCAGGACAGGCTTGTAGACAGCAAGAGTCTGAAGTTTCATGCTGTACTTACAGGCTGGTTCACAAAGCAGGAACTAGAGTCCTGAAACGTACATATGCCAACAATATAACCACTCTCTCCTAAGCACACAGAACATCTTATCAGCTCTCCTGGTCCCTTCTCCTTTCTTTCATAAGAGCTGCTTATAAGCTCACAGACTTCTGTGCAAACTGAGAACAATCCAGAAAAGGAGGAAAGTATTGAACTTTGAACAGCTGGGCTGTCTTCAACTGCAGTTTCACAGCAGCTTTAGATTTACAAGTGACTACCAGAAGTGTAAGTGCTCACTTTTAGCCATGAGCTCCTGCTACCCTCACAGCAACAGCCTATGCAGTCACAGAACAAATGAACTGTTGTCTTCAGTAACAGCCCACACTTGGATTGTCTTAAACCAATGAACACATTGAAGTTCCCAGTGCATTTCCTGTAAGGAGTTATAATTTAGATTTCTTACTGGGCTTTGGATGCACTACTTGATACTCTGCAGGATGCATCTGTTTGGAAATTCAGATTTAGGTTTGCTAATTCAAAGACTGGAAGTTGAGTTGTCACATGAACTCTGGCTTTTGAACTGTATCTTACAGTGGGGTGTGCTAAGGACCTGCAGTTCCCCTAACTATAATACTAAATAACCCATCTCAGGGGCTGGGCTCATTACTCTTTTCTTCTGTTAGTTTATGTTAAAAAACAAAGTCAGTTGCTTCTGCGTCATTTCTTCAGCGTGGCACAGACACACCCTGCAGCCACATGGAAGACAGCCCTGTACAGGAGCCAGTATGCAGGATGGGATTTAGAAGATGGGATTTACAGCCACATAAAATATGAATTCAGTACATACAGGTGGATAAAATACAGGTGGATTCTATGTGAAGAGCTGTTCTCTTGAAAGTAAAAAGGAGAAGGACCCTGGAAAGGTTTTCAGAACACAAAGCAACGCAAAGCAATCTACACAGGAAGTAATACTTTCAGCTCAAAGTACCATCCTGTGCAAAGTCTGAAGAATAACTCTTCAAAGGAAGCAGATTTTTTAAAGTGGAAAATCACATATTTCCATCTCATAATACTAATTCAAAAATGAATACATTTCTGACTTGCAGATATTCATCTCCCTTTGTAATACCTCCAACCCAGGCTAAAATTTATTATTTAACATTTTATTTCATCCCTACACTTTCCCTCCCAAAATACTGGTAAATGCTAACATTTGGAGATGAAATTAGGCCATAATCAATTTGACTTAATGAACAGCACACCAAAACTCATTGATATTAATCAGGGTTTACTACAGAGCAATAAGATTACAGGACTTTTCTTAACCTTAAGATTTTGTCTTTTAAAGATCTGATGGTATAAACTTCTGAGTTTTTTCAGCTGCAAAGTATCTACTGTTGCAAAATATTGCACAAAATTAAGGATTAGTTTATGAACTGATTCTATTCTTGAGTTTGTAGAAGGACTCAAAATCTGACAGAACTGCAGGGAGTATCAGAGAAAACTTGCATGAAAAAGCACTCGACACTATCTGAAGTAAAGACAGACTGAAAAAGAAAAATTAACAATAAATTCCAGTGAGTCTCATAACAAAAAAGTAGGTTAAATTCACCACAAGATTCGACAAAAATAACCTCTACTGACAACTATTTCTTTACTCCTCTATACTATGTTACAAGTAAAGTTTAATGTAAAAAAAGAAAAACAAACTAACTACTATCATGCTCCAAATCTTCACAGTGATGTCATTACATGAATTAAATTCCTTCCTGCCTAGCTGTGAAACGTTTTCACTGCTGACAGTCTTTTAGAGTAAAAAAGCCAAGTTACAAGAGTTATTTTTCTTAGCTCTTATTCCATTCTACGACTAATAAGTTTAACATTGCTTAACCAAATAAAAGGCATTTGTGTATTAGTTAAAATGGAAAGCCCAACACAGAAGTAGACAAAGTAGACAGAAGTAGCCTCTCAAAACTGCCAAAGGCGAAGTGTAAATTTCCTGTGCCACTACACCAAATTCTCCATATGGGAGCTGCTGGAAAATAAACTCTGATTGAGTCTACCTTATGGAAGGAAAACCAGAGTGGAAAGTAAAGTACACTGTGTCATTCCAATGGTACAGGTACAGACACACTTCCTGGGCATTTGCTTTGAAATCAGGATAACAGATTAATGAAACAGGATGGTGTTCTCAGATTTCTCCAATGAAATATGAAGCTAGTGCTGATGCTACACCTATACAAATATAAGAAGCTGTCAACAAAGGAAAAGCACAATTGTTCGTGAAGTAAGAGCTAACTCACAGAACCTGAAGAACCTATTTTTACAAGACTTCTTTCAATGCTTTTCTTACTTTCTACATGCATTGCCCTCTCCCTGGGCTGGGTAACACAAATAACATGTCACTTTCTGCAACTATATTCCTCAGAGGAAACTTCTATTCCATAAATATTCTTTTTTTTTTTTTTGAGTGAATATAGCTTTGTATTTACCAGAAGTAGTATCTAATACAACAAATACTTTAAGCATAGAAATAAATGGAAGGAAGGAACCTCAGGATGTTCAACAAGGCCAAGTGCAAGGGCCGGGACATGGGCTGGGGTGATTCAGGAACAGGCTGCCCAGAGAACTGGAGAAACTCCATCACTGTAAGTGTTCAAGGCCAGGCTGGATGGGCTTTGAGACACCTGGTCTAGTGGAAGGTGTCCCTGGCCACGGCAGGGGGTTGGAAACAGATGATCTTTAAGGCCCCTTCCAACCCAAACCATTCTGTGATTTTATGACAAATATCCCACATGGTACAGAGGGTGCATAGACCTCTCCAAATCTAGTTAAGTGCTGCTAAACTGGGTTCTGAAGTAGATTTTACATACATACAAATAATTTAACTGCCATATTTGGACTGCTATAATTTGACAATACATTTCTTTCTCCCCTCACCACCACAAGATGTGATGTCATGCCACTGTAATTTTAGTAATGCACGTCGTAAATATTTCTAATAAACTTAAACCTTGCACTTCTCACTTTAAAATATCACTAGTATGTTTCCCATTTTCCTTGTACTGTGAACAGATTTCTTATTTGTTCCCCCCCATAAGCTATCTACAATTGTCAGGTGTTCCTCCCCAAATACATGGCACTTTTCAACTAAATCACTGCAAATCACTTCATAATTTTAAAACTTACCTTGTTCTTTCTTTTGGTTTCCATTTTCTTACTCATTTTTCTTGCTGGAGACATTATAAAGTGCACTAAATACACTATGAAAAAAAACAAAACTGTGTTTTGCTTAGAGCTTGTACACTTCTTCAGAAGTGTGGTTAAAAGCAAATCCTCTAACAAAGTTTTTCCTTAGTCCTCTATCAGAAACTGAGGAACAAATATTTTTTTTTCACATGAAGGTTTCCTTCAGGCAGTATTTCCAATTTCTCCATTCACATAAAAAAAATTCTTAACTGGTGAAAAGAATTAAAACCATAACTGCATTCAAGTAGTATTTTTAAGACAAGGATATCAAGTAGAACGCAGAAGATCACTGGTGGACCTTGCTCCTGCAACGTCACCTTGCTCCCTAGGCACAACTGTATCTCGTGTGCTGGTTTTGGCTGGGGTAGAGTTCATTTTCTTCACAGTAGCTGGTAGGGAGCTGTGTTTGGGGTTTGTGCTGAAAAGTGTTGATAGCACAGGGATGTTTTTATTATTGCTGAGCAGGGCTTACACTTTTCTGCCTCCCACCCCACCAGTGAGGGGGCTAGGAATGCACAAGAAGTTGGGAAGAGCACAGCCAGGAGAACTGACTCAAGAGACCACAGGGATGCCCCAGACCATATGGAGTCATGCCCAGTACATCAAGCTGGGAGAAGAAGAAGGAAGGAGGGGAGGTTCAGTGACGGTGTTTGCCTTCCCATGTCACTGTTCCACATGATGGAGCCCTGCTTTCCTGGAGATGGCTGAACGCCTGCCTGCCCATGGAATGCGGTAAAAGAATTCTTTGGCTTGCTTTGCTTGCATATGCAGCTTTTGCTTTACCTACTAAACTGTCTGTGTCTCAACCCCTAAGTTTTCCACTTTTACCCTTCTGATTGTCTCCCCCATCCCACCAGGGGGGAGCGAGCAAGTGGCTTTGTGGTGCTGAGTTGCCAGCAGGGGTTAAACCACAACTCTTGGCCATTTTAAAATCATGCAGGTGGTTTTTAAAACTGGGAGGTGCACTTAGGTACAGAGCAGTTACACATTAAATGGTAACTGTTAAAGATCAACCAACGATTTCTTCTCAACTTTGCTCCAAAACCTTGGCTTCCACTAAAGATAGTGGAGGCTGTATCAGTGATTCACCAGCCATGTATCACTCAACCAGGAAATTCCATCATGGCCCAGTCTAATAAAGGGAATGCAGTTACATATTAACTATTAAAGTCTAATTTCAGAGAATGCTATAAATTGCTTGCGAATCAGGTAAGGTTTTCTTACATGTTGACAGAAAACTGAGCAGAAAGGGAATTTGGGTGAGTTTTTTCATGAGCTCCCAAACGTTTTCTGTTTGTTTCTTTCTTTCTTTTGTTGGAAAAAAAAATACCATTCTAATCTATGTGTCAGGCAGGAAGAGTAAAGCATTGTGGATCTTAAAATGTGAAATTTGTGGCTAAATGTTCTTTAAGCCCACCACCTTTATCCTTTACACCAAACCTAAGAATCCAGGGATCGTATTTTTTTGACTGATGAAAATTTGGTTTGATGAATATTATACAAATCACACACTGAGTATAAATATTCAGCATTCAGAAAATTCAGGCCCCCATTGAGCTAAATGTTACCACCAGCATTTCTTGTAAGCTGAAGACTTCAACTCTGCCCAGTAGTGCAATAGTTTTATATTGACATAACAGTCATTAAGCCAAACTTTGCCTGCCAGCACAGAAATTTGATACAAGCTGCCTGAACGGCCTCTGGTTTTCACACAGTACATACACTGTGTTCATTGTATAGATCACAGTATGGATGGATCCCAGCAGCCACATTCAGACGCTGGGAGCAAGGAGCCATTCAGTTCTCAGTTTTAGTTTCAATGCCCACCCCTCCTCAAGCACACAAGGAGTGCAAGGCCATGAACCAAAGGACTGCTGGAATGCAGCTCCTGCAGATGTATCAAGCTCCAGAAGGAGCTGATTTAAGGTGCTGAAAGGCTGAACATTGAATCCAGCTGGGGTTCAGCTACAGCTTACACTTATGCTATTTATGAATTACAAGTCAAGTCCCGGTGCTCAAGGCAACACAGTGTCAAACACCTCAGTCAAGGTGACCTGCTTGGAGTAGAGTAACACAAAGTAGATCCTATAGTGAAAATCAATCTGTAGGCACTGCAGAGCACTAGTAATTACAAATAAGATTAGAGAGCTGAGCACTAGTAATTACAAATAAGATTAGAGAGCTGTACAGCACTGAAGGGGTATAAATGTAAGACAAGGTTCAGAAATCCAGTGGCAAAATCCTGAACTCCTACCCATCTGACATTATCATGCCAGATCCTAAGAAGTACAGATGTTAAGAATCTCTCCCCCCCTCTAGAGACATCCTCCATTGATGTGACCCAGCCGTGCAGCCTCCTGAGTTCCAGCAGAGGCACGGAGCCTGCACAAGCAGCATGAATATAGTACGAACCAAAGTAACCAGTGAAGAACAAGCGCAAGTAGCAAGTAATTCAAGAACAATATGGGAGGAAAAACTGTGTCTAGCAAGCCTGCCCCAAAGATAAGTATGTGTTGTCCTCCCTTAACACTGCCAAATCCAGAACAGTTTTAAGGGGACATGTGACTTGAATTCCACAGGTACTTGGCTCAGATGATCCCTGCCTTTTTCTTGTTATTGCAAACAGTAGTGTAACCAGAACAAAGAATTAGGCTGTGTAGGCAGCCTGTAGGATTCTTAAAGGCAGAGTTACTCCTAACAATACATTGCTCTAAGAAAGCAAAGTTATACGTACTAGAACCAAACCAGTATTTTTGCTACACATACTACTTCTACCAACCAGAACATCATGCATTCCAAACCAATGGATCCTTACCTCCAAGAACTGTGGTTTTCAATCACAAGTTCTTCTCACAATGCCTAACAATGTACAAGGGAATCATGCACTACAGTTTCCAAAGGGAGAGGTTATTGTAAATCACTTTCTCCACAACTGTCACCTCCCTCAAACTCACCCTGCAGCCTCTAGCTCAACTCAGTGTGCACACCGATAAGTCAAGCGCAGTGCCTATGGAGAGAGGCAACCCCACAGATTTCGGGAAAAGCACTCCATCACCTAATGTTAATTCTAAGACCCACTTTGTCATCTGCAAATATGTTCTTTGAAAAGCAAAGGTTGTGTTAGATCCCAATCCTCCTGTGCAGAGGCCACCATGAAAAATAAAACTTCCCACTGTGGGGCTCATTTAGTTTTAGAAAGGTTTGTTGCTTATGTTCTTTATGTCCCAAATAAAACACCTCTCTGTTGCTGAACTCTGTGTCTGTCTTCACCCAATCACTCCTTTAAAATATTTTATCTGGAATTCAATCTTCCTCACTCTGCTTTAAAACCTAGTTTATGCGATTGAACAAAATGAAACAACTTGGTGTACCTTCTGATATTTATCTTCTACCGTTCAGTTTATTCCATAATACGCATTATTACATTTCTTATCTTTATATCCTCTGAGTTTCTGCTTGATGAAGCAGAATAACGTAACCACTGTACTGCTAAAGCGTTTCTAATTTCAAAAACTTGGTATAAAATTGTGATACCACGCAAATACTTGTAAAATGTGCATTTCTGTGAACTTTACGTGCAGCACCTCATCACGCATAGTGAGCATCTTCTCAGCAGAGCACCAGCAAGGGAGTCAACACCTCAGCAGCACTGACACAGCTCTCGCCAGATCCGTGCCCTCTTCCAACTTCACACGCAGCCGCTTCCCCACAGCAACTTCAACTTCACCCTCTCCTCCCTCTTCCCCAAACCGCTCCTTTTCCAGACATTTCTCTCGGTGTCTCTTCAGTCCCACCCTTTCCCTCCCCAGCCTGCTCCCACAGACCTGCTTCCCGCCCCACGCACCACCCCAAGCGTCTCCCCCCGCCACAGGCCTCCCTCAGGCTGCCCCTCACGCACAGCCCCGCACCGCTCCCCGCGGGGCGGCCCCGGCCGGGCTCTGCTCCCACCTGCGCGCCCGCCCGGCGGCCCCGCTCTCCCCTCACCGCCGGCCCAGCTCGGCTCGCTCCGGCTCCCNCGCCCCGTGAGGGGCAGCGGCGCGGGGCGCGGGCGGCTCCCGGAGCCTGCGGCCCCTTCAGCCCGAGGAGCGGCACGGGCCGCGTTCCGCCCAAACCATCAACGGGCACCTTCGGCAGCCACTGACACCAGCGTTTTGTATGAAACCCATCACAAATTTATTAGAGAATGGCAGGGCTGGTTCGAATTAAGGTACGGACCTCTCCAACAGAACATTACTGTGTTGTCCGAAGAAACAAATTGTTCACCAAATTGTGAAGATCGTATATAGGTATACCTTTATGCTTCAATTACACGGTAGTGCTGCACATGAAAACCGGGTGGAATCCTGGCCCCGCAGAAGCTGGTAGCAGAACTTGAATGGAAACCTCTCCCACCACTTACAGTTGTAAACGGGGACAGAAAAGCACACTACTAATAATGGTAATTTTAATAGCAGGCACATGTTCGATAAGACATTCATTGGAAGTATGCTTTAGTTGAATGCGCTTTGTTAACACCAAACAGAAGGTGGCTCTGAGAGCTCCAAAAGAGTTTGCTGCAAGGTCTGGAAACCTGAACTCAAAAATGGGCTGTGGTATGTCAGCGACCAAACTGATGTACCTGCTTGCAGATGTATGCATCACTCATAAAATTAAACTTTCGGATATATGAGGTATAACACGTTAGACTATATACTTGAAAAAAGGAGCCAAAATGATATGAGTTTTATTAATTTAATTAATTTTCTATTCTTTCCAAGGAAAAAGGCTTTCAGCGGATTTTAATTTATCAGACTAATCTGGGGTACATTTGCCTCATACGCTTCTCTACAGAACTCCAGGTATTTGCAGTTGGTTTAAATGGAGTTCATCATGTCTTTGCTCTGAGCTGTTTCACGTTTCTAATAAATAAACTTTAATTAACCCCCAAAAAATTCAGTCGTGTGGAATTTTTGTTTTTTTTTGCTTTGCAATCTCCATATTGAATTTGCATTTGATTACAAAAGACTAAAGCCAATACTCTGATACTACTTCAGCATCTTTTACTTCTGTCACATGGAGAACTGCTTATCAGATGTTTACATTAGCCTTGTTTTATGCGATGATTACCAGGCACGGTGTTCAGTTTGCATATACAACAATTTATTTCACCTTGCCCACTTTGGTTAATAATCAATTATTTTCTAAGTATTCATTTGTCACACCAACCGTTTCAGGTAGGTGTTCATCTCATTCCCTATTGGAAATAAAAATAAATCATATAGGTAGGGTACAATATGCTCTCTTAAAATGATGCCTAAAACACTGACGAAACTACTGATATCTACTACTGACTAAAACCAGAGGTAAACTAATGAGAGGCATGACATACCAGCTAGACATGCAACATAACAGCCAAGTAGCATCTGCCAATTTGACTTAAGGGTATCTTTTTTCTTACATTCAGTAATCTAATAATACAGAATATAATCCATGTTTAGGATGTCAAGTAACTCTTCAGAAGTTCATATAGACCATTTTGATACAGCAGCAGAGAGAGCAAAGGCACTCAAAACACTGAATAACATCAGGAGTTGGGGAGTGGAGTGTTTCCCAGCAGAGCTCTGTAAAAAAAATAGCGACATTTGATAAACCCATTCCTAATTAGTTCTCTTCATCGCTATTATAAAAGCATAGAAATGTTCAGAAAAATTTTTTTCAATTAGCCCCTTCTATTATGTAGACACTTCTGATGTGAAAAGATCATGTGCCACATTTATAACAATAGGTGTTTTTCAGTGATAGTCAGGGTCCAAAGTATAAAGCACCTATGTGGTCCCACTTCTCTTCATTTTTGTTAAGACTATTTTATTTATTACATTGTGCACGTGTTCTCAAAAGTTTATTCAGATGTAGGAAGTTTGACAGATTTCAATTTTCTGTGGCATGTCTAGGAAGAAACCAGTAGAAACTACAAAGAGGAAAAGTTCTTACCACTTGACTGCCGCCTGCGTAAGGTGATTGCTGAAAACAAACAAACAAATATGTTTACAGAGGTGTTCCCAGCCTATGGTTTTGAATACAGTTTTTTTTCCTATGATCAACAACATTTTAATAGCTTAATCCACAGCATGGTTTTAAGCTGTTCAAGAGGAAAGTTGAACAAATATTAATACAGAATGTTCTCTTCAGACCATATCATCCCAAAATTGCTCTACCCACCACCCAGGTTCTTTGTTTGCTAAGCCAAGAAGATGAAAGTGCTGTGATGAAAAGTATTCTTACCGGTTTCCCAGAGTAAGTGCTTCCTGAGCCAGAGCCACCCTGTGAAACAATTATGAACCATTTAATTTTGTCATACAAGGCTGCAGTGAACAGTGTCCAAAGAGCACACAGCAGATTGAAAATGCCCTGGATATTAGTGGGTCTGTTAGGGATTTTGATGTTACCATTTTCACTGCACTTTTCCCCCTATTTTAATTGAATGTCTCAAGTAAGACCAACTATGTCCCTTTTATTTCATGAACACTTTCGGAGGAAAGGGTCAAAGAAATGTGTCTTGTCTGAACTACAGAGTTGCAAACTGAAACAGTTGCCCTGATATTTAAATGCATCATTCTTATTAGAATGCCCCAAGCATGTTCCTATGAGTAAGTAACAGAGTATATCAAAACTGTGCTATGGGAGGAATAAATGCTGCCTCATCTTAAGGTTCAAGTTTGAACAAAATATGCCAGTTTTTATTGGTAATTTTTCTCGGACATTTACCATTGTAACATAATTTTAAATTTCACCTTCATTATTGTTACCTATCTTAAAACCCAATATCCCCATTTCTAACTTGGTTGCAGAATACGGAAAGAAGAATATCCTTACTGGCTTTCCTTGTTGACTGCTTCCTGAGGAAGAGGAACCCTGAAAAAAGATACCTGGTTTTGACTCTATGTCTATTTGTGCTTAAATATTCTTGCTATCTGGAATAAAAGACCATAGAAGAATGAACACTGTTTTGTATCCAGTCATCCAAAAATCCCAGGAAAAACCTTATCTGAAATACAAATATTTAACATCTTTCTGAGTGTTCTTTCAAATGTTGTATTGGGCAATTTAATACAAAATTCTCAAGAAGAAAGAACTGTTTTGTAGTTGTGTTTAATATATGGAATGGAAAAAATAGTAAGGTCCAATTAAACAGTAAGTCGTCTGGTATCAGTCTATGGTTACATTTGGCAAAGAAAAGACACCACAAACAAAAAAGGCAAATGTTGAGAGTCCTTTACAGCCCCTGCTTAAAGAAAATTCTAATAAGAGAGACAGTTGAAAATAAAAATGGATACAGAAAAATTAGGTGTTCTGAAAACATCTTATTCAGTTTTCTGGTGAAGTGGCTCTGCTTACTTGAATGGTATTGCCAACAGGAAATCTTACAAGCATTACGTCTTTAAGAAATGCCATCAAATAGGTACAGAAAATGTCTCACCTTTAGGATTCATGTATTAGAAAATGTAACATTTATGGTCACTTTTTAATAACAAGTACATATTCTTTCCTATAAGACATAAGCTAAAACAATCGTATCTCCTGCCACTGAATGACAAGAGCAAGGTCCAAATTACATAGTAAAAATAGTCTGAAATGGTAGAAGTTGAAAATATGCATAGTTAAATGGCAACTGTTATTTCCTTTGAAAAGAAAAAACTGTGTTCCTGAAAGCAAGATAGAAATACTTAAGACAAATGCATACAAAATCAATGAAAAACTGAGCTCTGAGCACAAAGCGTATGATTATTATGAATTTAAATAGAAATAGCTGTTCAGAAGTTCCTTACACATACACACACACACACAAATAAAAATCCAGTAGTCTCATTCTGTGATTTCTAGAAGTTCAGCTACAAAGTGCTGTGTCAAAACTATGACCTGTATGAAAATAAATACTGTGTTTGCATTTGTTGAGAATATCCCAGATAAGTAAAACATGGGATACTCCTTGCATATTAAAGTAGGTCTCAGAAAACTGTCTAGTCCATAACTGACTAGGTATAGGTTTTTTAATGGGTGTATAAGAAAAAAGAAAGGTAAATGTTAATATTTTATACTTACTGGTTTACCATATGGTCTGCCTCTAGAAGGATATGAGCCCTGTAAGAAGTCAATCAATCTTGCATTAATTGAATGAAAAATCTTCTATCACTGTCTTGAGACAATATCTGCAATACTTAGGACAAGCTGATTTGGGGGTTCTTTGAACGAAAAAAAGTAAATGTGGTACCTAAAATTTACACTCTGTACTACACACCACAACAATGGCAATTTGAATCAAGAAAGCAGTGTTATGAAATAGAGTCTGGCAACTACAGTATATTCAAAGCAATGTTTCACACAGAGCAGTAACTCTACTCTAGAGTAATTTTAACCAAATCTTTTATTTACCTTCCTGAAGTGACTTTGATCCGTATTACCTCCACTGTTTAAACTTAATAAAAGGGCCAAATTAATGTCTCTTTCAGCATCAAGTAACTGACCTGATCTAGAAAGTGTGTTAGGAAAGAGTTAGGAGTGATGGAGTGGAAAGAGAATATACTCACCTGACCACCATACTGGCTGCTTCCTGAGGGATAAGATCCCTGTTAAAAAAAAACCACAGAAAATTAACAGCAGTTATTTTCTGGGCAGAATGAAACACCACAGGAGTTTTGACAGGAGATTTCAGCAATAATCTGGAAAGCATATTAATCTAAAAAGATGCAGTGAAAGACTTCTGAATTAATGCCTCTAAGTTCCTCAACAGCTGAAAGTAGGAAATTGGGCAAACAGGCACAAAACTCCTGCTAAGACTCTTCTGTTACATAAATAAATGGATCACAAGTATCTTACACATGGCTCTATTAAAGAGAAAAAAAGAATCGATTTTATTTGTGATTTTTTGCTATGTCCGATGTGTTCAGAGAGCATCATGTGTATTACTGTAAAAACATTGTTATTATTACCAAAGAGGTAGCTTGGGGAAAAAATTGATTTGCAGCTGGTAAAAATCTTCTCTATTCAACATA
The DNA here is from genome assembly GCA_013397915.1 of Daphoenositta chrysoptera. Lineage (NCBI taxonomy): Eukaryota > Metazoa > Chordata > Aves > Passeriformes > Daphoenositta > Daphoenositta chrysoptera. The sequence continues at coordinate 344,902 of VZRO01002267.1, forward strand.
AGATTATGTTTTTAATAGAGTGATACTGAACTCGAATGTTTGCCCGTGGAGTAAAAAGAAATTAATTTTTTTAGTATGGTAGAGTGAGACATTGCGAATACAGTAATACTAGTGAAAAATAAGCTCCATCTTATGAATTAGTCATCCATTACATCTGTCAGCTATTTGCACTAGTAACATTTCTGAATCAGTGGCAAAGTCAGCATATGGCACATGCTTAGCAGGAAGAGACTTGAGTTGAAGCTGAAGAGCAAAGTAGTATTGTTGTCTGCAACACACCAGAATTTATATTTTTAAAGCAGTATCTATTGGTATATTTTGTCCCAAATTTTCCAAGTATTTAATGTAAACATTAAAAGGGTTAGTTAAAATAATCACTTGAAATAAGAGGCATTCTTAAGTAAAACAACTAGAATTATGATCTATGGAATTTCTTTAAATGGAAATTTGTTTGTGCTACTCCATTTCAGCTGCTGAAAAACAGTCCCTGTTTTCAAATATTTATTAAGAGGCAAGTGACTCTAAAAAACTGTCAGTAATTGCACTGCATGATGTTTTTCATTTAATAAATTGCAAGTAGAAAGATCTTAAAAGCAAAGAAAAGTAGCTTGCCTGTCCACCATACTGATTGCTTCCAGGATATGAACCCTATAAAAAGAATGTGAAATTTTTATAAATAATTTTTTTAATAGCATCAAAAATTTTAAATGGCAAAAAAAAATCCTGGACCTAATATAAATGATACTCATGACACTGATTGTACATAAGAAAGCTTCTATAATTACAAAGTAAAATATTGGCTCTTGTATATAGAAGGATATAACGGAAATGTCACGAGTGATTGAATAAGAGCCCCATGCACTCTCTGGAATTATTGTACCTATCTCTGTGACTAAACTGAACTCAATATTTAATGGCTTCTGGGCAAATATGACACCTGAGCCATGTTTATTCTTGAGGAACTAATCTGTGTAAATGTTAGAGACAAACTGCCTACCTGTCCCCCATGGTAGTTGGTTCCTGCGAAGGAGCCCTGTATTCAACAGAAACAGCAATGTTTACTCTGTATTAACTTCAATGTCACAAGAGGAAAACCAAGTGAACATATTGACCTATTGCAATGATCAAGTCATTTACACTGATTACTACTATTCTGATTCATCTTGATTTATATGTCAAGTAATATATATGTGTGCATATAGATAATGTACATATAAGTGATTATTATTATTATATAATTTGTATTTTTATAAATTCTGATTTATATGTTGTTTTCAGCACTTTTGATTCTCAGAATTGGCATATATTCCAAGTTGTATACTTGGGCATGTCATTTTGCTTGATTATACAGACCAAGAAGGAGAAGTAGCCATCCAAGCAATTTTGACTATACTGAAAAAACAGGTAACTGAACCCTCCTGCAGAGGAAATTAACTTGATCTCAGCAAAACAGTGAGGGGATTTTGTATGTTTGAGGTTTTTTGGTTTTTTTTTTCAGGAACTTACAAAGAAATAGGAAATATACTAATTAGACAGAAAAATGGAAATCGTTTTAACTTTTCCAAATGTGTTGCTCTGCTCCCTTCTGCAAGCATTTGGAGCCAAGATTTTAGAACTAAATTTCACTAGTTCAATCACACTGTTAATAACTATCATAAGAGCAAAGTCCAAAACCCAACAGGTATACTATGAGATATTTGGGAAACAGATTCTTTAAAAAGTCCCAGGCCTCTCTTACAAACTGAGTAGCTAGTTTTGAATACAATGCTATGGTTCCAAGTCACTTAATATTTTTGTCTTTAGCAGGTTCAAAATTGCTCATTTTAGCATAATGTGGAGAAAACTTTCATCATACACAGAACTTCACAGCCAGAATTATTTCAAGAAATGTAGTTCCTTGGGAATTTTCCAGTGTGTGTACATATTATGAGAAATATATAAAGACAAAGAATACTTACTGAACCTCCACCGGGGCACACACACCCACCCTGTACAAAACACAACCAAACTTACTTTCCTGGGTCTATGATTGGAATAGGCCTCTGAATTAGTAAAAAATCACATTCTGCTACTGTAAGAAAATGGATTATAAAACAGTGCTCATAAACTTACCAAGCTCCACTTAAAAAGGTAGTTTCTTTCTCTCTCCACTGCCCTTTTAGGCTAGCTGTGCACTTACTGATCAAATTTTTAAGCAAAATCTTCTAATTTCTCGTTTAAATTAAACAGTGAAAACGTACTCATCAAAAGGATGAGTAAAAAATTCTGAATAGTAATACAGATTTTACTTTTTTTCCCTTGAAGAGACCAGAGCACCTAGAATTTTGCCAGGGAAGTGGTCACAGCACCAAGCCTGTCAGAATTCAAGAAGCATTTGGACAATGCTCTCAGGCACATGGTGCCATTCTTGGGTGTCCTGCATAGGGCCAGGAGTTGGACTCGACGATCCTGATGGATCCCTTCCAACTCAGAGTACTCTATGATTCTAAGAATGCATACAGTGCTCTTTAGGTGACTTCCAGTGGAGGCCTATTAGGTAACTTCTACTCTGATAAAACTTAGCAAGAGGTGGCCAGGGGTTCACTATTCAGTGTCTCACTTTGCACGTTCAATCTGGATGAAAAATGTGAAGGGAAGTAGTTCTTGTGAAGGAAAGTTACACAAAGCAATTTGTGAGTATATGACACTAGCAGAACTGAACAGTGCAGGGAAAGAAAAGCGTACCTGTCCACCAGACTGTCTGACTCCTGAAGAAAAGCCCTGGAAAAAATGAGTAACTCAATTACTTCTGTGTTACTGGGTAGCATTTTCGCTTGTTCTCTGTTGTTCTCAGTCTTTCAAATTGCTTGCATTTAATCATAAAACAAAAAATTGGCTTCTTAAACTATGATATGTTGAAGAAACATTTCCATGCCGTGTCACAGGTCTCTGTATCATTTGCTCTTAACATGATCTGAAATACCAGACAGACTCATACTTAGCAGTCCTCAGTCAGTCTGGCTTAAAGCTATTCTATCTTAGAATGTTCCTTTTTTGCAAAAAAATATAGGTCTGTTTTGCTGATGAACTGTGTACCCAAACTGGAAATACATGAAAGCAGAAGTTTTACCTGTCCACTATACTGGCTGCTTCCCGAAGAAGCTATACCCTAAAGAAATGAGAAAGCATTTATATTTGTTGCACATACTTTAACTTATGACCTGTCACAGAAAAACACACTTTTATTTGTCTTCCACGGATTTAAGTGCCACAGGGACATGAACATTTACTTCATAACAGTACTGAAATCCACTGGCTTTTACAGTGGCTGCTGTTTAAACAGAACAGTGAAGTTTGAATCAAAGTCAGCTTCAGGCAGGTGTGAGTAGTGCTGCTGCCCTGGACTGTGTGCTCACAGCAGCCTTCTGTGTTTTGCTAATGTGAGTGGGCTGACACAGCAGAAAGTCAGATATTTATCTATTCTGCCAAAACACTGTTTCTCTGTAAGACACCCCTTTTAAAAATATTCTGCTTTTCACCAAAACAACAACAACAGGAAGGTAAACAATGGAAAAAACAACCCATAAACAGAAAAACAATTCTCACCTGTCCTCCATAATGGCTGCCACCTGGGAAAGATGGACCCTGAAGCAAAGGTGCCAATTATTTCTCAAATCAAAAAGCTTCTTTAAGAGCTTTTTAAAGAAACACTATTTTTTGCCTCTTTTGCACAATGAAAAATTACAGGAAGAGAAACACTCAGCCTATTGCTTTATGTGTCAGTCCATACTGGAGGCTATGCCTCTAGGCAGCACTAGGAACCTTATCCATCATCTTTTATTTCACAAGGGCATGGAACACCTTTTAGCAACTCCTCACCTTCTCCCCTCTTCCTATTTTAAACCATACTGCTTCTCAGACACCAATTCTGATACTGCATTTTGCTGAAGGAAACAGAGTAGAGGAGGGATAAATCTGCTTCCAGCCACTCCTTACTCTTAGAGCTAAGAAACCTGACAACAGCAGGGCAGGTTGGAGGGTAGAACAAGATCAGAACTGCATTTAATACAACAGAAGCAGCAGATCTCAATAGTTTTTGTATTGCTTCAGATCATACATCTTTAGATACCTATCTACTATCAGGTAAACAGAGTTTTCACAAAATATTTTTTCAGTCAATATAGAAGTAGCAAGTTTTGATGTAGAAACTATGTGGTAGAATAAGAACTACACAGGTAGAGATTCTCACCTGTCCTCCATACTGGCTGCCTCCTGAAGAAGGTGACCCCTGAACAAAAAAAAATTAAATGATCTCTATATCCATGTCATAGTACTCCTTTAAACCATGTGCCATGTGAAGGAGTAGCCAGTTTCTTTCACTGCAGAACTGTGAGTGGACTGAACCAGACCGTGCCAAAATGGGTGAGGCTCATCTGCATTTACCATGATGCATCAGAAATTCCATCCGAAAAACTCTTCTGTGGCTTGGTGTCACATACATTTATAACCATTATATACTTAGCAACAAATTAGATAAAAAATGGACAGAAACCCTCAAACCAAACCCCAATCTCCCTAAAATGTTCTTTTACACAGAGAACTACCAAATCTCTTTGATAAAGTAGCAAGGGGAAAATACAAGGAAATACACTACAAAGGAAAAATATTCACCTGTCCACCATATTGGCTGCTTCCTGAGGAAGGTGAACCCTGAAAATAAACAAAAAGTGGAAACCGAAACTTTTTTACACCTATTTCATAGACTCATTTCATGAGGCTTTAAAAATTCTGGTTAGCTGCATTAAGTACTGATTTATTTCAGAGAGACATGATGTCTAGTCCTGCAAATTTCAGGAGTCAGTTGAGTCAACCATGTATTTCACATTCTCATTTTTCTTAGTCTTGGATAACAATCATCATCTGAACTTGTTTTTGTCAATCACAATAGCATCCGAACACTACAGAGTAAAATTTACTGAAAAGATTTTAGATTAAATTAAAGCTAAGATAGATAGTCAGGTGGACAATAAATAAATTACAAAAATGGGGACTGTTAATGCTTACTTGTCCACCATACTGGCTGCCTCCATAAGAAGATGACTCCTGGAAAAAAATTGATAATTAGTATTTTCTTAATATCTAATTCGTGGAAAGAAGTGGCAAAGACATCTGTATTTTGTTATTTGAATGTTTGTGTGTAATTATCCCAGAATAAACTCTGTGGTTTTTGTCTTTCTTGAATTCACAATATTATTATGGAGTATAGACCACTGTCAATTTTCTTGATACATTAAACTGAGGTCCTTAATATGGGTCAAGTATTTATAAAACATAAATATATAATATAAAATATTAAAAGTAAGAGCTTACGTGTCCTCCATACTGGCTAGCTCCAGAGGAATAGGAATCCTGTAAAGAATACCAGATAAGTGATTTACCTGCAGTAGGATTTCTTTAAATCAAGACATGACTCTGCCAGGACAACAGGAGCAGGAGAGCAAGGTAAGAGTGAAGACAGGTGAGCAGGACTTTCAGAATGCTTTAATAACCAGAATTTAAGTTGAGCAAGGTGAATTGGGAAAATACCTGAGATCCTTAGCAAGGGTGGAAGGCAAAACCTAATGCTTTGTTTGTGTGACATGTTGGAAGGGTTAAAGTGGCATTCTTTCCTGTTCTTTCTCTGCTCATTTCTGGAGAATAGCTTTTTTTTTTTTTTTTTTAGAAAGCTGAATGCTGGGCCAGAGCTTGCAGTAAAATATTGGTTACCTAACAGGACTCTGAAAACCAAACTAAGAAAATTTACTGAAACCTCATACAACAAGAGATCTCTTTAAAGAGGGGAGATTGGATTTGTTTTTCTTCATAGTGGAATTAGATCAAATCGGAATGAAAAATGATGCATTTTAATTCATACTTTCCCCACGCGTATTTTTTGTGAGCTTCATTTTGCAAGCTTCCCAAAACAAGGGCAGTATTTGCTAAAAACCTGATTGTTATAGTTTTTAGTCCATATCTAACCCAATGATGAATTCCGTTTACTGAGCTTTGGCCCTTTTTACCCAGTTCCCATATAAAAACTGAATTTAATTGAGTGAATGAATAACCATCATTTTCAGAAGTGGCAAACTGGCTCTCCTTTTGGAATGAGTGCTTACTTGGCTATTGTACTGGCTGCCTCCAGAAGAAGATGAGTCCTGGGGGAAAAAACAAACACCAAAACAACCAGTTATTTTGGTCTAAAAAAAGTACTTGGAAGCAAAACTTCTCGAGAGATAGCAGTATATAAATACTAATACTAAACCTTCTTGCACTAAATGATCTAAGGGGGATACAAGCACATGCACTTGGGGGATATTTTTACATAATTCCAAGGAAGGCAATGGAATTGGCTCCCAAAGTAAATATTTATACTGGTATCTACCTGTGTTTGTGACAACACTTTTCATTGTAAGACTTCTCTTTGAATGAAAACTGTTTCAAATGGAAAGAGAAACTGGGAGTGCTGCATGAGTGTCCTATGTGTATTTTTTAGTTACAATTAAAAAGAATGTCCTGTGTGTATTTTTAATTGTTACTAAAGTAGGTTAATTTTCACAAGTGTATGACTTCTATTAGGCACTGACTCTTTTTATCCTTTCTAGTGATTATATTGATAAAGCAAACAGAGGACACACTTAAATGCTGATGAACATTGCTTACATTTGCAGAGGAATCACTTCTGACTAAAGTAGGGGATCCACCCTAGAAAGGAAAAAAGAAAAAAAAAATTAGCCTTTGTCTTTGATCATAAACTAGAAATGAAACAAAACCTTAGAATGTCTCTTCTATGGGATTTCAAAGGACGAATATCCTAGCCTGAAATTAATTACACTTACACTTACTTTTATCACTTTGCCAAGAGAGAAAAAAGCCTTTTTTTTGGCCCAGAAGATCATAAATCATGATGTATCACGTTATGTCTACCCATAACTCATTGGCCAGGAAATAAGAGTAGTACCCAAGGTGCCAGAATGTCCTTTACATGGTACATGTTAATTGACCACATATGATTTGCTTTGGAAAGCAGGGATTACCCTATTTCATAGTTCTTAAATAATTTCATATGGACTTAAAAGCACAAGTGATAAGTAACTCAGTTTTTGTTTTTGTTTTCAATTTGGTAAACATTGATTTTTGATACAAATTTTTGACTTGTTATTATTTTAGCTTCCTTTCATGATAGATCTTTTGTTAATCAATTCTGCTATTTAATGCAGTATTTTGGTTATTTTGAGAAGAGATACACATCTCCGTAAATACTGTATGGTAACTGACATCACTGCTCAGAGAATGCAACTCACTGCCAACTTTGAGGCTTCCTGGCTTTTATCAGAATTAATGTGGCCAGCGGCACTAGGGAAGTGATTGTCCCCCTGCACTGAGGGGGAACTGATGATGCTGCCACCTTGAATCCTCTGTTCACTTTTGGGCCCCTCACTACAGGAAGGACATTGAGGTGTGGGACTGTGTCCAAAAATGGCCATGGAGGTGGTAAAGGGTCTGGAGCACAAGCTTTGTGAGGAGCAGCTGAAGGTGCTGGGGTTATTCAGCCTGGACAAAAGGAGGCTCAAGGGAACCTTATTGCTCCCTCCAACTCCCTCAAAGGAGCTGTAGCCAGGTGGGGGATGGTCCCTTCTTTCAAGTAACAAGCAATAAAACAAGAGGAAATGGCCTCAAACTGCTCCAGGAGAGGCTTAGATTGGATTTTAGGAAACAATTTCTTCACTGAAAGGATTATCAAGCACTGAACAGCTGCTGGGGGAGGGGCTGAGTCACCACCCCCAGGGGTATTTAAAAGACATGTACATGTGGCTCTTAGGGACGTGGTTTAGTGGTGACCTTGGCAGTGCTGAGTTAATGGTTGGACTTGAGGCATTTTCCAACCTAAATGATTCAATGATGTTGTAATAGTGAATCTTGGCATAATGAGAAATAACTCCTACCATATCAGAAACATCTAAGTCACCAAAGGAACAATGAATATAAAATTAGGAATACGTTCAAATAAAGTTGGAAATAAGTAGGATCTCACATAATTTTCCAGTTAAATAGTTTAGTAAAAGAAAATGTATAATGAGCAAGTAGCACTTACAGAACTTCCCCCAGAACAATCACATCCACCCTGTAAAGAATGCAGAAATTATTTAAGATATCAAGAGCACAGGTCTGAAATGGGTTCTAGTTACAACTCAAATTACTTATACCATTCCAGGCATGCAAACCATAAAGGTACATTCTTAACTGCTCAGCTTCTAGAACTGAGTCTATTTCATCCAATGCTACTACTTCTGCAGTTATTGTTCTGAAGGGGCAACAAACTGCTAACTTTTTTATCTTCAAATTTTCTTTCAATTTTTATGACATTAAAAACATTACTCATGAAAAGGATGAGTAAAAAATTCTGAGTAGTACTACAGAAAGCAATTTTTTTCCTAAATAGGCCAGAGCACCTAGAGTGCATGCAGTACTGTTTCATATTACAGATGATACAGAAAACAGGTGATTTCTACTTTGATAAAACTAACAGAGAGGTGGCCAGGAGTTCACCATTCAGTGTCTCACTTTCTACTTTCAGTGTGCATGAAATTTATTTAGCACCAAAGCAGGTACAGAAGCTCAGATGCATGTGCCAAACAGTTACTGCTGGCTACTTGGGCTTGCAGGATGTCCAAATGACATGGCAAAAGAGAGTAATGTGTTGCTGAGGCTTTGGGCAAAAAGAACAGTAGTGAAGGAAAACAGTTCTTGTGAAGGAAAGATAAGAGAAGTAAATTTGAGTGCCTGATACTAGCCCAGCTGAAGACTGTGGAGAAAGAAAATCGTACCTGTCCACCAGACTGGCTGCCTCCTGAGGAAGGTGAACCCTGTAAATATTACAATCTCTATTAAAAATTTTTCTTTGACACATGCATTTAAATACAAGGTATCATCTTTTACTCTTTTAACTATGTTTCAAAAGATCTATCAATTTGAAAATGCAATTGTATCTATAGAAAGATTAACGAGGGTAAAATAAACCACAGAGTAGTCTGGAAACTTAGGTATTACCAATCTGGTAATATTTTCTTGAAATATGTACACTGGGGGCAAAACCCCCTCACAATAACAACAAAAAAGAAAAATTTCCCACCTGCCCACCATACTGGCTGCTTCCAGATGAAGATGAGTCCTGAAAAAAAATAAAAATCACTTATTTAGTATTTAAAAAAATATAAATTAATACCAAATATTTATTACTTTCATTTTTCCTGGTGTTAAGACATCAGTTAATAAATGAATTGTATTTTGACTACTCTGCTTGCATTTGGACTTTTAAATAGAGGTATGTAAGGAAGAATGAATCGATCTTATTCACAGATTAAAAATTGCTGTAATATGATATGAGGCTTGTCATTTGTATGACAGATACTTGAGGTCAAAAATACAAAGATTCAGTATTTACCTGTCCACTGGAGTAGCTACCACTTTGAGAGGACGACCCCTGCAAAAAGCAGACCCAATTTATTTTTGTTTGAAATGGCTTCTGGAGAACAAGACTGTTGAACCCACAATTTTAAATTTTTTTTCATTCAAACAGTTTGCAATTTGATTTCACAAGACATGATGCCAGATGTCATGAAATTCTAGGAAATAAATGGTTTGGTGTAATATGCTCATTGAGATGATTTTTAAATGGTACAGCCATTTTGGAAGGGAACTGCAAATAATAAATAAAATAGATGCTTACATGTCCACCTGACTGGCTGCCTCCTGGGGAATAAAAACCCTGGAAAAATGTATTGAAATTACATCAAAAAACCAAACCCCAAAAACTGGAAAGATAAGAGTGGAAGAGAAACACTCTTTCTTGCTTCTCCACATTCCTTATTTTTCTGTCTTTCTGTATAAAACAGCACATGCCCCTTCATGACTATTGATAATTGCTCTTTTGGTGGAAGGTATTCTTTAGGGTAAAACAGTTGAAAGAGTTGTATCTCCAACAAAATAATTTATCAGTGTGTGTCATTGGAATAAATAAAATATGTGCCATGTAAAAATGACAGGAAAATGGAAGGCTTCATAAGTAAGTCATACAGCACAACAAAGCAAAGGGTTGCATTTAGAATAAGTGCTGGACAAATTATGGTATTGAAGCCCTTTGCAGTAAAGCAATGATTTAAAAAACACAAGGACTCGAACAAGTAAATCGTGCTATCACATTTGTGATGTAAGTTTGAGATTCAAGAGCACACATCAGCATCCAGTGGGATTTCTAGCAGAACTTTAACTCTCTAGCCATATCCTCTTTCCCTCTGTGCTTGAGGACTTCCTGTCCCACACCGGAAGCTGCCCCAGGGTTTCCAGAGGAGATGTAATTTAGGTGCTGGCAGTTGCCAAGCACTGGGGCTGGCACCTGGCAAAACATAAGGAAGGAGGGCTTACCCGTTCACTCTGGTCGTCACCAGTTGGCAAGGCAGAATCCTAAAAAATATCAGAATCTAGTTATTGCCATGGCAAATATTACTATTTCTTTCTAAGCAAGGGTGGAAGGAAAAGAAAAGTCCTGTTGGGGGAAGATTGAAGATGTAGGCTGCAGGATAAGCAGTCTACAAGTTCTTTCTCTGCTCATTTCTGGAGAATGGCATTTCTTTATTTTGAAAGATGAATCCTGTTATAGTGAAATAAAGGAGTGAGATCACATCTCAATCTATTTTATTTCCTCCAGAATGTTGCAGGAAAACATCAGCATTTGCAAAGCTGCCTTGATTTTTTTAAGACCAAGATGTGGTACACATCTGTTGTTATACCTTAGTTTCTTTCAGAGGGCTTTTTGGGGCCTCTGTAGTATCATATTTTAGCTTTCTTGAATATCCATAAGAAGATTTTGATACAGAAACTGCATTGAAGCTATTGACCCAGTATACTTGTGACTAAAGTGCATGGCTGAATTTATAACTATCTGCAGAGAGCAATTTCCTACTAACAAGGACCCTGGAAAACACTTTAAAATTGTAATGTTTTATAAACAGCTTCATCAGAATTAATAAGAAATGTACTTTAGTCAGGAGAAAAGGCATCTTCTTAAGAAAAGCAGGCAGTTTTCACCACACTGTATGAAAATAGACCATTCCTATGGAATATATAGATGAAGGAACTTGAATCTTATATGTCTGGCATTGGAAAAACAAAGTGTAGTGCAAATTGGGGATGGAAAGAGGGAAGTAGTCATATACTAATATTGAGTTTTGATGGAAATTGTGAAATAAAAAGAGCTTTCTTTGTAATTACTACTTCTAATAACCAATTCAAAAAATGCTTGATTGTTAGCAGTCGGAACTGTTGTAACTGCAATTTTAATTTGTGAAGTCCTTATCATGCATAGCACAATCATCTGACATCAGACAAGGTAAAGGTCCATGTAAGCACCTAGATACTATAAAAGGTAGTGAATTATGGTACTGATATTGTTGAGAAGAAATGCTTACACTATCGTCAGTTTCACTGCCTCCCATGGAAGCTGAATCCTGTAAAATGATGACAAAACATTTATTTTTATAAAAAAATGACTCTTACATGTTCTTAATTGTGGAGAATATAAAATAGAAGAATAAAACTAACTAACCACTTAGAATCTCCAATTTTACCTAAACTAGGGAATGTGCAAGAAAAGAAAAAATATGTAAGTTTACCTGGTGCTTAAGCAGAAGAGGCTGGAAAAAACCCCCTCCTTGCAAACATGAATATTTACAAGGAAAAATTTTTCGATGAAGTTAATTTGCAAAGTTATCATTCTTTATAATCAAAAATGCCATTATTTAAACTTCTAAAAGCTTCTGCATAAGTAAGGTGTGTAAAGTAAATGCACAAAATATTTTCCTTTTGAATGTGCTAATGCATAACCAGTAAAGTAGTTAAAGCAATGAATAGTCACAGGGCACAGTTAAAAACAGCATGCATAGTGCATCATGTTCTCTACATTGTGGAAACATTTTGAGTTGTTACAAAAGTAAAGAGAAACAAAAGTTAAAATGGCATTTTCATGGTCATGGTCACTTAAAAATAACTGAAACACAGAATCCAGTACCCATAAGAACCTAGCAAGCTTAAGCTTTTGATGTAGGAGACAAATAACATTTACCTGGCCATAAGTGTCAGAACCACTATATGCGGAAGATCCACCCTGTTCAGAAAACAGAAATAATTTTCATATTGCAAACAGACTTTTTTTTTTTGGATACTTACTGTAGGGATCTCCTTCTGGCAGATTTAAAAAACATGATTATTTACTTAGTTATCAGAACGTTTAAGCAACTCAGAGCTATGTCCCTGTAAAACACTAATGTAACATATTTTTAAACCCAAATTTTAATTCCACTTTTGAAGAGACCTTCATCTTGCAGGTAATTCAAAGCTAGCATTGTTGAGAAGAATAAACCTCAAAGGTTGGAGGCACCTCTCCTTTTACTCCCCTATAAATTTTCCACTTAGTTATATGTATACAGAAATTTACTCACTCCTCAAAGAAGAGACCACTTTCATTAGAATATAGTGAGATCCAAAATGCAGATATAGCTGTATATTTACTTCCCCCAGGGTATTGGCCCTCAGCAACCTTTACACAAAACGGAAAAGGAGCGTGTTTACCTGACCATAAGATTCACTGCTGCCATCGTAAGAAGACGACCCTCCCTGCACAGAAAATTAAAAAAAAATTGACTAAATTGATTCTCCCAAAAAAGTGGTTTACATCTTTCAAGGACAGAATAGGAGTGAAAATAAAAGAACTCTGTTATCCCTACAAACAAGAAAGAACACCTACCTGTCCATAAGCTCCACCAGGATAGAAGGAAGGCCCTCCCTGCAGAGAAAACATAGAAAGTTACTGTTTTGTAGTTGAGTGTTCTCTCAAGGTATATGTTGGACTGCTCCTGTGCAAGCACAGGGACCAGAATATTTACCTGGTTACCGGAGTAAGAACTGTGGGAAGAACCTGGGCCACCCTGAAAGAAAAACACAGACTAGTTATTTTCTTGCAGATGACAGTTTAAATACCTTCATATCTGGTTCTCACTTTATACCCTTTCTCCCAATTTTGAGCTAATTTTTATGTGCCTAACTAAAACTCAATACCATTACTGTAAAGTGGAAGAAATCTTCTGACAGCAATTTTCCTAGCCTGCTGAAACTTGAATTCTGCAAAGAAACTGCAGAGACCACTCTGTACTGTTCCCTGTCAAGCTGCTCACCACCAGGATACATCAGGGTTAATTTAAGTTTTCTGCTCTAAGGGATGACAGTTGGGTCTGTATTATAGTATGTCATAGCACCCACAACATTGGGAGTGAAGGAACCAGGAGGATGGGAGTCTGTATTATCCTGGTGAGGGAGGAAGAGCTACTACCTGTCCATAGGCTCCTCCAGGATAGAAGAAAGGCCCTCCCTGTGCAGAAGACAGAATGGGTTACTGGTTTATATCTGGCTACTCCTTCAGGGAAGGTTTTAGATGGAGCTTCTGAATAGGGCATTTTATCTGAATGTTTACCTGGTTACCAGAATATGTGCTGTGTGAAGAACCTGGGGCTCCCTGAAATGAAAACACAGACTAGCTATTTTCTTGCAAACAGGATGGTGGTAATACCAAGATATCTGAATCTCACTCTAGGCCAATACTGTTAAACAAGAAGGGACTTTTGATCACTAATTTTTTTAGTTAGATGAAAGATCATTCCATGGAAGTTGTAAGCATAGTTTAGTCTTTTTCTCAGACAGATTTCATGTGGTAAGGTACAAACAGCTGGTACAATTCTTACGTGTTATGATAGACTCAACTTTCGGGTGTTGTATTTCACAACAGCCACTACATGGGGAATATAGTAATGAAGATAAAAGAACTCTGTTATCTCTACAAACAAGAAAGAACACCTACCTGTCCATAAGCTCCACCAGGATAGAAGGAAGGCCCTCCCTGCAGAGAAAACATAGAAAGTTACTGTTTTGTAGTTGAGTGTTCTCTCAAGGTATATGTTGGACTGCTCCTGTGCAAGCACAGGGACTAGAATATTTACCTGGTTACCGGAGTAAGAACTGTGGGAAGAACCTGGGCCACCCTGAAAGAAAAACACAGACTAGTTATTTTCTTGCAGATGACAGTTTAAATACCTTCATATCTGGTTCTCACTTTATACCCTTTCTCCCAATTTTGAGCTAATTTTTATGTGTCCAACTAAAACTCAATACCATTACTGTAAAGTGGAAGAAATCTTCTGACAGCAATTTTCCTAGCCTGCTGAAACTTGAATTCTGCAAAGAAACTGCAGAGACCACTCTGTACTGTTCCCTGTCAAGCTGCTCACCACCAGGATACATCAGGGTTAATTTAAGTTTTCTGCTCTAAGGGATGACAGTTGGGTCTGTATTATAGTATGTCATAGCACCCACAACATTGGGAGTGAAGGAACCAGGAGGATGGGAGTCTGTATTATCCTGGTGAGGCAGGAAGAACTACTACCTGTCCATAGGCTCCTCCAGGATAGAAGAAAGGCCCTCCCTGTGCAGAAGACAGAATGGGTTACTGGTTTATATCTGGCTACTCCTTCAGGGAAGGTTTTAGATGGAGCTTCTGAATAGGGCATTTTATCTGAATGTTTACCTGGTTACCAGAATATGTGCTGTATGAAGAACCTGGTGCTCCCTGAAATGAAAACACAGACTAGCTATTTTTTTGCAAACAGACATTTACATAAATGAGTCCATCCTGAATTTCTATTCTTTCAAATAAAACATTACAGCAACCATTAAAAGAGAATGCTGGTTTGTACTTTTTGTTAGAGATAAGGAAACCTTTATCAGGTTCTGTTATTTCCTGTTCAGGTTAAAAGATCTGAAAATAGCTTTAAAATTTAATTTTACTCTTTCTAATTACCAAATCCTATGTCATACCTTGCAGACTCTATGTTGTTATAGAGGATCATGACCTTGATGGTCTTTTTAAAAACTGCCAGAATACTGGACTTCCAAAGTATAAAGAGTATCTAGGAGAGCATATTTTTCAGCTCACCACTTAAAGGAGAAGACTAGTCACCAGAAAATGACATTCACATCACTGTCACTTCTCCCTTATATACAAAACAGGAAAAGTATTATTCTATGGTCAGACTGCTTTCCCTGAGACTATTTGTAGACTAAGATCTTGCCTTTAAATGAAGCTTGGAGCAAAAGCAAAATAATTTCAGTGTGAGGAATTTGGGGATCCACATAGGTAAAACCATTTTTTCCTTTGAAACAACATTGTTTAAATATGTATCACTTTGACACTTAATTTATAATATTCTCCGGGTTTGAAGAGACTTTCGTGTAACTCACGGCTTTTAAATCTAGAAGAAAGCTTTTTGCAAGAATTTTTCTCCTGTGCTGAAGAATCTTCAGGAAATCACAGAATCACAGAATAATCTAAGTTGGAAGGGACCCAAAAGGATCATCAGGTCAAACTCCTGGCCCTGCACAGGACCAGCCCCAAGAGTACACCATGTGCCTGAGAGTATTGTCAAAATGCTTCTTGAGCCCTGCCAGGTTTGGTGCTTTGACCACTTCCCTTGGAAGCAGATGACTCTCTTTGATGTAAGATTTATGAATAGCAGTTTGTTTGTATGTATACATCTACCTATATCTTGCTTTATTATTATTATTAGAATGTAACCTATCATGGCCAGTCTGTTTACATTCTAATCTAAGCATTGTAGCTGCCATGTGTAGAGGGCCCTGGACAGAAAATGAAGTTCATTTTTAAATTCAGTTTATTTCTTTGCAAAGATCACTGAATTTTACTGTTGGGTGAAGGCAAAGATCAAGTCTATTGCTCCACAGTTTATCAAAAAGAAATTTGACCTGCTGATATGACTGCAAACTGGAGAACAAGCTCCTGTGGATGAAAGAGGACAGATCTGCACTGAGAATTGGTTTCTAACGTGTCCAATTTTGATGTCTTATTTTCTTCATTTTGAAAATTTTTGTTGATAGCAATTAAATATAATCTCTTCTCCCAGCCAACCTGTTAAAAACTAAGGGTGTTTTTTTTTCAACAATTAAATTATGCAAAGAAAATGTTAATTAGAATGAAAAAAAACCTTGGACATTTTTGCTTATAAATGGCTTTTTTAATACAACCATGCAACAAATAAAAAGGTTTTTCCTCAATGAAGTTTCAGTATTATTTATTTTAATAGACTAGTTTATGTTTTAAGACATGTAGGTCATGATTTCTGCTTAGCCTCAGTTAGATGAAAGAGGTGGTATTGTACCTGACCAAAATTACTGTTGCTATATTTTAAGTTAATGAAGTTAAGTCCAGAAAGCAGTAATTTCTTTATACAAGTAGTTTGCTTAAATAGCATGGGTTTTTTAATAGAAAGAATAACCCACAAAATGCTTCCTGTTGAAATCGAAAACTAAAAAAATACTACACCATTCAAATGGGTTTATGTAAATACAGCTTCAATAAAAGGTTCAGAAACATGTATCCTGATAGAAGACAGGTGACTAAAATCCAAGGTGACTTTAAAAGCCAGAAGCCTGGTAGAGCTAGTCTATTATGCCCACATAAGCACATACATTCCTTGGCCTTTTTCCTGGCACAGAGGCATTGCCTAAAAGAAAAGTTTATCCAGTGCAACTGACAATGACATTTCAGTGATTCTCTTTAGGGCAAAGAACAGTTTAAATGTTGATTTAAGAGATTATATTTTGAAATATTTATCAATTTTTGTTAATTTTAGTCACACTATTTCATTGCACCAGTGAGAAAGACAAGGAAACTAAGCTGGATGCAACTAAATACTGTGGTTACTACAAGGTATATTGACTGGTTTTTGAAAGTAATAAATAAGTAGCACATAATGGTCAAGTGACAGAGCATCTGGATAAGCACACTTATAGAAAATAAGTGGCCAAATGGTAATTATGCAGTTAAGTGGAACTCATTCTTTCATTTAATTGTGTATAATTCTACCCATACTAAGGAAATTACCATTAATGTTTAGTGTTAACCAAATGTTCATATTTTCAAGGTGATTAATTCAAAATACTCCATTATGTAGAAGGAAGCATAAACTCAGAAATATAATTACCTGTCTATGACCACTGCTTCCATCCGGACAAATGCAACCACCCTACAAATTTAAAAAAAAAAGGAAACAAATATTGCTTTGTGGAAATTTAAAATAAAATCTTATTTCAGATGCAAAACTGTTTAGGGGAAGAAAGCCTGTGGGACTACAGAGTGGGTGTGACCTTTCCTGTACCTAGAACAAAGGAGGGGACAGGACAGATGTGTGCAGTTGACACTTGCTTTGGAAGCCAGACTGACAGTGCATCTCTCAGTGAGATGTCTCAATGACAGATGCCTCAGCAAGAGAGAAGTATCAGGGTAGTCAGGAGTATCACCACTGTGCTATCACCAATGAAACACTTCTTATATTGAAACAGAGCTAAAAAGTGATTTCAGAGAGCCATTTCTGATAAATTTACTGTGAATAGAGTGACTTCATTTACAAATTAATGAATAACATCACCCACCAATCTTCCCTGTAAAACTACTTAAACCCTGACTCCTGAATTTAATTAGTTTAATTACCATGAAGCTATCTGAACAAAGCTAGTTAAAAATAAAAAATATCCTGACCTGATTACTTGATCCACTGGTTGCAATAAATGATCCACCCTGTGAAGAAAACAATTATATTTTATTAGAATCTAAAGTATTAAATTATGTAGTGAGAAACTCTCTCACAAACTCTATTACTTCCCTGCACCAACAGATGAAATTATCAAATTATTGTAAAATTATTTTGAAAATATTGATTTATTGAATTATTGTGAAAACATAAATTAGGATGAAACCTAATTAAGTGACTTGATACAATTCACAGGGAATGGGCATTAGGAAAACTAATTAAGAAAACTGTTACCTTCCAGAGCTCAGAGATCTGTCTGCACTATTGAATCAAACTTCAATTCTCTGAGACAGAGGACTATGCTAATATCAAATCTACATAATGCTGGGTGTAGCAGGATTTCAGATCCCTGGGAAGCTGATGGGTATCAATACAAAATAGGATACTGAGGTCCCACTCTGAATCAGTTAAATTTCTCATAATTCTCTGATATACACACCGCTGCAGCAGTACATAATCATACAGAATATGAAAGGTGGACTTACTTTTGTAACAGATGTAATCCCTAATACGTACTGTCTTACCAAATGCAAAATGAAACAATTATATATATGGCCATTACTATCCCTAGAGCATGAATTTTTCTAAAAAAAGAATCTGAAACTATATAGCTTGTGTTTTCCAAATGAATTTTACAAAATGTTATGTAAAGAAACACCTGCAATTCTTACCTGCTTAGTGGGGTGAAGGAACAGAAGAAACTGTGTACTCTGGGCCCAATAACACTATTTACAACTGTGCAAAATTATAACATTATAGGGAAAATGCTGTCAAATCAAAATAGCGTCCTGCAGCACATAAAAATTACTGGAACCTAACTTTCAAAAGGAAAGATAATTTATCAGAAAGCTCCTTGATATCATTCAGTTGACACTATGTTATTACCTGGATGTCAGAGTGGCTGCTATTTGAAGGAGAAGATGCATTCTGTGAAGAAACAAAAAATGACACATTTATCTGTAAGGGTAATCAAATAAAATTCATAGTTCTATTAGGAAAGAACTACCTAACCCTAAACAGAATTAATTCTCTTTTGTGGACACTAGATCCTTCTTCTTTCTTGTAGGTAATGCACAAGGAGCTAAAAGCTTACTGCTACCAGCAGTAGTTCAGAAAAAGTGACAAGAATAGTTTACCTGCACATCATAGGCTCTTCTGCTTAAAACATGTGATGTGTCCTGTAAAATACAATAGTATTTATTAGTGGAGATGAAAACTCTGTGATCCATGATAGGTGTTTTTTTCTTTCCATATTATTTGTTTATAACAGGTGCAGATCTATTATTGTGTACATTGAGTAGGAATATATGATTGTAAAATAAAAGGCTATTTGCATATAATTTTTATAGGGTACTACTGTATCTGTCTTGCAACTATACAATACACATATCTGTATCTCCTACATAACTGCTGAGCACAGTAAATTAGCAAACATTATTATTCCTTACTTATTATTCTATATTTCTTCAGCTAAAATGTTAGCTGTCCTTTATTTGCATGATACTCATTTAATTTTGACTTTAGGTTGGACCAACTCTGTATGTGCTTAATGAAGAACAAGAATTTGAGCTACCCTTTACTTCAAAGCGTGATTTTTATGTCTTTTTTTCATATATGTACTTTCTTTAAAGAAATTCACCCAAAGAGCAAATACCCAAGTAATTTTATTTTACTTTCCCCTTACATAGGAGAATATCAACTAGTAAAAACATAATTAGGGAAAAATTAGGTATAATTAAGACAGATTAGGTACAGGTAGAACCAAAATCCTAAAAGCAGGCAAAAAGTAAAAGAAACAAAGTGTTACTTACTCGGGCAACAAGAACTTTCTTCTTTCCACAACCAGAACGCTGTAAAGAAGCCACAAGCCTGTTATTACTATATAGGTGTAGTCTATACATGTTCATGTATACTACATGTATATTCATGTAGACTACATGAAATACTTTAGCAAATATTTACTACTTGTCAAGGTGATGATTGGAAAAGGAAAATGTCCAGGGATTTCATTTTATTAGCGGTAAGAGTCTTAAAAAGCATATTCTTTGTCTGTTTTCAATTTATCCCCTTCAATAGAAGTTCCTGTTTAGGGGAGTCTCCCTCAGCCATACCACTGTAGTTTAGAGAACAATCTGTATAAGCATTCTTTCTTTTTTTTTTTTTTTAGCATTCCACATCTTTCTTTATGACAAAGTTTAGAAGCAAGCTATTTTACAATGAAGTCCAGCAATGCAGACTGGATAGAGATAACCAAGGAAATACTAACATCTTTCATGAGCAAAGGAGGAAGTGATGATGATCCTAAATAGGGCTTGCTGATGAAGGATTTTTTTTTTCAGAACATTTTGAATCGAACCTAGTGCAATGCATTCAAGGTAAATACAATCCAAAACAAAATATGTTTTCAGAAGACCTCTGTACTTTCTAGAATACGTTTGGTGCAGTACTTAAGTACTACAGAGGAAAAATAGGGAAAACGATGAAGCAGAATAGTGAATGGCTGAGAACTGAAAAGTCAAGTAGCTGATGACAGAAGGTTACTCTAGATGGCAGTAAAACAAAAGGAGATTGTGACAGATGGAAAAGCTTTTCTATGAGCAGAAACAAGTATGAGAAAATATAATTTATTTACACAATAGTGGATTTGCTTGGTCACAATCTATCCATGTTAATCACTGTTTCTACTTGCAGGACAGACGGAAAGGCTTGACAGAGAGAGTAATAGTGGGTAATACCGCGGACAAATGTTACTTTATAACAGCAGCATGTGAGTGACTTTAAATCTGAACGAGTGAGAAAAGCTTGAGATGGGTACATGCCTCATGTACACAGGTGATTCATTCCCAAATAACTGTCCAGTCAAATTGGATATATTATGAAGATAATGTATAAGTATATATTCTTAGAAGTATTGTGCCGTTCTATGTAATTGTGCAGCAGCCTTGAGTACAGAGAAATAATTAACTTTTTGAAGGGTATTATAAAGCAATCATATACTAAAGGTCAACAGGTCTAATACAGAAGTGTTCAGTTACTAACACTGTCATTAATCATTAGAATTTGAATAAAAAAGAACAAACACAGTATTTACCTGATTATTAGCGCTGTAGGTAGTGTCATTCTGGAAAAGAATACATTATTTCCTTTTTGAAGAATTATTTAACTAAAGTGAACTTACAGAAAACGAATTGTTTCTGATACTGCATACAGACATAACAAAAATCACTTATTGCTCCCATTCTTCACAGCCTTTGCTAAATTAGTCTGGAATTCTACCATTCCAGTCTGAAAAACATTTTAATAACAGCCTTAGATAGGTAGAAATGTAACATGAAAAGCGGTGGAATATTTGTCACTTCTTCTTGTATTCATTGTATGTACTTATAGATTTTCTTCCAGGTTTGGTTTTTTTTTTTTTTTCCTTTAATTAATGTAAAAGGTACCCTTAGACTTTGGGGAAAATCATCTCTTACAGGAAAGCATTGAAATATTTTTATTCATACTTCATTTCATCAAGTTAAATGTATTTAAAAGCACTAAGTCTATCTGTAAACATATATATGACAATTTTCAGCAAGAGAAGAGGCAGTTGCTAAAACAGCTATTAGTGAGGAAACTTAGCATTCTTTCTGGATCTTTCTGCTCCAAAGACTGTATCTAGCAGTGCAATATTTTCTCATTTACATGAAAAACATTGTGATGAAAATATATTAGAGACAGCATACTCACATCATCACAAGCATTGGGATTACTATCATCTGAGAAATCTTGTGAGTCCTAGAAAGACATCAGATGCCAGTTATTCTCTTAAAAGTGTGAATTGCTAAAAATACACTTTCATGTTGTACTCTACAAGACAGAAGAGATGCTCATGCAAAGGAGAAACTGAGTTAAATTAAATTACAATCTTTATAAGACAAAAAGGAGCCAAATACATAGCTGCAATAGTGGCTGACAGGGAATATTCCAATTTTCAGTAAAGAAAAAAAAACCCAACAAAACAAATTCAAACCAAGAAAAGCACAGAAACAATTGTTTTATTACATCTTTGAGAAAGATGATGCAGGGACTACAAATAATATGTAACTAGGTGAAAGAAAGAACTACTTACCTGATTCTCATAATAGGTGTCTGAGGATGATCCACCCTTCAATACAAATAAAAACGCAATTAAAATTGGAGAAAATTAGAATATAGAAAGCCTGATTTTGAACAGAGGCTAAAGTTTATATGAACTGATGTACAAGTAGTGAAATAGAGTATTACTTACTTGGCCACCACCATAGTTTTGTGAGTAGGATCCATCCTATAAAACAAACAAATATAAACTCTACCTCAGAAGAAACTGTGATTTGGTTCAGAGACTGTAAAGCTGCAATAAACAATTTCCTAGGATTCCTCTGAACAAATACAATTCTCAAGATATCTGGATAAATGATCAAATATTATAAAAATTCTTACCAGGACAAAATCAAGGTCTACCTACCTGGTTGTCACCATAACTTTGGGAGGATGATGATCCACTCTGCTAAGAAAAAACATCAACAAAATAATTAGAATTTACATTACCATATTGCAGATCAGATATTGATCAGCCATCATGGAAGTTAAAACCATCATAAAACCTCAGTGGGAGGCAATACTTACTTGGCTACCACCATAGTTTTGTGAGGAGTATGAACCCGGTGAAAACAAAACAGCAACAGTTATAATGCTGGAGACCTGAATTTTATCTGAGTGCATCCAGCTATCCTAGGTTGCTGAGTTCTATGGAAGTTCTATTAATTTCCACTTCTATCTAAGTGGAATTTCAGGGCTGATAAAAAGTATGTCTGCAGAGAATGAGTTACAAACTGGACACGGAGAGACTCTGCAAGAGTCTATATCCCCATGAGCAAGAAAACTGTACTGTGGATTAGAATTGTTTTAAAACTTTTTACCAATGGATAATAGAGAGCTACCTACCTGACCACCCTGTGATCCACCCTGTAAATCAGACAAAAATATGCTTTAGACACTCACTGTTTGGTCAAGGAATATTTTTGATGAAAGCTATGATACTTGCTTAGGAAGAGTAAGAGGCAGAGGCAGATATGCAATTTGGATATAATTTCTAATGTAATGAGCACAGATTGCCAGTAATGCAATGGTATATACTAGATGAGACATAAATCAAGGAACCTCAAACATTTAAATAATGTCTAGCGCACAGAATGAGTTGCATTCTGAACACTCTCTAGAGTGTTTCTCCTGTAAAAAACCTAATTTATACAAACTGAATAAATTCATACAAATTCCCCTGCTAGCATTATTACACAGAAAGTTGTGACCTGTGAGATATAGTGGCTTCATTCAGAACAGTCAAAGAAAAATGAAATGAAAAGTATTATCTTTCAATGTTCTAGAAGAATTTAGAACAAAACCATTTCCTTTAGTCTTGAGAAAAGAGGTCCTCTTAAAAAAAATAAAAGCTATTATAAAATATATACCTATTTAATATATAATTCTATCAAGTTACAACAATATATTACATACAGTGCATTGTATATACTGTACCACAAAATGATATATATTGTAGCAACATCTATGTTGTTTGCACATTTATAAATATAGTATATATTTATATTGCTAAAACACAGTATTTGTTGAAATGACAAATCTATCAAATTTTTCTGTTTCTTGTGAAAACTCAGTAAGAATCAAAGGAAGTGTCATGAATAAAAAAAACCAATCTATTGCTGCTTTCTTCCTAATTTTTAACATCACAGAGATGACTTCTTTAAACATAGCTGACATCTTTTAGAATAGTGATTTGTAGAGCTCCAACACTTTAGCTTGTAACAAATACACATGTAGCTATCTATAGTTCACTGCACGAACTTAGTTTGTTTCAGGAACCTCAAGAGGCAGTCCTAAAATATTTTCTGGCTTTTGATAGGAAAAGAGAGGCTGGTGAGCTCCAGTCCTAATTTAAGTCATACCAGTTAAGTAACTCTGCAGCAGACTTCTTCTTTATAGAATCTGGCCTTAATGTCCTAATGATTTCAACATTTCACAGACATAATACTAGGAAAAAGGGGCAAAAAAGACTCCAAAGCCCCTGTGATGCTTCTGTTTATAGGTAGTGAGTTCTAATCTCAAAATTTTCAAGATTACATGGATTTGTACAATATGAATCTGAATTTAGAACAAATTGAGTTAGTGGCAAAACTAATTTTTGCTGCATCTTAAAATAAGAGGAGAAAGACCATTTACCTGGTGGCAGGGATTGCTGTCATAGGAAACACCCTGTCAAAAACCAAATCAAAAGGTAAATGCCATTTTTCTTGCAAAGTAATTGGTTTCCTTAAAATTTCCTATGTGAGAAATAATGTAACAAAACTCAACATATAACTTTACAGAGGGTGAGTTAAATTTTATTTAACCCTTTAAGTGTGTGGCTTTACCCTCTGTCACTCTCATACCCCCATACAAGCATCAAGACACATGCACACAGATGATCAAAGGACTACTTGTGAGCCACATGGAAAGAGGTAGGTTGGTAATTGATGTCTCTCTGTACAACCCTAGTTCCTCTTGATTGTTAAAGATGAACTGTTGGTGGGGTTTTTTTGGAAGCAACCCTTACTGTTGGGTGACCATCTAAATGTGACCATCAATCTCTTGCTATATTCACCCACCACGGATTTTAGGCAAAGCTTCTGCTCAGAGCCATTAATTTACCTGTTTTGGGTATATTTTGTGATAACAGGACGAGGAACAGTACACAGAAAGAGTTCTACCCTGGTTGTCACCCTCCCGTTATTACAGCACAGGTCTTCTCTTGATAAGTCAACCTGTGACAGCTGAGTGGAAACAACCCATTCTCCAGTGTTTATCAGTTTCATTGCTGGTAACTGTGTCTTTGTTGCACTGCTCCTTATGATACTTTCACATGCATTTCCATTCATGCCTAACTTACATCAATCCTAATATTTCTGCTAAATACTCCTAAAAATGTCTATATTTATACTTACATTTCATTCTGGTTGCTTTCCTTAATATATTTATTTAAAGATAGATTTACTATTGACCTCATCCATGATCCTTTCATCTGGGATCTCATCATCAAAGACATTGTCTTTACACCATTATAGACATACACAAGTTGAAATGGAATCAGGATGAAATCTACTAATTTAATCTCATTTGAGGCACTCTATTCCTATCGTTTTCTATATAAAATAAATGGAGGAACATCCAAAAAATCCCAAGCAAAGATTTTATATACTTATTGAGTAGACAGATTAATCACTTGTTTGTCCTCCATGTGTAATTCAAAATGGGAGCAGCCACTTCATATTGGTTACAATGGCCAACAATATCAGCCTTTCTTGACCTCTGTCCTAGATAAGTCCATGTAACAATGAAAGCAATAGATTTCAAACTAACAAACATTATAAAAATTATTCAAAACATGTTACTATTGCAAAGAAATCTAGGTCTAGTTTCCAAATAGTTTGGAGAAAAAAGTCTTACTTGTCCGCAACCGCTGCTGCCACCATAAGAAGCAGATCCACCCTGCTGGGGAAAAGAAAAAGAGCAGCTCATGATCCAAATATTTCTATTCTCCATTTCAAGCACAGATATAAATTTTCTGTGAATTATCTGGTAAAGTATTGAGTATGTTGAATACTAAAGTGCATCAGAAAGCTGAAGCCTGCATGCATTCCTTTCTACAGGGGAAAGCGTTACTTCAGTGAGCCTATTGTTGTCAGAGCCATATAAAAAAAATTTCATGAGACTTAATTCTAAAGAGTATTTCCTATACTATTTCAAGTAAGAAACCACAGGATGCTCAGTACATATACGGGAACATCACATACATGCTGTATAATGACCAGTGACTGACTGATGCATACCTGTCCATAGGAACTGCCACCTTGGGGCTGGTAGCCCTGTAAGAAAAGAAAGGAGTCATTTGTAAACAGAGCTGCATTAGTGTTCAGCATTAGAGCTGAAACAGAATCACAGAATACCAGAGAGAAAAGCCCATTTCCATTAAAGGTTACTCTCTACTATGTTATTTTTTCCTTCTTGGTATTTCAGTGGTACAAGACAAATCAAGGATCACTCAGAAACACCAAGGAGGAAAGAAACCCACCCATGCCCCAAAGCCCATTTACAAGACAGGCTTCTACAGAAAAGCTCAACACATTATAGCAACAAAGTCTCACCTGGCCATAGGACTGACTGCCTTGGGAACCCTTTAAATAAAGAGAAGATAATTACCACCTTTACAAGGAGGCTTCTTTAAAAAGCATAATGTTCGTGGAAGTGTGGGATTCCCTAAAAGGTTCCTCCTGTGCCAAAGGACACAGAGCAGTATGCTAACAGCTGTGCAGCACATTGTCCTATTCTCAGCAGAAGCCATGGCCCAAATTGAGACACAGACTACCAGGGGAAACCACTTCCAAAGTGTGCCAGTCACGCCAGTCACAGAGAGATGAGTGAAGAATTTTCTACAGAACAGCCAGTTTGCTTACCTGGCCATAGGAAGTGCTGCTGCCCGAGGAACTTGATCCACCCTAAGACAAGGACACCATTTGGTTACTTCCCTCTCAGTAAGGGAACCAGCCTGCACTAGCAACAGCAAGCACCTACATCCTAAAGCCACACAGGACAGTATGAAGAGCCAGGCTTCTCCTGGCTCTCACGAGGATGGCTGAGTGTGATGATTTCACACACTGGGATTCCAGATCAATAAGTAGCACATGCATAAATGTTGAGTGTGAGAATAGACACTTGCAGAGAAAATGTCCATTAAAGTTCAAATTCTGAGGGATAGCTAAATGGCTTTACAGTGCCGTTTCTGAAGTGCTATATTCTGACTGGTGACTGACTGATGCTTACCTGGCCATAGGAACTGCCACCTTGAGGCTGGTAGCCCTGTATGAAATTAATTATTGATTCATAGTTACTGAATTTGTGAAGCAGATGTCTCTCTAATGTCTCTTTGTGGGGTAAGAAAACAGAATAAGACAGGGAATGTACAGACTCTACTGCTTAACTAGAGTAAATTTGGTGTTAACGAGAGCTATTTTGGTGTTTCTTATTCTAGAGGAAAAGGTGATCAAACTGTTTATTGAAGGACAATCACAGAGTAGTTTTACATCTGTCTTAGACAGTACTCAAATCATACGAGAGTTTTCCAGAAAGGGACACAAGGGACACAATATTTTCTTATTATGTCTGGTTTTCCTTGTGTTTTTCAGACACTGGGCTTAGATGGCTAATGGTGAATACTAGCTGAATATTGATTTCATATATTTGTATTCTCCTTTGACCCCAGTTGCATAATTCACTTCCTCTGAGGGAAAATTAGGGTGAAAAATAATTTTTAAAAATTAGCAAAGAATCTTAGAAAAAATATAGATTCATAAAATGGAAAAAAACCCAATGGCATTCAAAGTAGCAGGTCAAATGAATTAGCCAAGGATGAACATACTTAAAAAAAATTTCTCCGTAATCTAAAGTTACTGTGGTTATAATTTGCTATTGCAATCTGCCTTCAATACAATCTCAAAAAAGAGCAGTTGTTACATGTACATGCAGACTTGTACCACAGCCACCTGTGAGAGTTAGGAAGACAGGGATTACCAAAAAGTATTTGAAGTATCATGTCTATCTTTGCTATCTGACATAGAGATCCTGCCAAAACTCATAGCTGTTTTAGGGCTGCATTAATCTACATAAAAATTGTGGAGGGAGGTACACATTCATCAGTTGCAGGCTCCAAGACCAAATCTTCATTCAGCCTAGAACCTCACCCAATTTTCTCTAGCTCCTCAACACTACTTCTCTGCTGAGAACAAAGGAGGCAGCAAGAACTGAATATAAATTTGTATTGCACCATCAACTGGAATGGGAACAGCATCAAATAGACTACTTACACCATAAATTTATAAAGTTCCAAAGCCATGGAAAAGGCAAGATAGCAGAAGAAATCTAGGATTCCTGAACATATACATGCAAACCACAACAGTTGTGTTCACAACAAAACTTTTGAAATGGATTCAGAGATATATTGGTTAAGAATTCAACTTGGATTGAAGAAAGGATATTTAAAAATCTGCTAACTTTTCAGGGCCATGGCACTTCACTTTCTCAAATGTTCTATTCTGACTAACACTTACCTGTCCATAGGAACTGCCACCTTGGGGCTGGTAGCCCTGTAAGAAAAGAAAGGAGTCATTTGTAAACAGAGCTGCATTAGTGTTCAGCATTAGAGCTGAAACAGAATCACAGAATACCAGAGAGAAAAGCCCATTTCCATTAAAGGTTACTCTCTACTATGTTATTTTTTCCTTCTTGGTATTTCAGTGGTACAAGACAAATCAAGGATCACTCAGAAACACCAAGGAGGAAAGAAACCCACCCATGCCCCAAAGCCCATTTACAAGACAGGGTCCTACAGAAACTCTCGACACAATTCAGCAACAAGGTCTCACCTGGCCATAGGACTGACTGCCTTGGGAACCCTTTAAATAAAGAGAAGATAATTACCACCTTGATAAGGAGGCTTCTTTAAAAAGCATAATGTTCGTGGAAGTGTGGGATTCCCTAAAAGGTTCCTCCTGTGCCAAAGGACACAGAGCAGTATGCTAACAGCTGTGCAGCACATTGTCCTATTCTCAGCAGAAGCCATGGCCCAAATTGAGACACAGACTACCAGGGGAAACCACTTCCAAAGTGTGCCAGTCACGCCAGTCACAGAGAGATGAGTGAAGAATTTTCTACAGAACAGCCAGTTTGCTTACCTGGCCATAGGAAGTGCTGCTGCCCGAGGAACTTGATCCACCCTAAGACAAGGACACCATTTGGTTACTTCCCTCTCAGTAAGGGAGCCAGCCTGCACTAGCAACAGCAAGCACCTACATCCTAAAGCCACACAGGACAGTATGAAGAGCCAGGCTTCTCCTGGCTCTCACGAGGATGGCTGAGTGTGATGATTTCACACACTGGGATTCCAGATCAATAAGTAGCACATGCATAAATGTTGAGTGTGAGAATAGACACTTAGAGAGAAAGCCCAAATTCTGAGGGACTGCTAAATGCCTTTACAGTGCCACAGTACTCTATTTCTGAAGTGCTATATTCAGATTGGTGACTGACTGATGCTTACCTGGCCATAGGAGGAACTGCCACCTTGAGGTCTGTAGCCCTGTAAGGAAGGTAAGAAGACTTTTGTAAACAGAGCTGTATCATCTTAGCACAGAAGCAACAGAAAAGTCCATTTCCACTTAAAGTTCCTCTGTACTA
This sequence comes from Daphoenositta chrysoptera, assembly GCA_013397915.1. Classification (NCBI taxonomy): domain Eukaryota; kingdom Metazoa; phylum Chordata; class Aves; order Passeriformes; genus Daphoenositta; species Daphoenositta chrysoptera. The sequence goes on from VZRO01002267.1 coordinate 373,929, forward strand.
TGTTCTTTTTCCCTTCTGGTATTTCAGTGGTAGAAACCAAAATCGGGGACCACTCAGAAACACCAAGAAGGTAAAAAACCCACCCATGCCCCAAAGCCCATTTACAAGACAGGCTTCTACAGAAACTCTCAATACATTTCAGCAAAAAGTCTCACCTGGCCATAGGACTGACTGCTTTGGGAACCCTTTAAAGAAGGAGAAGATAATTACCACCTTGATAAGGAGCCTTTTTTAAAGAGCATACAGTTCATGGAAATACAGCTGCAAGTGGAATTCTCAAAAAGCACAAAGGGCACAGAGCAGTATGCTAACATCCTTGCAATAGATTGTCCTATTCTCATCAGAAGCCATGACTGCCAACCTTGTGCATATTGAATATTTGTGATATTGAGTAGTGGCCTCCCTGTAGCCTTGATTTCTAAAAGTCATACCTACACTTTTGAAACATTTTTCAGGTTGCTTGTAGTGCTATAGAGTATATTGACAAACTCTTCCATCCCTCCTACCCCCAACCCCAAGAGGAAGAGGACCTAAAGAGCCTTCACACTTGATTTCATACAATGAATATTTCAAGTTCTAGTTTGCAATAATTTATGATGCCACTATGTGAGTATTTTTTATATTCACACACTTTTTTTCACACATGTAGTTTTATCTTCATCACTTTAAGCACTGCTGGAAGACACTGCACATATTTCCATGATTGTGATTTTTCATCATTCTTGATATGGCTAAGCAATTACCCTTTACAACTTTTGGAATCTGAGATTTAATATGCATGGGCTCTGAATCTCTCAGTCTGGGGCTGATGTTGTAATGAGCCCATAAACACTTCCCCTCGGGGCCATGGCCTTTATGTACCTTTTAGAGCACACTCTGAATACAGTTATTTCATGCCAACCCATCACACATGAAAATGCATTTGTAAGCATCACGAACAAAAACAGTTGAATACCAATATCAGATGGTATTTTTATGAATAAAAGCCAGGGAAATAGAAATACATGCACCTGTGAAGTCTATTTGTAAATGCAGAAAATAATTTATTTCCAAGTTGTGCTGGTCCTGTTTTAGTGAAGCCTACAGGAATATTTATAACCCTTTTTAAGTTCACTTACCTGCATGTAAGTACTGCTGCTGGTTTGCTGTTTTTGTCCACTCTACAGAGGCACAAAAAAAAGAGGTTATTTATTTTTAAAAGAAATCGCTTATGCACTAAGCCATTTCAAAAGCAACCCTGTCCTTCTATCTACTGGACAATTTGAAAGCCATAAAGAGTTCATTACACTTTTTCTTACTTTATGCCATCTCCACGTGCTATAAAATGTATGTAAGGATCCTTCATAAATAAAGTGTTAAAAGTATTTATATATCTTTATATAATTTTCGTAATGAAAATTAATTGTATAATAAGTCTTTGTGTCATATGGTGGTATTTGAAGTGAGTCAAAATAATTCTGCCCTTGTACCACACATATTGCCTTTAAACTCATATCCATTTGTATACATCTTATGAAATATTTTTTTCATGAATAAGCACAACAAACTTTTGACAAAGTGTTTGTCAAAACAAAAATTGAGAAAGCCACAGTTAAAATTTAATCCAAGGAAAAGTCATGGCAGAAAATATTTTGATTCCCATGAAGAATGTGGATTATGAAAGGAATAAAATGTTTTTCTAATATCTACACCATTAAAACAGTTAAGCTGTGTAATCAAAAAACTGTACATTTAAAGTCAGAAATAAAATAACAAGGAAATCTTATTCCTTTCTCTGCCAGCATTCATCACTAGTCATGGAAGAAAATAATGCCATCCATTTTGAAAGCAATGATTTCCAATAGACAAATTTCAGCTGGGGTAACCTGCTGCTGATCTTTCAGTGAAAGTGAGAATTTGTTGTCGTAGTCTAATGGACTAGCATCTAATGGACTGGCTAGCCACTAAGAGTGGGGTGGATGCTAAAACTGCTAAATTGCAAAGAACCCAGAAAAATATGCCTGAATGATAATCAGAATACTTTATAAGCATGCTATTAATGAGATTGGATTGTAAACAACCTTCCAAGTGCCTGGTTATCAAGAAGAAACATTACAAATACAGTTCACCTAAACATTAACTGCAGGATTTTAAAAACGTAATTCTGAGCTGGGTGTTTCCATTTAAAAAATAGACTGTTTAAATGAAAACGAAACTGTGCACATTGTGATTTATATTTGATTTGATATTGAGTAACACTCAAGCTTTAGTTCTAGAATTCTGTTCTCCTTCCTGAGCAGACCGAGACGGTCAAATTTTGCCAATTTTGAAAGCACTATGGAATTTGCATACAGAGATGTTCAAATTTTTTAAGCGTAGAAAACAGCTGCAAGGGTCTTTAATCAGCAACCAGCTAAGATATCCCCTTTGCTGTATTTATAGAAATACCCTACTCCACCACTGTAGTTTGTGGACATCTAAGATGCCTCTAAGTTATCCACATATATTTGTTCCTTAGAAGAGGAATTATTACTCAGTTTACTAAGACAAAGATTCATTTAAAACTTAAGTATAATGGAGAAAAAAATGTCTACCTGTACTATGATCCTTGTAGCAGAGCTTCCCAAACTCTGAGAAAAAAATCCAGAAACAAACAAATATAATATAGCAAATTTATTTGACTTTTTTAAAAGGCAATGCAATTAAACAGAAAATACTAAGTTGAACTATTTCGTTTTTGAGAATAAAGGGAAAGGTCATATGTGTGGTGTACTGTGTATCAATTCTTAACACCCAGCATTAAACTAGTTTATTCTCAGCTTTCAAAGTTTGGGCAGGCAGACTGACCCTACTAAGTAATTTTCTATTACATGTTCTGTGGAGAGCAGCAGAGCACAGGTTATGTGCACCACCTTTCTGCACTACCAGTCAGCTTGGCTTTTCCAAATGTGGGGAGGCAAGCTAAGACATCATCATCCCTCCAACCTGTCTCACTGTCACCTGCACTGGACATACATCAACACATACAAATACACTTCCTCTTCCAGTCATTTGTTTGCTGAACTCTGGGGCATGAGGGACAAATGTGAAAGAGTGGCACACACCATCCTGAGACAACTGGTTTGATCCCATAAGAACTATAATAATACTACAGGAATCACAAGAAAAAGGCATGCGTACCTGAGGGAAGGTGTGACGCTGTAAAGGAAACAAAAATATCTTTAATTATTTTGCACAAGGACTTGCCCAAACAGAATATTGCAGCAGAGAAAGGGAAAAGGGCCCTTATGTTTTGGATGGAATACACAATGGAATGTGAAAGAATGATATAAAAAGGATGGCATAGAATAAATGCATCTTAACATTTATTCAGGTTAGAACAATATGTTCTATTAGAAATTAAACATCTATGAAATATTGTATTATAAAAACTCACTTTAAGCACCTGAAGGCTAAACTTATTTTTAGTTCCAAGTAAGCAGAGTGGAAATGTTATAAATTCAAAAATGAGAATGGGAGTGAATTTACAAAAGAAAATTGCAGTAGAAACAGAAAATCAAAACTATTCAGGAACACAGAGACTGCATACATTGAAAGACTGGGTGTCTGCAGCTAATCCATTATCTCTGCAAGTACTAACAGCAGTCACAGAACCACGAGATTTGTATCTATCTTATAACGGGCCTTCCCTGAAGATAATGATACACATAGGGTAAAACCTGCCTACCAAAGAATTGTCTCAAGGAGTATTTCTGAAAAACTAAAAATGTAGATATTTGAAAGCTTTTTGAGTCAAAATTATTTGTAGAGAAAATGTGCATTGTAGATAAAATCTGCTTACCACAGGTGGAAAAGGGTTGCTGTTGGCAACGACCACGACCTATAGAGAAACAAGACTAGGCTGTTTACTTGCCACAGACATTATTTAAGTTGTTAAATATGTTAGAAAATGAATAATACTGAAATCTGTAAATTTACAAACTCTGATAATAATGCTACGGAAGATCCCTTTTAAAAAATAGTATTTTTATAAAAAAAATTAATGCACATTACCAAGCAAAGAATGATATATATGTATACATGGTTTACACAAGAGTATGAGGAGATAAAGATTTACCCCAAACGACACAGTGCCTCAGCTGTAGAGGCAGAACCAGGATTTCATGTCTTCTACCATATCCACTGGCCTGTACTGTATGCCCTTTTTGATCTTCAACTTCCCACCCCAAACTAAAAGATAATTTATTTTGTCTTTATTCAGTACTGTGCTAAAAAAAAGACTCGATATTGAGTTAATTTTAAAAAAAAATGAAGCCAAATGCAATAATTGTATCTTCTGCTTAGGTGTTAATGTTTTCTCATTAGAAGCACTCCCCACCTCTAAGAACCAAACCAAACCAAATCAAATCATATGAATCAATCTGGGTTCAAACCTTGAAAAGTCTTAACTGAAATAACAGGAGTCGTGCCAAGTTTTAACGGTAAGAATTCTTTTCGCTTTAAAAGGAGTGCTTACCTGCTTACTGGAACCTGAACTGCTTGAAGGGACAGACTGCAAAAAATACAGAATCCATTTGTTGCTTAGGTAAATGTATGGCAAAAAGAGAAGTAACTTCTAACAAAATGCATATAGCAGCATACACCAAATATTTAACCCATCTGCTGAATTTATTTCCAGATATGACCACTATTAAAACATTTGAAGACACTTTGACTTCATCCCCTTCCACTAATTTAATTATTGTTTGGTAAATTGGGGCTCAACTGCTTAGCTTTTGAATACTTTAGGAAGCTAAAAACAGGTTGGAAAACACAGTTACCTGGCCATAAGTAAGACCACTTGTGGATAAGGATGCACTCTGAAATAAAAACATAAACCAGCTGTTTATTTACACAATAATCTGCTAATTATTAACCTGTTTTCAAATAAAAATGAAATAAATGAGATTGACAATAGAAATTTCTCTATTAATTAAAGAATCAATATGAAAAGATTGTAAAACAACCTAATAATATTGCACAATATGCAATATCCAAAGACAATTATTTAACTGATAAAAAACATTACGCAGTAAGAATTCTGACATTTTAGTAGGGTAACAAATTAAATGTTTCTAGTAGGTGATAATATGTATCACCTATGTATACATATACCTCTTAAAACAGAAATGATTACGCTTTGAGTAACTGGCAATGTAACACCTTTTAATTTTGGGTTTTAATCTATTAAGAATAATACCTCAAGCTAACACTATTTTCCTGAATATATTTAGGAAGACTTCAATAGCTCTACAGAAGAGAGTCAAATGCAAGTTGCAATAAGCAGATGAGTTAAGAAGCATAGTAGGAGACAATAAGTAAAAACATCTATAACCAGCTTACATCTCTGCAGGCTTGTGTCCCATATGCACCAGCAGCACCGCCCTAAGATAAAAAAGAAACCAGTTATTTCTCATCATTATTTTCTATTTGGTCCAGAGACTCCCACAGGAACATTCGTTAAGTAATGTCATTGAAAGCTAGGAGTTACTATAAATAGAGTCATGCTGGGGACAAAAAACAAAATGTAAAAATAGTACTTACAGGGACACATCCACTCTTGCTTATTGTGTAGACTACTCCTTTCTGAAATAAAAACAGAAGTCAATTATTTCCATATAAAAAACCCAAATGGGGCAGAGAAAAAAAAAAACACATGGCATGAAAAGCTGTGCAGCTGGAAATGTGTATGTGCAAGTAAGGGACAAGCAAGTAAAGAGGTTACCAATTCCCTGGCACTACCTGTAATAAGTCTTATTTAGTATGAGACATTAGTCATCATCTGTATTTCATATAACTTTCATCAACTATGTCACTGGTCATGAAACCTTTCCAAATTTTACTGAATGGTTCATATTTTATAAAAAATTAGTAACTTCAAGTAGTTATATGACGACAGGAGAAACTCAATTCTTGGAAAATAATATGCACTATATATGAAAGAAAATACAAGGAAGAAAACCAGTTTTTTGTATATATATGTATAAATAATTTGTATTTCTCAGTATCTGGTAATTCCAGTTACAAGTAGCAAAGATTGAAAAAATAGAATATTACCAGATAATTCACTAATAAATATAGCCACTAGTAAGTAGTAAGAAATATATCCTTGAGAAGCTCAGTTCCAGAAATTGGAGACATACCAGAAAGTATCTAAGAGTTAAAGAGAAAATAGGCATATTAATGTTAGTGGAGATAATTCACTAAAAACCAAGTATACACTGCTGTGATTAATGAAGTGAAAGTGGTTAGAATGCAGACATACATACCCCTGAAATTTTAAAAGGCTAACTAGACAGTGATATCCCTGAATTTTCAACTGCAAATACAATCTAGTGTTAAAAGCAATACAGACATTGAACAGGAACAAGCTATTGAGTTCAGCAGAGTGGAGGTAGTTGAACTTAGCCCAGGTATGAACATACTGTTCACAGGATGAATAACTCTGCCTTTCTGGGTTAACTAGCAGAGAAGGTATTTCAGTACTGTACTAAATCACCTCACTACTCTGTAGTTACAGAGTTTTAGTCATTCAAAGTTACTGAAGGAAAACATACAAATGCTGGAATTTAGAGCTCGTACCTGACTGCCTGAATAGCTGTTCTGAGAACTGGAAGGTCCAACCTGCAAAGAAACCAAATTAGTATTTATTACTTTGCTGAAAAATTATTTTTATATGAGTGATTTTCAGGAAAGAAATTTCTACTTGGTGGGAAAAGGAAGAACCAACAAAGTAGTTTTCTATTTCAGTCCACCAAGCTGATACTATTAAAAGTTATTTCAGAGATCTTTCAAGCCAAATAATCAAAACTGTGCCAATCCAGCTGTTACAAATAACATAATTCTGCTGCTTGCATCCTTTTTTATCTGACCTCATACACTTGATAATCATCATTGAGGGGGAGACCTGCACCATCACAATAATTAAAAAGTAGATGAAAGCTTTTTACTGATATGACTATGTAATCATTAGCATATTTGCTGTAAAAAAGCAAAGAAGGAAGAGGCTTCTTCACTGAGCTGCAAGTGATAATTTTCAGAGTAAAAAAATCAAATAGCTACATTTTATATCTAGATCATGATTTGCAAAAGGCAAGGTTTCAGAGCTGTTGAAATAAGCGATCTTGAACAGCAAGAAAACACTAAGAATAAAAAGTGAAAACAGAAAAAAGAAAACTTCTATTATAAAGCTACTTCAGATTAGCTAGAGAGAATCTGCAGAAGGAAATGGTAGCAAGTCTGACAACCCTTTAGACAGTTTTGGATTTTAATCAACAAAGACTAACAAAAAGAAAATCAAATTGAGTGATGAAGGATATAAAGACATGTCTAGAAGCAACTTTGACTAGGCCTTGATATCTTGGGCAGTTAGCAGCATGTCAATATCTTTGGAGAAAGAATATTTACCATGATGCATCGGCCTGTTGAGTAAGTCCCTCCACGCTGCAAGAAAGTACAGGTTCCAGTTAGTGTTTATTGACTGGTGTAAAAATATCAAATTACTTTAAACCGGGAATCAACTGAATTCACATTGATGGTCCCAGCAAAGAAATCAAGTGTTTCATTGCTGACAATACAGTATGCATTTTAACAATCTCATCTGAGAACTGATGTTAACTAATTCAAAATAAAAGTACCTTCAAAACTGAATACAAAAATGAAGTCATAAAAATGATATTGCTAAGAAAGTAATTTGAATGGTACAATATAATCTTCATGCTACAAGTGTGTAACAAGTGGACCAGTAGGACAAGAATTCTAAAACTGAGGTAACTTAAAATTGGGAAATTGAAGAAAAATTGCTCTTACCTTGTTACATTCTAGTTCTATCATAAGCTGTGGAGGAAAAAAAAAAAAGAGGAAAAGTTTCCAAATTATTAACTGTAAAAAAGGAGGGCAGCTTATTACAGGAAACAGGAAATACAGTTGGTGAAGTGAGAGAATAAAGACAGTTGTTCACTCTTGAGTAGATCACAAGTTCACATAAATCAGTGCTGCTACAGTCCAATGCAATGGACTTTCTTTACTTAAGCTGCCAATCATGTTTAATATGTTTCATATAAGCATAATTCTTGGCAGAAAAAATTTTATCAACTCCTTTCTAGAATATGCCACACAGTTACAGTTCCCAGGGGTTCGGGCAGCAGTTAAGAACAGTGCTGTACATCAGAAGTATAGTACAGTTCTCCTTATAACCAATTTGCTTTTTTTTTTTTGCTTTAAGGTATGGATTGTTTTGCTAACTAGATCATTACTGTTCTCATTTCTGTGGGAGAAAAATTATATTTACTTTATATTTTCATCATTTTAGTAAGAGGATTAGGCAGTTAAAGTAAAATTATTGAAAACATCTAATGATTTTGGCCATCTTAGTTAATGAATAAATGACAACAAATGTATGTCTTGTATCAAGCCAAAGATACTGTAATTACTGTATTACTTCCTATCATTCAACTATACCCAAAACATACCTTCCTTTTACTTTTCCCTGTTGCGTTAACAGACTCTGAATGCATAGGTGTGAGTGTTTTGCTTTGAATTCCAACCCAAAAATTCTCTAGATTTTGAACAACAGTTGCACTAGAAAGAAAACAAAATAATAATTATTTTTCTATCAAAGTATTTAAATTTAAAATATTTATAACTCTCCTCCCCTTTTGCCCCCAGCCAAGAATATCCGCTCTGTTTTGGTTTTAAGTGTAAACCGAACAAGTTTCATATAACTTGTACTTGTTTCATATAAAGTATTCATAAGGAATACTTTTTCCTGTAGTGACTTGTATTATCATCCAACATAATTTTGAAGATAACTAAAACAGATGCTGAGAACAAGCAGAAGAGGAAGAGACACTGTTTGAAGAAGCACTGACTCCAGTGAGGAGTATCAGCTCAAATGTCTATAAGAATTGTCACACACACTCTTACAGTCTTTATCTATGATGGTGAAGTAATTCTCACGGCATTAATGAGTGGAAGCAATTATGTTTTTGTATTCTTTTGCCTGTTCTTTGTATTCCTCAAGATTTAATGAAGCAAGATGGCCCTATTATAAATCTGCACTTCAAACAATACCAGCTATAAAATATTTAGATATTTTCCAATATACTTCATGCATGCATTTGTTAGAGTAGGTGGAATTTTTACAAGCTCCAGATCTGCAAAAAACAGTTTAGGATTAAAAGTAGGCTAAATATGTCTTCTCTCATTTCCAGAAGTTAGTTCATGGGTCATACACTTATTTTAAAATTTATATTAGAGGAATTTACATCATATTACTATTTTGCCACTGTTCAAAATGAAAAAAGGTATAACCGAATAGAACCTGAGCTGAATAAGCCTGAACTTCATCTTTTCAGGGAACAAGTTACATTCATGTTGTTGCTGTTGTAATTAAAGAAGTCAAAGTGTAAAAAACTGGTTAGTGAAAGATCCAGTATCAGGATTGTGCTTAATTGAATTATTTAGATATATTAAAACCTGTAGGACAGTGTTTGTCTTTTAAAATTATATCTTGAAATGGAAATCGTATTGTTTACTGAACATAGTGGGAAGTTATGGTGAACTATGAAATAACCCATGATGATGGCAAGACTAGAATATCAGATATAGAAACACAGGTCCATCTCAACAGAGAAATAAAATTTAAAGGCAAAAATGTTTGAAAAACAACTATTTACATAAATTGAAGCTCTTTAGCATCATGTGGAGCAATCCATGTTGTTGTAACTTTCTGTTTCACATCTGAGTTGGCATGACTTACTGCTGAATTCTGCAATTAAAAAGGAATACATAAAATTATATAAGATGCAAAAGTGACTTTTACCTATATTATTAAAGGAACTGTCTCTACTACAACCGGCAACACTGATGTAGTCCTAAAAAGAGCCAGGGAATTTCTGCAGTAGGTTTATATCACATATAGAGGATATATGTAGTACTTGAGAAAGCCCAATTTTTTAAACTCTACTGATGAAAGAGCTTTGCTGTATAAAGAATGATCCCTACTTGTATTATTTAAAAGAAACCCAAGCTTCAGAAAGTATTCCAAAGACTGCACACATACCGTCATGTTATGACATTCCAAGCCTTTCGTGTTTGGATCTGTAATTTTAAAAGTACCAACAGGAACATCTCCATCTATTTCTCGAGCTTGTAGATTAAATCCTTTAAACCCAGCACCTTCAAGGGCTTCCAGAGTTACTGGGAAAAGAGACATTTTGAGAAATTTAAGTTTCATATACAGCTAAAACCGTGTTAATGTTTACCATGTAATTTGCTTCACTCCAAGGCAGAAGACTGCATGTGCAGCAATTACTTTAAGCCTTGTACAATTCTAAAACACATTAAAAATGCTTTTCTTAATTATAAGGAGAATGACAATAAAGGAAAAAATTTAGAAAGGCATTTCTGTGTAAAGTAACATGAAATTTATGATTTACTGGCAATTTTAAAAGGAATTCTGCTCTACCAAATGAGCAGTGGCCCTGCTGACCAAAAAGGTTATTTATTTTCTGTCTAATTAGGCCTACAAAGTCAAAATTGCTATAGGAGAGAGAATTGCATTTCTTTCTACATCTGTTTTAAAAGAAAAGATTAGCTTTTACGTAAGGCTGTAATGCAGAAACGTTTTTTTTAATGTATTATAACTGGAAGAGAGAAACTACAGTTTGGCTTCCATGTTCTACATTAAACATTGGTAGTAATGTAAAATTAGTAATTATATATAAGCTACTCCATATTACTCAAATTTTGTTACTGAAGGAGCTCAGAAAAATATAGAAGAGAGCAGTTTCATGCTTTGTGTGTATCAAAACTGAAATTAAATTTCAAAAGGCATAATCAATTTTCTTATGATTTATTATAACTTTTATCTACTAATTCCATTATTATGGACTTTGGCAAACAAAATCACAATAATTTTTTATGCACAGAGATAAGAGTCATCATTAAAAAGAGGGGCAGATGTACTGGGAATGACACAAAAGTGAAGGGAAAGACCAATCATACCTCGATAATTTAGCATTTCCAAACACCTGCATAATTAGCCTTCCAATTGTCATAAACTTTCGGTCCTAATTCACTAATTTTCCCCAGGTCCCCCAGAAGCAATGACATGGAGCCCTTGAATGCAGGGCTAAATGCAGCAGGGATGACCTGTAGGAGTTGGCACGTGGCATGTCACAGTGAAACTGCAATTACTCAATGGAAGGGGACCTAATGCAGCTTCCTGAGACTACATACTGGGTCCTTACAATTGGGAGCACAAGAAAAGTAGTGCTAAAAATAGGCACGGTTAGGGTAAAGAAAGGGACAAAAAAGGCAAGGTTAGTAGCATCTGGGATTCAATATTTTTGTCATGATAAACCTCATTTAACTTGCTGAACAGTCTGCAGATACTTAAATCCATCCACAGTTTTTCTGTCAATAGTATTTTAAAAGTAGGTATCCATATTTAAAGAGCCCTCCCATCCTTGAAGGAGCTCTTCACACATGTTTTCTTAAGAATGGCAGCAGTAGCTGGACTCTAAGGTTCTTCTCCCTATACATCACTCTCTGTGGAATTACATCCATGCTACTAGGTTAAAGCAAAACGGAATCCCAGCTAGAGAGTAACCGCTTAGTGAATAATGCTCTTTTTCAGCTACTGAGATCCAACAACAGACGTGACAGGTCACAACTCTTCCATTCCCATGCTTCTTCTAGCATGAACAGCTAGAAAAAGAAGCATTCACAAGTTACTTCAAGTGTGACAGCACCATGAGATGGCATCACAGTGTGGAGAAACAAGGATGTTAAGGTGTTCCTTCCAGAAAGCAATTTGGGATTAGGAAGATAAAAAGGTGGTTTAAGCCACAATAGCTCCACCTCCTTCAATTTGATAAAATCTGGGATGCAGCTTTTAGAAGGATGACTCAAAATGTCTCACTCTTGAGTTGTCTCATACTGCGTCCTGAATTTTTATTTTCCTGTAAGATGACACCATGTGAAGAACTAATGAGTAGGATCCCTTTGTATTGCAGAGGCCTGATTCAAATACTCACATACAAAGTTAAAGAGCAACTAATTATTAGTCCAGTTTGGCCAGCTGTCCCACCTACTTTTAACTTTGTCACAAAAATTACAACATAAAGTTTAGATACATTTATTAGATGAAGAAAAAAGAAAGAACGCACTTTCAGTTATACAAGTATGTACATACAGATATAAAACAGAAAAAATAATAATATCTCAGGTATACATGAACAAGATTGAAATTAAAAAATAAACTATCTAGACTGAGAGGAAAATTGAGGAATTTTTATGAAGATTGTTAATTCTGGAAGATGTGGACAAAGATTTTATGTCATTCAGATTGTTTACCTTGGACTTCATTTCCTGGCTCAAAGTTATCAAAAGATACAGCAATAATATATGGTGGTGCAGATGTCTGTGGTTCAGCTTCATAGTTTGGTAACAGGGAATCACAATCAATTGAGGTATTTGTCTGTGGAAAACCAAGGATTCCAGGCAAAAATATCCCACAGAACAAAAAAACAAAGCAGGAGTGTCTCCTCATCTGTGGAACAAAAAGATAATACAGTTCATAATAACTTCTTTTAAGTAGTTGCCATTTTGAAAAATATCTGCTTTTCTCCAGGACAGGAAACAAAGCAAGCCTAGAAAGCTGTACTTTCTTTACATTCATGCATTTTGAAGAAAAAAAATTAAAATAAAATACTTATATGCACTGGCAGAAAAGTGCGATAAGAGACACAAATACTATAATTAAAAAATACTGCATTATTAATGGCGGTTTAAATTTTCAGGTTACATGTCAGCAATCCATCAACAGCCATGTCTGCTGCATTACACCTTAGAACTAGAGAAGTCTTTAAACAAAGTTTCTCACTGTTGAGCTCTCAGATTTAGCTCAGCTCCTTGGCTAGTCAAGAACTAAGATGTAATACTTGCTCTCTAAAACTGTGGATATAACCATGAATAGCATGCTCTCCTTTGACTGCTTTCCCTACTCTCACTTCCAAGGGATGGTCAAGAAATCTAGTTAAATACCCTGGAGTACTCCTAAAGCTTTTCAAAATATTTGTTTCCTGAAGGACTTCAGACCTCTGCAAAGTCCTCTGGAACTTCTAAACAATTTAAAAATGCTAAATTACTACTGCATGCTTCCTATGGGTTAAGAATAAACTATAACCAGTACAGAAATTCACAAAAAATAACTAAGAGGCAGGACTGAAGTTCAGTCTTCTAGGACTGTCTGTGAAGAAAAGATGTATTGTCTTTATGGTTCACTTGTAGCATTGATATTGATGGTAAACTGTTTCCAAGAAAGAAAGGAAACCTTTCCCAATAGTATTCTCAGGTGTTTAATAACAGATTTCACAGCCCATGTTCAAAGTCTAAACATTCAACTGTGGCACTACATAATTTAAAAGGCCATTACATCTTATGAACAACTCACTCTTCCAGCTACAAAAATGCTGATACAACAGTTAAATTTCCAGAAGTATTTAATAATGCTATTTTACATGCTGTCTGCTACAGGATTGCCTTGTGTGACACAACAGACAGTAACAGAAAGACTGGAGATATTTACTTGAGATTTTTTTAAGCATTTGAAACACAATGTAAGAGATATGTTCAATTTGTACCATCTACCCATGTATCCTAATTTATGCATGACAGTGTAAGATCATTTGGTTTTGTATGTGCTAATGAAATAAGTAATAGAAGCATCTGGAAGCAGGGGAAAAATACGCAATTCTAAACATCCATGTACTTAACTCTGAACTTCAACAACTTATTAAAAAGCCACTGAGTCAACAAATAATAAAACAGGTGACTTTGAAGTGCTGAAAGGTTTCCAGGTAGGATGATGAAGGTTTGCATGGTGTCACAACTACTCAGAGCAGCAACCAGGAAAGTGATACATGCAAGTTATCATGTCTTTAAAGCAGATGAAGACTGTACCTCTCTAAAGCCTCATCAAAGTGTCACTTCAATGGGATCCTGGTAAGCATCATGTTTTGGTATCAGCACGCTGGGTGTGGTTATCCAATATCTTGTGACAATTTTGATGTGGCCCACCTCTAATTAACTTTTAAATACAGCATGTGGGTGCTATTATATCAACAGATGCGGTAAACAGTGATTTAATATGAACCAGTCTATGTGTTGTTGAAATCTTCATCTGACTCATGGAGAGATGGGGAAAAAAAGCCTGTTTCTAATTAGATGTTCTATTTCAAAGTGCAAAGTCCTAGTTTATCTCAGATTGGAAAACTGACTGGAGCTGCACTGTGCCATGAAAGAAAGCCAGTCTGAAATCTTTCCTCTTTTTCTTGCTAGAAAAGAGCCAGAAATACAAGTACAACATGTTGAAACATAGCTGAGATGCCTTCTCTTTGCATCAGCTCTCTGATTTAACAGTTCAAAAGGTGTTCTAAGAGTGTCATAATGTAATTTTTTGGAACTAGCTTTTAGATGAGAAAGAAAGATACTAGCATTTTAAAAAATTCCAAGTCCAGACTTGAGGCAGAAAACTTCCCATGGGCTCCAAGTTCCAAGACATACTCAATGCAATCATGTCACCTTGCATCACATATTCTACCTTTTCACCATGAAAAATGTAAAGAAACAAAAAGTAAATATTTATAAAATAGAAGCATAGGGAATTCTGGCAAATAAATGCTATTTGCAAACTTCTAATTTGATATAATTATGAAAAATTAACTATATCCTCAGTTTCATCTGATGGAAAAATTCTAATTATTTTTTTATCACAGATTTAAACCTTTTTCCCTATGAGTCCTCATGGCCCTCATCTTTCCAACACCTGAGCTGCCGCCTTAAGAATCCTCTTCCATATTTAGTCTATATTTAATACGACTTCAGGCCAACAATTAAATCCCTGAGTGCTAGTTAGCTACTGCATTCAAAGTCTGCTGGAGTCAGGAAGAGACACTTCGGTGGTTTGCTCCTCCAAAGCCTTGGGCAAACTTCTGAATAGAGACAGAAGTTGGTTTAAAAGCTTTTAAATATAGAGCATTTAATTAGTATAACCACCTTTCTGTAATTTGAAAAACACATTCCTTGGAAGTCCGTCCTGCCAACAGTTTAAGACTAACTCCTGCATACCCCTTTCTATTCCCATTCTTTATGAGTATTTTTCTCCTTCTCCTAGACACTCCTGATGAACCACAGACTTCTTCTTTAGCCTTTGAGAATAAGTATCCCCAGCTGGTGTGCACCCTGCCCACCACATCCCCAACAACACACCTTATCGACCAAGTGCTGATGCGTGGGCATCCTCCGGTCCCTCTGTGGTCAGCGTGGAGGAGCTGCAGCCGGGCCGTGCTTGTGCCCCAGGAAGATGAGACAGAGGAGGCGGAAGGCTCGGCCAATCCGTGCCAAGGCAGGAGCCAGCGTGGCCAATCCGGGCCAGCTGTGCATCTGCCCTGGAAATTGGGACACCTCAGGTGGGACTGTCCTGCCCAGAGTTGGCGGTGACAACACACTCCTCACAGGTGAGTCACGCCCCTCTGACCTTTATCGAGGCATCTGGCACAGGCAGGGCTTCTGAAGCCTGGTAGCCTAAACTAGTATGTCAACTAAAATCAAACGAATTGTGCTATACAAAAAACCCTTACTAATATTTCATAAACAATTCCTGCAAAATATTCTATATTAGTCTTATTATTCTGTTACCACAGAGTATTCTGCTGCTGTTTTTTCACATTTCTACTCCTTTCTTACAGTTGGACATGGGAAAGTTCTAATGATTGTCATACTTCCAAGCATTTTCTCAGAGCAAAAAGTTAATGAGGCTGTTTCTTCTCATGCACCTTGCGGAAAGAATCTGAAGTTATTGTGATTGACCTACACTCAAAACTAAACTTTTTTTTTAACTCTTCAGAAGGATTTTCACGAAGTCTGTACTGGGGATTGGGAGAAGTCCAAAGGCTAAACGACATATAGAATAGAATATTTTCAGTTGGATAGGATTGACAATTATTTGTCCAGTTCATGCCTGTCCAAATGCCTCTAAAACAGTGACAGGCCTGGGGCTTTGACCACCTCCCTAGGAAACCTGTTCCAGCACATGACCAACCTCTCAGTAAAGAAATGCTTCCTAATGTTGTCTGAGCCTCCCCCAGCACGGCTTTGAACCCTTCCAATGCATCCTATACCGGACACCAGGGAGAAGAGATCAGCACCTCCCTCTCCACTTCCCCTTCTCAGGAAGTTGTAGAGGGCAATGAGGTCACCCTTCAGCCTCCTTTTCTCCAAACTAGACAAGCCCAAAATCCTTTGCTGCTCCTCACAGGACATTCCTTTCAGCCCTTTCACCAGCTTTGTTGCCCTCCTCTGGGCACCTTCAAGGACCTTAACAATATGACAGACACACAGAATTCTGTGAATCTATGAGTCCATGATACCAGGAAATCCATCAACCAAAGACTGTTCGTAAGAACCTTCTTCAACTCCTTAATGCTTGTACATTTAAAATGTATTTAAATTCAAAAGCCCAAAGCATTTAAGAACATTATTTTTAAGGTTCTATGCATTTAACTAACTGTATTCTCTTTCAGTTAATTACCTTTAATTAATGAGTAGTATTTTATTTACATTGTCCCATTATGAAATACATTATTTCCAATCTGCTGCCATCCATTGGGGAAGAGATTGTAATCTTTCTTCTCTTAGTATACCACCAAACTTACCATTAATACCAATGTTATAAATAGCAATGAAAAATCATGCTGCACACCACAAATATAATAGCATACCAGTAATACCAACATATAAATTACACAGTAAAGGAATGACAACTGCTCACACTAGAAACACATAACCAAAGAGATGGGCTCCCACAAATGCATAGTGCAAGACCTCCCTCACAACCAGCTAGGAGATACTGAGAGGTAACCAGAGGGACCAGAACTATTTCTCCAGGCTACTTTGAGCAGCAGTGAGTACTCTGTGAATATTTGATTTGACAGTCAGATAGATACATGTCAGGCAATGAATTGCTGTAATCTTGGTAATATGGTTATAAAGAAGCAGAGATAACACAAGCAATATGCTTTTGTTAGCTGTAGCACTAATAAAATACTACTCTGAATAAGCTGGTAAAGACTCAGACCATTAGTTTACAATTTGAGAGCTGTAAACCTGCGTCCCTCTTACACAACACACTGCTTGCGGTTTATTTCAAAGGAACAGTATTCCCACTGAATCAAACATAGGACACTGATTCAGTATTAATTTACCTGTACTCCAGAACTGCCAGTTTAAAAAAAGAAATCTTTTTCAGGTTTACACACTTGAAAGGACAATTTTGAGATCATAATTTAAATACCAATTGAACAAGTGGTGAACTCCCGACTCTAGTGAAACCATGATTACGAAGTTTGCTATGTACTGAAACTCCTCTGCAGATCAACACTACGTTGTGTGCACATGGAATTCCCTGGTGCTTGGAATGCCTTCAATGCAAATTCCCGTGGGAATATTAGCCTTTTTTTAAGATCTCTGATTGTATGTAGCCCATATGGAGTTAGCAGGTCTTTCTTTAAACTAATCATATTAGATTCGTACCACCGACAGTGGGCCAATTCATTTTAGGAACAAGCTAGGGAACATGGCAGAGAGGCCAGAGTCCAGAACACTGAAAGGAAGGGAGTACCTACTGGGCAGTGGGTGAAAATTTTAAAGGGAACATGATGGACACAGGGGAAGCCAGCTACTCACCTAAGCAAAAGACTGTCTTCTCGAATAAAGAACTGAAAACCCTGGCAGAGTTTCCAGTACTACTTTGTTTCTACTGAAAGGTGTTCAAACCAAATCAAACTAAGCAGCTCATTTCCTTCTTCCTCACTGACATCAGGATCTCCGACTGTCTTCATGACCTTCAACAGCTTTCTGCTTGCTCTCTGCAACATCTGAGCCAAAGATTATTTTTAATCTGGCAGTTTACATTGCAACTGGAAATGCTAGAAAGCCTAACAAAACTTCAGCTAATGCCAACATACATATATAAATAACACGGTAAAATAGGTGGTGTTATTTTTATCAGGGTCTGGTATCCTTTTCTAACTGCTTTGATGTTTCCCACAGGCGATAGATACACCACTGACTCTTGGAATGGGCAGGAGAATCGACACTCTCTTTGCTCAGACACCTCACATGTGCTAGGCACAATGAATGCTGTAACAGTAGCTGCTCCAAAATTATTTCAGAGAAAATGTACATAACATGTAGTCTTACAGATATGAAGAGCTGAGTTTATAAAAATTTACATCTTTTGTTAAGTAGTCCAAACTGACTCTCTGGAACAGTAAAAGTGAGTGGGAAGGGAGGGAAAGAAACTTCATTTCTTCCACGCACTATTTTTCATAATTCTGAAAAAACCCACAATTATTTCTGAACATCCTTTACTCCTCTTAAGTGCCAGGTGCCTTTCCAAGCTCTCTCAGTCCTTTCCTTTGTTTCTTCCTTGCTTAAACAGAGAAGGCCAAGAATAATCCGTACAAATGACAGAAATAAAATTTGCTCTCCTGACATCTATTTTGACAACATAAGAAATTTCTGTAACATCCCACATTTCATCTCCAGACAAAAGTGGCTTTCTCAGTGTACAGTATTATACTGTATATATATATATATATATACAGTGCTATAAGAGGATGTTATCATTGCTGCAATCCTCCAGCATACCTTCTGTGTAAAACTCCAGCGTACTCAACTAAAGTTATTTTGAAAAACATTCTAGTCTAAATTTAGTGGTGAGGATTCTTAATAGCTATGTGAATTGTATCATAACGATTAAATGAAAATACAGATTTATTTAGTCTTCCTTCAGAAACAGCATGTCTTCTGCCTTATACTAGCATGTCAATATTTACATACTGTTTCCAAGGACTTGAGGTATTGCCACATTTTTTATTTATAAAGGAGTATTTTGCTTCCTGTACTCAACAAATAGATTCCCTTCTTGAAAATACACCAACATATCATGCAGTAATATTACACATTGCTCAAAATAACTCTAGATATAAATATGGTGTTATTCCTCAGGAAAAAAAAAATTAAAAAAACCCTTTGTAAAACCAACTAAAATTTACATAGTATATTCTGCACTCCCAAGGAAATATGTTAAATGTCTTCTTGATAAACATTCAGCAAACCATGTATTTCTAGGAAAAAAAAGATTCGAAAATTATCCTTTCCTACATATTAAAAAATTTCAACTCCTTGTCGTCTTTAATGTCTTCTCTTTGCTCATATTAGCACTTTTCCTGTCTGATTTAAACCCCACCAACATTAATATAAAAAAATAATTAACTCTATAAATAACAAAATGGTTCACACCCCGAAAGTCCTAGATAGATGATGTCACTGGGAGCCTTACATGAGAATTAGTGAGCAAAGAAAAGGTTTGACTTGACTTGACATAAGAGTAGAAAGGGAGTGATCAAATGGATTACTTTTACCAAACCCTTTGTGTCCCAGTAGAGATGAGGGTGAACAAGACTGTGCAGAGCTGATGGATGCCATGCACTTACGTGCTGCTCAGGAGAAACACCTGATGTGAACAGCACATACAAGAGCAATGACATACGAACATTGCATCACTTTATCTCATGCATTGTGCAAGCTAACAAGTAGTATTGTCCCTATGTGCTTTTAAGGTGAGTGCTTGGGTGTGGCTGGAAACATATGCAATACTTCATTTAAGCCACAGTGACTACCATTTGTTAGTGATTTACCAGACACTATATTCAGATTCAAGTAAACCTAAACATCTGTTAATGGAAGGGAAGAAATGGTAGTAGAGGGATCCTGCTACCAAGAAAGGCAGTCTGCGAGAAAACTGAAGCCTTAATATTAACAATCAAAATTCACTGTTTTCCTAGTAACATAGAAGATAAATGGTCTCTCTTACATGCATCACCTACTGGTATTATTGAAAAATTCTCTTTGATTGCAATTTGTATTTATAGATCCAGAATACTTCAAATACAGGTGAAATATGTTTACAGGCTATTTCTAAGTCCCTGTGGCTTAGAGAATTCCTCTGCAAATTGGGGTTAAGGCAGTGCACTACTCACTCGTGAGTGAGCAGCTGGGATTGAGATGTAAGTTCAGCTTTAGAGCTTCTGCCAATCCAACAGTACAGGGTCAAAACCAGCACACATATAGGATACAAAACTGGCTTGTATAAACTCACTTTACTGATGTACTCTCAGCCATTCAAACATCTTGGCTGTTTAGGCTAACTGCATTTTGGGTAATTTGGGAGACATGTCATTGCACGTCTGTAACAGATATCCATGAGACCTGCACTACTGTGAGATCAAACAAGGCATGAATCTGTTATTAATAAACATAGAGCTGCAGCTTATAAGAGTTTCTTTTGATCTCTCAGGGGAAGAGGAAGATGCCCTTATTAGTGGATATTCCTTTGGAATTCAAAATCAACTTTAAACACTTGCTATTCACTCCTTCAAAAGTGTGACTAAAGGAAGTAGACTACTTATCTTTGCGTCGATCTATACAGGTTGTTCCTAAGTAAGAGAAGGTGACTGTAGAATTGGGGAGTCCCAGGTTCATCATTTACAGAAGCCAAAAAGCTGTCATCCTAGAAAGAGGCAAACTTTTTTATGGGAAGAGAGGTTGTCTAATTTTGCCTAACTACATGTACACAACTACTCGAGAGCAGAAAGGAAGCAGAAGAAAGAGGGAAGGTAGGATGGGCTCATGTGGTTTCCAATAATATCAGATTCCCAAGAAATAGCCAGTTAATAATATATTTTGCAGGACATGATCAACAAGGAATTTGATATTGTACAGGTTTCCAGCAACAAATAGTAACACTTCCACTGCATTTTTCCTGTTTGTCTCTGAACACGCCTTGCAAACAGTAATGAAGTAATCCCCACAGCTCCCTGTGAGGCAGGGAAGTATTACTGTTTATACCTACTTCTGCAGATGAGGAAACCAAGTCAGAGAGGGATTAAGTGACTCGGCCAAGGTCATATAGAAAGTCTGCTGCCACTCATGGTATGCGTCAGTCCTTGTCAGCACTCAGTGACACTCCCTGCAAAGTTCACTCAACCCCTTTCTCTGCGTAGGCCAGGATCTTTAAGATTTCATAAGTATCATCTTCCACCCAACCTCGACTGGAAGAAGAAACTTCATCAGCCCAGGTCAGAGTCAGGCTGAGCATGATCCCCAGATTTCTTACTTTAGGATTAGGACTCCTGATTATCTACAGGATTCTACTTTATTTTCACCTCTGCCAGAAATTCATCCTAATGGACTCCTCTAACTTAAACCTAAATAGGTGGGCAGGATAATATCCATACAAGAAATACATGCAGTAATTATTTTCAAAGATTCATACGTATTTCTCTCAGGACACAAACCTTCCCATTTCTACTCCCGCATTTAAAACTCTCCACCATCCTTTCCTATACAGTATAGATCAGCTCAAAGTTTCAAAAATTCATGCCATACAATGTATATATATTTATATACACACACACACACATACAGATAGCATAATACCTCCTTTATAGACAGTGTTACACTACAGACAGGAATATCTAAGGGAATATCTAAGTGTTTACAGTAAAAAATATAAAAACATATAAAGAATATACAGGGAATATCTAAGTGTTTATAGTAAAAAATAGCAAGAACAATCTAAAAAAATTAAAACACATATCCTAAAGTATTTCACTTTTACAGTAACTTTCAAAAAAAAAAATCTTTGATGTATTTGATGTGAAAGAACTTATGTGATGCATTTCACATCTTGTTTCCATGTGTTTGTGTATCAGAACAGTTAGTGGACTTAATTTGGATTTCTTTAGGTGTGAGAAACTTAAGTGAACCTCATGTGCGACCCATACAGTGAACACTGCTTTTTGCTCAGTTTAAACAGAAATATTGGGATTTAGCCACAGCAAATCAAAAAGCCCAATGATAAATTGGCATGTTTAAGGCATGAGACCAGATCAACCAGAACCATTTCTTCTATGCTGCTCATACTAGGTTTCTGGTGCTACATCAAACCACCAAGATCCTCCTTCCCCTCTCTCACCTTCTTCAAATTGAGATCTAGGATTCTTGCATTCTAATGTGTTTCTACTTAACAGAAATCCTATGCCTATAATAGCAAAGTTCTTCCATTATATTGCTAGAAAAGAAGCAGAGTTGCTCTTGGTACTTTTCTTTTACTTATTCAATGATTGAGCTTTTCAGATCATTCATTCATAGCACTGTTCCAAAATCAGGAGTGCCTTTTATTTGAGGACAAAAGGAGAATTTTTGTAAATAAAAAAATAGGCATGAGAGCTGGAGGAGCTGCGATTTATTCCTTGCTCTGTCACAAATTTCCTGTATGACTCTAACAAGTCATTAATTTCTATATGCCTCATCTAGAAAATGAGATAATGACATTTAACTATTTCATTGGGAGGCTTAATGGTTGTGAAATTTGCTGAGCTTCTTGGATGGAAAGAAGCTGCTGTCAGAGTCAAGAGTAATAGCGTGATTATGTTTGGTGGGAAGGTTATAGGAGAGTCACTTTGTAACAATATCACAATTCTGCATTACACAGACAAGATTGACTAACCAAGTGAGTCACTCCACTTGTGGTATCTGTGCATACTGTGTGGACCCCAAAATCAAGACGAATTTTTATTGTCCTGTAAGTCTGTGGAAAGGGATACCTTCTTTAGAAAATAAAACATCCTTTTTCTAATGTTAGAATCTAACTGCAAACATCAGCCTACAAAAGATTTAGAAATATGCCTATGGGCTTTGAAATCTGCTATGGATTAGTACAACGCACCATGTGACAGATCAGTCAAAGACAGTAGCACATATATTGATTCTTTGTTGATTTTCCTTCTGATATTCTAGAAAGCAAAGAGACTTGAACTAGTGTATCTGACATTCATATACTCTTAGACGGGAATGCATCTGTGTATTCTGAACACATTTTTGAAAAAACATCTAATTCATTCAGTCAGTGGAAACCACAGCAGCTTAGGATCTCTAAAAAACGCCACATAACCTTCTTGGAACACCGTTGTGGGTGTAGGTGTCTAATGTTAGATACACATACATAGCAGTTTTAATTTCCCAAAGCTTCACCTCTCTCCAGTGTCCTATCATCTCTCTTCTTCTCATCTATATTTGCTGGAGTTTGGGTTTTTTTAGGTTTCTATTCCTTTAATTGAGAAGATGATGGGATATCAAATATGCTTCTAAATTGATTTTGGCCATGAAAAATGTGATGACTATCTCCTACAACCTCAAACAACTCATGCTGACAAAATGATTGGTAACATATTTTTGGGCAACAACTTGAAACTAATGCTTCTGCTTCCACCATAGCAATCCTCATTTCATTTGTGATAAGGGATTTTACTGGTCACTTCACTTCTCTGTGATGTTTTAATTTTGGTTAAACATCAATGACCATGTGTTACTTCCCCCTTCAAAGTACAATGTCACCTGAAGGAAATATATCTGTTTATCTACACTGTTTGTAAATAGCCAATACCCCACAACTGAAAAATCTTGATATCCACAGTCAGTATCTTGAGTACAGGAAATAACAAGCCATCTTTTTACTTGAAAAAGGAAGTTAATCAAGCATTCCCTTTCACCAAATAGATGTTACTAAATGCCAAGGAAGAACAGCAGCATTATATAATTGAGAACATAGTATGTAAGAGACAGAGAAATCTATTCTTGTGTCCTTGTCTACAGATCACATTCTCAAAGGTAAACATGGCTTACACAGGATTAAAGGTATGTATTACAATCATAGCAGAAATAAAGTCTTCCAATCATAGTGGCACTACAAACTGTAGCACTGCTCCATTAAATTCACAATTCTTTAGAAATCCAACTGAATTTTCTCTAGGAAACACTATCTGTCTGCAGGAGAGCCACAGTGCAGAAAAAAAATATGAGATCTTGGAATAACTGTGATGTTCACGTATTACTCGGTCAAACACAGGGCAACTAGCTAGATAACATTTAAGATTTCAGCACGCCATTTTGCAATGGTGTACTGAAGTCCCTCCACAGCAACACAGCTGAATAAGGATCCTCTCACACTTGTCACATTTCATGGTGTCATATCTTAAAGATCAGGACATTCCACAACATCACACTGGTGCCTATTGAACTACTGTATCATTGGAAAGTGAATAATTCTGAGTAGGGCCAAAAGGTGTCATTTAATTAGATTTGAAGCTAGTTGCACTTTTCAGTTCTATCACCAAATGAGTTGATTCACATCAACACAAGCAAAACAAAAGATCAATTATGATAAATGTGTGTCCAGAACTCTTACAGTGAGTCAGCAGGTTAAAATATTCATCCTGCAACTAGTGCATTAGGAAACACACACGAGCTAATTAGTCAAAATCCCTACAAGAAGAAAAAATTACCATCTACTATAGCAAATTCCAAAAACTCAGTCATAAATGAGTTGAAATAGGAACGTGCAGCACAGTTCGAAAGTGAATGTTTCTGCTTGGTAGTGCTAACTCTGTTAGTATTAGTACTTTAAATCAATGACAAATTATGAATTATTGTGTTAAGATTAGAAATTAGATGCAGGAATACCTGACCAAACTGCTCCACTTCTCTTACTGTTTTCTGCCTGGTTCTGTGTTCAGTAAATCCTTTGCAACAAGAATAATCTCAATATGTATTTCTACTGAGGTGCTCAATTCAGACACTTGCAAGACAAATGGTAGAAGATATGCTACAGGAGACAGCATTAAATCTCTGAAAACTCTCAGATTACCTTTACTCTAATTTTTAAAACAAGAAGATTCACTGGTTTTGCTGATGGCTGAAAATGAACTGTGGGAGGACCTATCCAACACCTAAAACCAATCATCCACAAAAGCTGAGACTTTTCTCGCATGTGCTTATGCTCTAGAATCTCTAGTTTTAAAATTACATCAGGGCATCTAAGTTCCAAATATTTGCTTTCAGTAAAAGGAATGCAGTAACTACTCTGTCTAAGCTGATCTTGCTGACAGGTCTGGACAGGTCTACACTTGCTTACAAGAACAGAGAGATTTATAGCTGAGAATGAGCCCTACATTTAACTGAGAAGGCAGTGTCTGCCAGCAGGACCTAACACTCAGTGGAGAAAAATGTGAGCTTGGCATGACTAAGGTAGGCATTAGAAGATGTACAGCTGGGAGTGGATGAACCGGACTGGGCAAGGTCGAGAGTATTAAAATTTGGCCTATTTCTTCTAATGAAATGCTCCCAGAAGGGACAAGGTACCATACAGTTGGTATCTAAAAAATAGCAGTAGTAAACTACTCTTCAAAAAAATTATCAGGAAGAAGGTTTATGATAAATTCATGCAAATTAGGAATTAAAAAAATACAAGAAAATGGTGGGAGGCATTTAAAACGTAGGGAGAAGTTACACTTTACTTATTTTCCCCCTGAATCTTGATCTTGAAATATTTTTGGCTAGATGAGTGGAAAAAGATATAATACTATGCATCGAGCCCAGCCAGCTCATTCTCAAGCTCCCCAGGTGATTATCTTTCCATCTAATTTGAACTGTGTGAAATTATAAAGGACATACCATACCATGCAGCTACAGAAACTACTTTGCCAAGATTGCAGAGCTCTTAAACTGGACAAACTCTTGTGCCTTGCTAAGAAGGCAGAAGTATATAAACATTGAAAGTAAAAAGGGAAGAAAAGGAGCCAGAAAATTCAAGTATTCTACTGGACTGTGTCCCAAAATTCAGAGTTGCAAATAATATGCAATTTCCACCTCAACATTTTCAAAGCTTCAGGTTTGAGTGACCCTAAAGGAACTCTAAAGGACTGAGACTACTACTAGACATTACCTTCATATGCAGCTCTTTCTCTGTCAGCTTTTTGTGAGAGCAATTAGAAGTCTTTGAAAGTCACAAGCTTTCTATTTTCTCCCCACATAAACCCCCCTGCAGACAGTTACAAGAGCAAGGCAGAGATGACCAACAAAACAAACAGTGGCCTAGCTAGCCTCTGAATTAAATTTGCTCTTCTTTCCTATCTCAATATTAAATGTTTAATGGGCAGCTACAGGAAGTTTACAGTATCAGAGCATAAAAATTAACTTTCATTATAATTCATGTTTGTAATATACAGTGTTAGTAAGTACTGAGTAGAGAAATTAAGTCTTTGTTATTCATATATATAAAATAAACCTCAAATTGTAATGTCTATGTGCTTAGCTGCAAGGTACATGGAGTTTTGTACATTTATAATTTATATTCCAGAAAAGTTTAAGTGACATTTAATTGTAGAGGGCCACTTTGTTGGAAGGGTTCAACATAAAGTTCAAAGGTTGACACTGACTTGGAGCCCTAGGGAAGTGGGATGGCCCTTAATTTATTATGAATTAATTTTGTCCCTAGTGGAGACACATCACAAAATTTTCTGGCCTCTTGGTTAATGGTAACCTCAATTCCAATTCCCTCACTGTGGAAACACGAGCTAGTTGGATTACATGTTCCTCAGTATGCTGTGGCAGCTGAATGCAGAAGATGTGGGGATGAGAAAAAAACTAACAGAAATTCTGGGCAAATTAATTTTGAGACATCCAACTGACAGGCTTTTGCCCCGCCTCCTGCCCCACTTTCCAAAAAANTTTAAGTACTGAGAACTTTCCATCCCCTTAGGTTTGTATGGTTGAATTTACAATCCTGGATTCTCAGTGCTTTTGCTTTTCTAGCTAAGGGGGAAACTCTGCTGCTGTAGAACTCCCTCACACCAACACTGAGGTTGGACCAAAATCTAATGGTTCCCACAGCTTTGTCTTAGGATGTCAGCTATGCTGCTGCTATTGGTCTACAATGCCACTTGTGGAAATGACAAACTGAACTTCTTGCAAGCAGTTGAGAGAGACATTTCACACCATTAAATAACAATTTATTAGAAGTGCTCATGTATTTTAAAAATGCAAATAATAGTAGATTAGAGTAGTATTTTCCACTTACAGGAAAATTTGAATGTCTTCAAGACACAAACTTCTAGGTGTGTTTATTTTCATCTGACCCTTTTTGACCATCCTCTTGTATATCAGAAATCTTGTGAAATTGTTTCTTTAATTTTTGTGCAATACAAGACTGAAAAACACAGGCTGCAGCATTACTTAACTAGACACTTTTCATTGCAGTGAGTTTGTAACAATGCAGCCATGAGTTTGTTATTGCAACATGGGAGCAGGTTTAATCCACACTATCCTACAAAAGTAGGGGTCCAGTAAGGCCCTGAATTTTGGTCTAAATAAACACAAATGGTGGATAACTGAGATGATCTTTAAAATCAGGTAAAAAGAAAAAAAAGTATGGGAGATGGCTGAAAATTGCATCTGTTAATGTCTCAGTCTCCAGAGAACCACAGAAACCCAGAAAGTAAAATGGAAAGTGTAGCATTAGTGGCACTCTGCTCTCAACCCAGCCACAGCTATTTATTTTGAGAGAGAATACAGAAAGAGGAGGGACGGTTTTGTGAAAGAGCCAGAGGAATGCTTCATGTTTCATCATATCCTGTTTTCAACAGTTTCATTAGACTTACCCTACAATTAATTTTAGGAGCAGATCTTGCAGCACCCTAAGGATATCTGCTCTTTCCTGGCTTTGTGCTGCAGAATCTCACACTGAACTGGTGATAATTCTAAGCCATAACTTTTTCCAAGTTCATCAACGGTCTGTAAAGCAAATTATTTGCTGCATTCCAAAGCTCTAGATGACAGATTAGTCTTCACTTCGAATGTTGGGAAGTTTGTAAAACACCTCAGTAATCTGATCTACTTGCTACTTGATCAATTATGACCTATTGATATTATTTTGGAGCTTAGAATGACAAAAAATTAAGTTATTAAAAATTTTTTTGCTTGACATGCAGAAATCCAGTGGATCATACAAAACTGAAGTGCTAATGAAGAATGAAAATTAAAAGCATAGCATCTCCTATATGAGGGCCTAATGTAATTTTCATTAACAAGACTAAAACTATCTGTAGAGCATGTTCAATGTACTGGAAAGACTAGAGGCAAATAAGTATAAAATCAGCTATTTTTAGACTATTTTCCCTAAAAAAATAGTGTTTATTAATAAAATAAAAGTATTTAATAATAAGAGGATGAATTTAATGTGAGAGAAAATGTATCATTATCTGAGATGAACTTTAAAGTATCTTTTTTTTTGTGGTATTGAATAAAAAAAGGTTTCCTAAAAATGAAGCTTGGGAACCAGTAACAGCAATGTCACTTGTAGTACCAGAGGATAATGGTAATTATACTCACCACTTGCAAGCATAGCAAAATTATACTTAGTGTTATGAAAATAGGAGGGTGTCTCTTCCATCTATTTGCTAATCTAGATGAAGGACCCTTCTTTGCTCAGAAATTATGTGACAGGAGAGGTGTGGATACACTTATATGCGCAAAGAAGACTATTTATTTATATGGCTTGGGAAACAAGAAGTTAGGTGTGCCAGGCTTGAGCAACACCTATTATCATTTCTGCAGATAGCTTACTGCTCTGAAATCAGTCCTGTGATAATTATTGCAGAACTTGATTAGGTGGCATTGCATCAGAACTCCATTTTCTGTTTCTTTATTAAGCATTTCTATTTCCTTATATACAAACCATTTTTGCAGTTCCAAAAGAAGATTCATCCCAAAGCACTTGATAGTGGTAAGATGAGAAAAAATGTACATTCAGAAAATGATAAGGAGGAACACAGATGGCTCAGGAAGAGGCAGGTGGCACCAATCAGTGACACTGCTCATGGTAGGCTTACTCTTAGTGATAACATATGAGAAGTCTGAAGTGTACCAATATCTCAATATGGTTAGGTTGGTAACTGAAAATAACAATAACTATTTCATCTCCATTTATTCATCTTTTTCTCAAGCATCAGAAGAAAAAACTTGCTGGGTGGCTCAATTAGGTTATTTATATAAACAAAGGTTTCTCAATGACTTGGAACAAGAGCCATTCCTTGGATGTGAGCTACTTGCATGTATTAAGCATGAGCACTGTGTAGCATAGATAAATTTACTACTGCTGATGGTCAATAATTTCCTCATATCCTCATCTTGTGAGCTACTTCTAGACTATCCAACAGAATATTATTATGCAAGAAATCATATACTGACACAAACTGTTTTCAAAACTGATGTATAAAATGGTTAGTCAGGAACTAAAATTTCTATTGGCATCTTCAGCAAGCTTTCATAAGCCAAACATAACTCAAATATACAGACTTTTTTTTTCATTTACAGTAATTACTATTGGATTATTTCTAGAATTTTTGGTGCTTCAAACTATGTATGACTAAAAACTCTGACTTAACATTTTTAAAAGATGACCACCTAAGTGATCATTTCTGCAAAACACAAATCTTGTCATACAGATGCAGCAATTGGAACCACAAAGAATCGCTGAAGAAAATGCTTTTATTATGGTCTCCTTTCTCAGAGAACCATTTGATTCTCACCACAATAACAATGAATTTTTAGAAAAAAACATAGAAACAAAATAACAATTACAGCAGATTAGTCCTTGAAAGCATCCAGAAAAGGTCTGCTCATACATTACAGATTTTGGAAACAATATTATCATTGTTACCTGTTTACTTCTGATAAACTAGTTATGTTAGCTTCGTTGTTGGCTTAAAAAAAAGTGAAAAATCACTAGAATCTTAAGCCTTATAAATCAAGGAGATTGGTAAAGGTGTACCTACTTTACTCCTAAAAGCATCAGTAGCTTAACTTAAGCTTAATTAAATAAGAATTTAGTAAAGAGCTATT
Organism: Daphoenositta chrysoptera; assembly: GCA_013397915.1. Lineage (NCBI taxonomy): Eukaryota > Metazoa > Chordata > Aves > Passeriformes > Daphoenositta > Daphoenositta chrysoptera. The sequence goes on from VZRO01002267.1 coordinate 403,818, forward strand.
GATAATTGCAGCAGAAAGAGCATGAATATGATCACATAAAAGGACACTCCTTGTATAGGAGAGTTCTTCCTGAGAACTCCCTAAAGTTGAAGAAATTACCTAAAAGCGAAAAAGTCTCCCTTATGGCCATCTCCCTGTCACAGACTGGATGTAGGAAATAGGTTTTGTAAATTTGACTGTATATTAAAAGTCCAAATACCAAAGACTGAGCAAAAACACTTTGAAAACTTTGTCCAACAAACCAAACAAATATGTTACTGTCAACTAATACTTCTGAAAAAAATTCAGTGAGGAGATTTTAATGATCCAAGATGGAATCTGAGAATGTGAACTGTAATCCAGAGTAGACAACTGATTAGGGCAGCTCCATCTCAGGAAGTCCTTCTGATTCTAAGCAAGGTCTGCCTGCACCTGTGTTAATGCTATAGTTCAGACCAGGACGATACTTTCACCTTACTCCTGAAGCACTGCTATTCATTACTTTTGCAAAATCAATCTTATTCCTCTTTTTTAAAGGTACTTTGCAGATCTCATCCTAGTGCATCTAGCCTTGGCAGTAACTATACTGTGCACAATTCTGATTGATCCACCAGGGTCTTATTTATGTCAAGTCACCATCTCTCACTAGCTGTTCACTCTCTTCTAATTAGAGGTAGTTGTCATATGGTATCAAGAAGGACTCTTCCACATGTAAGTTAAATAAATTCCTGGTGGCAATCTATTTTTACATTTTGTGTAAGTGCAAACGACTTTTAAAATATTTTATAGTCTGGAAGTTGCTTCACTGATTCCTCTAAAATACCTTGACTTTGTTGACCTAAACATAAAGATTTAGTAGAAGACTCTTAGTGGAAGATTTCTCTTGAGTTTCTTTGCAGCAGCTACTGATGAGCTACAGTGAGTGGGTAACATGGAGATGCTGCATGTATCTATTGGGTTAAATTCCTACTAGGCTGACTAATTTAAAGCGGCTTTATTTCACTTGATAATGAATTATCATTTCTATCACTTAGATTCTTTAAATTTGTAAAAATAAGAAGACACTTATTAAATAAATAAGAAAATGTTTGCAAGAAGATTTAGTAAGCTTACCAGAACAAGGGTTAGGACTGCTTATGGCATCATAATCAACACATGAACACCTTCTTGGAGCTTCCAGAGAAAACCTTAATACAAATATATTAATTTTCTGATAGACACTTGGAAGGCCCAAGAGAAGATCATGAAGAAACAGTTTAACTGTGGCCTTACTCAGGCCTACATCAGAAGGAGCTGATGCTTATTGTTCAATATTTACAGGTCTCCTCCAGATGTGCCAGAACTGGGACATGTGTCTTGGCACTGAGGACTTGTCAGTCAATCAGAGTCTAGATAGTTCCCAAGGTATTCCCTGACTGTTTCCCAAGCCCTTCCTTTCACTCTGCATAGCAGTGAGAAGTCATCGCAGGATGTGTTCTCATGTCACCTGGGTTGCGCAGAGTTTTCCCTTTCAAACGCAGAAGGAGGTGAATTCCCATTCCTTCAGCAGCTAACACTGTAAGGAATAGTCAGGTAATAATTTTTGTTCAGTCTTTATAACATTTTTTCATGGTGAATTTGAAATCTACAAGGAAAAAACCAACTCTCTATAGTCAGCTCCTAGTAGCTGGAACAATGTCTCCCTTTTGTTTCAAAATAGTAAGCAGTCCTGGAATCATATCTGAAATACTTAATTGTGAGTGCAGTATATTTAGAATATCTACATTTTCAGGCACTTTTCTATTCACCAGTCTGCATTGTTGGACTGGAATAGAGTTTAATAATGCCTCCCAACACAATCTCCCCAATGCCCACAAAATCATTATCAAAACAAAATCACCTGGCTTCTGTTTGGGATTCCCATTTCATGGTAATAGATAGTATTAATAGAAGTACAGTAAAAGATAGAATTTGTAACAGATAAAGACTCAGAACAACTAATGTAATACCTGCTTTGATCGTGTAAGTAGCTCTAGAGCCTAATTTGCAAAGACAGCTCACTTCAGTTAGAAGATTATCAGACAATGGATCTAGAGGCTGAAGATAAAACATGTCTACAGAGGCCTTTTGACCTATATATTTTTTTATTGATTCCTAATCCCTTTCCTACAACATTTTGACTCTTGCATCATACAGAACACCGTCTTCCTGTGTGAGCTGTGGCTTGTAGTAACTTCCTAGCTGTCAAAGTCAATTTGTAAACCTTCATACCCTTCTGGCAAAACTTTCAATCCTGAGGCTTAATTTACCAGGCCAAAATTCTCCAACTTATAGACCAAGCCAGAGGGGCCATAATTTTAACTAGAGTACAAAATAATTTATTTTCCTCAAGTACTTGAGAATCAGGTTCTCTAGTCTCCCTTTTTCAAGATAAGGCAAAATGTTAACAATATTAACAATGAGATGTGACTTCCTAGATGAAGTAATAACATGAGAATACACACAACTCCTAGTATTCTAAAGAGGAGAATCTGTTTTGGAGGACAATGGGAATGGAATGTACAAAGTCCTACCATTGTTTCAGTATCACACAGCCCTGGATATAAGGTGCACACAAAGGCCTGAACATAGAAGAAAATGCAGAAATTAACTGAGGAGAACATAATAATAAAGAGCTGCAAACAGGTGAGGGACAGGCATCTGAAAATGCCTGTTTAGAGGGAAGCATGACTCATTGGGTACCTTTTTGTGCAATGGAAAAAGGGAGTCCCTGGTGTATATGCAAGCCAAGCAGTTTAGAAGACCAGTGAAGTGCATGTGCTCTATACAGATAAGTACTACTGCCCTCAAGACAACACATTTTTCTAAAATAAATAAATAAACTTTACACTATTACAATTCTCTTCCATATACTAGTCATGAAAACGCTTTGAACTTAGACTTTACTAAATTGCAGATAACTAGCTCGTTAACTAAGGAAAAGATCATGTATTTTTGAAGTGGTTGCTCTTGTCCTTGCATTTGATTGTCCCCTTGTGTCTTGTATTACTCATGATTTTAAGCCTAAATGTAAGATTATCACCTTTTGGAGGCAAAGACCAAGTATTAAATCTTTGAAGCCCAATGAATCCTAATTAGGTATAATCAATAATAATTATAGTTGTGTAATGGAAAATAGGAAGGTGAGGAAAAGGAAATGGCTGAGATCATAGTAATTACTTTCTACTAGGACTGGCAGAAGTGTGAGAAGCTGGCCACCCGAGAAAAGATACCTATATATTTGGGTTTTCCTTGGAATTGAAATAGCTAAGTATACCAAGTAAGCACTAAACATGATTTATAAGTTTAACAAAATCTGGAAGCAAAGTACATGAAGTATATGTATCTCTGAGGGGTTTGCTGTGGTAACCTCTTTGGAACGCAGCAATTACCACCTACCTGGCAAATTGGAAGTGTTACATTCCTCTGTTAGTAATCCACTCCTCCATTTAGCCAGAGGTCAGGGAGGAGAAGGAGGTGACTTATGGAGGGAACAATCAGAGCCACAGAGTGTTCTACCAGCAGGGCAAAGATGCAGTAGGTGTTAACCTTAGAATATAAAAGCCCCTCCACATGGAATGCGAAAGCCCTGCTATACCCACGAGACATAAAATAATTTGGACAAAGCTGGAAATTGAGCTCCATGACACTTCTGATCTAATGTTTTATGTTCTAGGCCACTCCTGGTCTTCAGTGGGATTTTTTTGTTAGGATGGTTCCACAGAGAAGCAGCTGACCATCAGGGCTGTTGTGGGTACAGAGTCCCTCACTGCTGTGCTAGGCTGGGCATATACAGAGCCAGGGTAATCAGTTACTGTGTGGCAAGTCTGGCAAATTAACTCGTAAGTCCTCTAATTTTTGCCCGCACTAGGAATCGACTGCCCTGCCTTCTTAGGGCCATCAGATCCCTACAATTAGGGGACTTCTGCTCATGAGGACTGAGAAATTAATTTTCTTGGGTCCTTCCAATCTGATGCTCCATCTACTAAATTAATTCCTTACAGAATGCATTATTTTTTTGCAACATATTAGAACACAATTATGATATATAACCTTCCTTATGGAGAAGTATTAATTTACTGTAATCCATTATTTTAAAGACTTTCAAGCTTAGTATGATGTTATCCACTGTATGAAAGGCAGGCTATTTATTAACATCTTATCACCCTTTCACAAAAGAATAGCATCCCTGTAGCAACTGTAATTATAGAGATACAGCAATATAAATATACTTAATACATATTTTAATTAGGTTTAGTAAGTGAAAATATTTGGGAGAGTCAACTCAAGGTCAGTTGTCTAAGGACCACTTTGCAGTGATTCACCACTCCGTAGTGATTCACAAAGCACTGAGTGAGAATTTACACAGCCACTCAAGAATATACGTAATCCCAGGTGCTACAGCCACGGTCACAGTGCTGTGTGAACTGCAGAGGCACAAATGTGCCTCTGCAATTCTGCTGTAAAGGGGTTAAACATCCACATCCACGAAGGTATTTGAAATAGTTCCCAACATTATTTCAAATGAAGTAATACAACTGAGAATAAAGAGAGGACTGCAAAACAGCATAGGAAAAGGGTGAAAAGGAAAATAGAAACACATCACAGATCAGAAGAGGTACCTAAGGAAGAACATACATCTCATATATAGCTAGTCCACAGGATTTAGCTGTGGAGCTAGATGCTGTCAGCTTCAAATATAAGCTTCACAGAAACAAAAGTTTCATCTTTAAGTAATTTCTTTTTATACTTGCAATGCTTTCTCTATCAATGTGGAAGTAAAACAAAGGTGGGAGTGTGTGGCTTCCAGTAATAGTGATAGAAACAGGTGTTTCTAGCGTAGTAGATAAACCCGTGGTCTACACATCCAAAGATCTAAATTGTGGAATAATCTTTTAAAAAATTAGCCTGCATAAAAGTAATATATAGACATAACTTTCATGCATTAGTTCCTCATGTGCCATGTAATTTTCTGCAGAATGTGGCATGGTGAATAACATCTCCAAAGGTAGTCAATTAATATTTGAGCTGTTTCATTGTATAAAACCATATGATGATCCAAAGAAAGAACTGTCCTGGAAAGTTTTGTGACACATTTCAGAATTCAGTTTGTTGACCACCCTTGAAACAGAGCCCAGAAAGCTGTTGTGTACAGCTAGGTCAGACATGAACATAGGCTGTGAGGTTTCCTGAAGGCTAAACATATGATGTGAAAACAAAGGAACTGTAAATTGCAGGAGGTTAATACTTTTTTTTTATAAACTAAATATTTAACTGTAGGTAGTGCAATCTAAAGGCACATGCACAAGCAGACCTGCAGGCCTGCTGCAAAGCACAGAGAGATTTGGCATGGTACAAACTGCTGTATAATCCCTGGCACACATTCAGTGGGATTACAGGTCAAGCACATACAGGTGAATCCTGATGATGGGGCAGACAGGAGCAGCTCCTGAGGAGCATCTGTGTTACTGGGGCACTGTGGGAGGGACCTAAGCAGGCAGAATTAACATTGTACAGGTGGAAAACTAACCCCAAAATTTCTGTGTTTAAACAACTGTGTTCTGATGAACTTGCCATTCTCTAAAAATATTACCCATTACCAGTCACTCCTCATCCATATGTTAACAACAGGAGGTATTTTTTTTCTTTTAATAGTACCCCCAGCACTGGAAGCAGCACTTAGAGATCACATCCAACAGCGGCAGCAAAATCGATGGTTCTTAGCTTAGACGACAGATACCTGTTCAGCTAAGTAGGATTTTGGTTAGCAGCATTCTTATTTTCAGCAGAAAATAGTTACTGATTAACTGTGAAGGGCAGTGAAAATGACCAAGCAGGAAACAAAGATCAAAACTTTCCAAGAAGAGGTGTGTTCACAGTACTACTTGCTATCCACTTTCCACAAGTTATGAAGCTACCAAAAGTTTTCAGAGTACAGCAGTCACAATTTTCCAAGAAAGGAAGATAAGGGCACAAAGACACCTACATACTATGCCAATGTCCCCTCAGTTAATTCAGAGCAATCCTTAAATTTTTAGCACTGGAAACATACAAACATGAGTGGTGTGTACTAATCACTGTCACAACTATTCAGCATTTCAAAGCAGCCTCATATGAGTTTCATGACAAAAAATTTAACTTAACACGATATGTAACAAAGCATTAATAGTAAAAAACCCCTAAAGATGTAATATCCTCAACTTCTACTGCTTCCCCCATGTTTGAAAATATATATACATCAAACACGTACATGTTGAAAGAGTATATTTATTACCAGTACATTGAGTATATAATTATAGCAAATTAAATAGAGTACACTGAGAATTAAATTTATGAGACAAAATATACTATTACAGTAATTATTATTCTGAGTTACTCTTGTATACGATATCAAAAGACTTTAAAATGTTACATTCAAGCATATAAAACTTTTCAGTCTGATGTAGTACTTACGTTTCCAGGGATTTTGATGACTCCTGGGTGAAATTCATAGTAGCAGTTTAGCTATGCCGGAGAAGGGTGAAAGGTACAGAAATTGAGTCCACTTTAAGACACCATAGCAAACTGGCTGAAGATCTGCAAATAGGGCTGATAAAATAATGCACAATTTTCACTTCAGCCACGTGGAAAATGTTTTTTCAGCCTCTACAGGTGTTCTCCTCCCCATGAAATTTCAGTATGTAAAAAGTATCTAGTTTTCAAAAGTGGAAACCAGATGAGAATTTAAATAAGTCTGGAAATTCATCTGTGGTTACAACTAGTTCCTCCAGCTGCTCTTCCCTTCAGTGGCCCAGAACTCTTAGTCAGAGCACTGCTGCCTGTTGGTGTAACAGCAGTAGAGCCCTGTGGCTGTGCTGTGTGCCCCACTCAAACACAGGGTCACACAGACCAGCCTGGTGGCACACACTGAGGTAAACTGCAGCTTCCCCCCCCATCATTTTTGCTGTACTACGGCGTGCAGCCACACCAGACATCAATGCTTCCTCTCTTTCCTTCTTCCTCCCTTGGAAAAACTCCACAGGTGAGGAAACATCCTCCTTGTCTCTCATTGGTGTTCACTTAGAAGTCCTTCTCCCTTTCTGTCATGACCCATCCTCAACCATCACCACATCTGTGACCTTCCTGAAGGATTCACTGACCACCAAGCACTAGGTTGCTCTTCAGACAGTCAAACCTTAATTTAAAATTCAAACACTGGAATTCTGCCTGCCAAAAGATTCTTTTTGAAAGAGCAACACTGCAGCTCTCCCTCTAAACAAATATTTAAGTGCTTTATAATGTAGTATAAATATAATATATATACATATATATATATTTTATATATAATATATATATTATATATATGTACATATAATGCAGTAGACATAGAAACACCCACTCCCCACAATTAAATAGAGCCTTTTATATTAAATGATATCAGGGAGAAGGATAGGAAGCAAGCTGACATTTAACAGCAACATTCAGTTTAGAACAATTGGTTCATAACCAATGAAAAGTATCTGCTGAAATTTGGAAGAAATGCTTAATTACCTAACTGAAGACTTCTTATGTCAGCTATTAAACTAATAAGCATTCACTTTCAAAATATTATAACTTGCAGACTTCTCTGCTCAATCTTCCAGCACAGACAAAACAAGACTTTCTAATAACACAAGCAAAAATTTCTAAACCCTAATGTTTTTAAGGAATTTTTGTAAGCTCAGCTTTGAAAACATGATGGAAACAACCAGAAGAACACCTCTCTACTACTACTAACACAGACATACACACACACACACCCTTATTCTCAACTACATTTTATTTGCTTTTAATATTCCTAAAGAGGATGTTTTCACCAATTTGATAAATCCAAAGTACAAAATTCTATCAGCTTTTTGGGACTACAGAAGCTAGAGTATGTTCTGTTAGACTCCATCAAAGGTATTGACAAGGAAGGCAAAAACCCCTCTGCATGACTGCTTTAAGAAAACTGTTGTGACAATGAATCCCATCACAGTATAGACTCCCTACCCTGGAACAACCTATAATGTACTGCATTACCACATCTGATTTATGCTTTTAGCTACTGTTTGCAAAGGTATATAAACTGTCTAAAGACAAAATTATGCAAAAATAACCCTGCAATTATTCAAGGCATGGAAATTAAATAGCTCTGTATTTACTCTGATCCAGGTGATAACAGCATCTGGTTCTTAAGTTTAACTAAATTGTGCCTGGAGGCCTTGGAAAAGCTCTGCAGTAACCTAACTGTTCCAAACACATGAATATGGCCCTCCAGAGGCCTGCAGGGAGACCTCCAGCAGTACTAGCCAGCTAGCCATTACAAGAAAACAAAGTCACCTGTTGAACTGCTGTAACAGTAGGTCTGATTATAGGCTTTACAAATTACAAAATTACCTTTAAAATGTGGGTGTTCCCACCCATCTTCAGCAAGAGGAATAACTGCTAGAAAATGCAGCCCATTAAAAACACACAAATTTGACAGCTCCACCTTAGAGCTGTAGGACAGAAGCACCTGGACTTCTTCAGCTACAGACTCTGTACATTTTCTTTTGTTGCTATATTTTTTTTATATAAAGCTGTTCTAAGCCACATAAAATGATCTAGTATTTCATATCACTCTTTTTTTTCTTTTTTTCTTACCATGTCTTAATGCCTGACTCTAATCTACATTCCTTCCTACTGCTGGTATTCTTCTCCAGACTTCTCTATTACTGGACTTTATTCCTAGATTACAGCCTTACCATTACTTTTATCTAACAACATCACAACATAAATCTCAGGCCTCCAAATCTTTCACACTCCATGAGAACAAAGGTGATCAAAGCAAACACTGCCAATTAAATCTAAGCACTACACAGTTCTCCTGGGTCAAAGAAATATTAATTTTCAATTAGAGTTTCATAATTTTTAGCCTCACTGTTTCCAGTTGATTGTCCTAGAAAACTGCTGTGAACAAGCTGAATGCCACAAAAAAGAAAAAAAAAAAATCCATGTAACAACACACTTAAGTTAAAATACCCACAGTTATAGCAAAAGATTGCCAAGGCAGAATTATTTTCAGTTTTCACATTAAATTTTTTTTGTACATAAACAAAACATTTAAAGAAACAGAAAAAAAATTGTGAGCAATTACAGAAGCATTAGATGAACTATGATGCAAATAATAAACAAATGCCTAACATACACCTGGTTTCATATCCTACCATTTCCCATTCTTTTGGAGATAAATAGGTTCTTGAACTTTGCAACAAAACAGAGAAATAGATTATTAGAATTTTTAATACTGAAATACCCATTAGTTTCAGTTATTCCTTTAAAAAATCAAACTGTCGCTATACCACCAAACACGTATTCCTTTCCCACTTCCCCTACGTGAGGATATATTACTAAAACATTTGCCAAACATATAAAAACTTATTGTGACTTTGACATGCGGGAGACTCGAGCAGTTCAAAGCCAGCAGAGCGAGTGTGGCTGTGCAGAAACGCAGAGCCCTGCAGGGAGCTCGGGGAGCCGACCGGCCCAGCCTGGGCAGGAGGCGCAGGGCCACACGGCCAACCGGCGCCACCCTCTGCTGCCAAGCTGGAAATGTTAATTTCTATCTACAATAAAGAGCTGCACTAATCTTGCCCCATTTATCACCCCCAGCTTTCTACTGAGCTGTTCACTTCCAGCCAGTCCACCGTGCCAGTCCCTGGATTACCATATATTCAGGTAAGATCCCTTCTAATGTGTCATCCCTGATACTTTAATCAATCATTCACATCCACAAAATTTATACACTAACTAACTTCAAAATTCTACTCCAAGCTCTCCTTAGGTATAATACTACAACACATCCTGACAACACTTAACCTACTATTGCCCTCCAACGACTGCTCTTGCTAAGAAAATATTACCTTATTATTTGGCTACTCTTTGGGGTGTTACACAAGCAGCTGTGAGCCTTACTCCTGTATTTAGAACCGATTTCTCATGACATACTATTAAAACTGGTACCCCTCTCCAGGTCTAGGCTGTATCTAGGACCCTTATAGATAATGGCCATAAGAACAATTACAAAGAAATTTTAAAATCAGCCCCTGAATGTATCCCCCAAAAGAACAGATTGTTCATTTTGTAGAAACATTTTCCTTGAGATGTCACTTACAAGAAATAAATCTTTCTTTCAGCTTTCTCAAATTTTTAGATATGGTTGTGACTCTACAAGTCACCTTAAAAAAATACTTCCACTATTATGATTTAATCCCACTCCAGAGCATCATGCTTTAAAATAATTGTACTTAAAAGTCTGTAAGTCATGTGACTGCAAATATCTTCCTTTAGAACTGATTAGAAACATCATCTTAGGTTTCTCACCACAACACAAAATTAGGCTCCAGTTAATTTGCCAGTCTGAACTCAGAAATACAGAACTCCACAAGAAACTTACCTCCATTAGTACCTGGAGTCCACATCATCCAACTTAAGACCCTTGCCAGGCTGCAGCATAATTTTTTTCCTTCATGGCCAGCTTTCATTCTCATTGCAAAAAGGCACTACACAAATAATAGTCTCTCTGTCTGAAGTTGTACTGAGATATTGCTGTGGTGCACAAAGAGAAGGGAAGTGCTCATGGATCTCACAAATTGCATAAGCTTATGTGAATTGAGGTAAACAAGTTTCTTATTTGTCAAATACATTCAGCGGTACTGAACTTTCTTTGTGTAGCACACTGAGATCATTACACAGGATGAACAGTCACCTGTGGCTGAAGGGTTGTAGACAGAATGGACACATCACAGAGGTTAAGATTTCTGAAAGAAACAGGTTCAAGGAGGTATTACACAGTGAGACAAATGTGTCAAAGGCCAAGGGGACTGGACAAGTGTTTACAGAAACACAAGAGCCTGCAACAGCACAGATGGCTCAGACTGCCACCTGACTAGCCACAGAGTCGTCTTTCTGTATTATTCTCAGGTTCACTTTTGTACCACGACAAGTTAATTCTACTTCAGAATGTGACCCCGTAAAAAACAGTGATCACTAAACCAGCAGTCAAGCTGTGCCTTGTTCAGCTGCTCATGCTCTGAAATCAACATTCCCCATTGAAAAAGGCTATTGGTCCACTTGGTCCCCTGCACTTTGATGCAAAATTCAGAACTAGGAAGCCTCTGTTTTAATTAAGTCAGCAGCCTCTGAGAAATACCAAATGCACAGGCAAATCTTGCAGAATGTGAATAGGGTTGAGCTCTCCCTTGTACCACTACATTAAAACAACAGGTGTACCAGCTCCCAAGTTTGCAAAAAACTTTCCCAGATGCTCATAGGCAAGTACATTTTCCCCCTTACTGTTTCCAAGCTCATTTAAAAAGGAAAACAGGCTGTCAGGCGGGGCAGGTTTCGCCTGTTTTGCCGAGCGGTGCGCGGCGGAGCCGCCCTCAGCCGGCGGGTGCAGAGCCCGCCCTGAGGGGCCGGCGGGTGCAGAGCCCGCCCTGAGGGGCCGGCGGTGTGCAGAGCCCGCCCTGAGGGGCCGGCAGGTGCAGAGCCCGCCCTGAGGGGCCGGCAGGTGCAGAGCCCGCCCTGAGGGGCCGGC
>VZRO01002267.1:415506-452326 GCA_013397915.1 Daphoenositta chrysoptera
GACGGGTCCTACCTCACCTCACACAGCAACGCGGGCAGAGTTCGTGTCCTGACTGCAGGCGCTTCCACAATTGCCATCTGCAATCGCCAAAGCAGCCTTCAAGAGAAACCTGCCAGTCACCACTAACATTTCATCCATCTATTCCTCGATTGAGCTGCTTGAGGTGCCATGAGGGCTGAAGTGGCAGCTCTGACCTTACCAACTCCCCCCAATAATTCAGTGACTGGTCATTTGTACATTTCCTTAACCATTTTTCAATAGAATATTTATTAGAAGTAGCACACAATAAAATAATAAACTACTTCTTCATGAAATGCTTGAATAGAAGATTAGAAAAAAACCTTTTTAAAAATAAAGCATGGAATCAAATGGGGACATTGCAAAACATACTCAGTATACCAGGCACCCGTACTGTGAGACTTTGATTTTACAAAGCAGAGCTGGAAAGTGAAAATGCGTTCTCCATAGCGACAGGAATTTTGTACCAAAAGTTAATCACTGTAACACTTGGACATCTGTAAATCAGCTAATCAGGACTGTTGTCTTGGTGAATTTGCAATACTATGACTTAAATTATATAAACATTTATAGCAGAAGGCACAGGCAGAGCTCTGCTAACCCAAACCCACTCAAATGCAGCTAAGACAGCTGACATTGACAACAACGTAAGAATCTCTGTGTAGGGCTCAAGTTTATGCCTTCTTTTAAAATAAGCTGTTGTTTTTTTAATAAGTGGTATTAGCACATTTTAACATTTGACATCTCTCCCCGTATGTAAAATTGCTACAAGTGAACAAGCAACATCAGCTTGAAAGTTTGACTTTTTTTTTTTAAAAACAATCACAAGAAAAGGTTACCTCTGAATTAAAGAATTTTATTTTGTGCATTTCAGAAATGAATAATGACATTTTCTAAAATCAGTTGTTGCTGTGATAGACAGACATGTAAAGCTCATGTTTCCATTTTACATTACAACATGCAGTGTGAGAATGATACATTAGTTTACTTGAATCCTCAAGTTACACATCTTTGAATAAATCAAGAGCTATTAACTGTGTAAACATCAGTAACAGTTAAAATTGTTTCAACTGGGAGAAAAAATAATTCTTAATATGATATAGATCAAGATGCACCAACTGGAACACAATGGATGCACAGTTCTTACTGAGTTATTTAGTTTATTTCTATTTTACCAATTATAAGTTTGCATTACTAGAAGTTTTTGAGTGTAAAATATAAATTATAATGATACAGCTCAGGATCAGTCAATATAAGTCAGCTACTTTTAGGGGATAATGACTTGATCTATATGGATATCAGCTCATGTTATGTTAGATATAACATTGTTTTCTTCCCTCTTCATTTTTAAACTGTCTGGCTTGACAAAGTGTTGAGTAGCTTTTAGAGAAAAAAAAAAAAAAAAGAAAAACCCCCAAACCAATAAACCACCACCCCCCCAAAAAGTTAATAATCTTAAATCTTAACTTTTGTTGCTACTTAACAGCAAAGTCAACCAATACATATTTTTTCCCTATTTAAAATATTTGTCACTAAAACTATGCTCAACTAATCAGTGCAGAAGCAACATTATAAATGGGCATGTTTAGAAGTTTCATAACATATGTATTTTTGTGTACACAGTGGTGATTTATCTTTAAAATTTTACTATTAAATTAGAAAAAAACCCTAGCAGTGACAAATATGCAGTTTATATCAGCAGTGCAGTTTGCAAAACTGGAAAGCAATCTGTACATAACATAGGAAGGTTTTGATGAAAAATTTCTCATGTTTTTTTTTCCAAACACTTAAAGAGTGTTATTGCCAATGTATATAATTTTGACACCTGGTGGAAATCTTCAACAGTAATAGCTCTTAAGCTTTGCTTCCAATTTTAAACTGTTTTCATGAAGTAAGAACAATTTTTTTTCTGCCATTTTGTTCCTGCTTTCTAAGCAACAGGAGCCATAAAACATACCCTGAAATAATAAACAAGAAATAAGTATCCAGGAAAACAGTAAAGCTAGTGGAACAGTAGGACATAAACCTCAATATAATTATCAAGAAATTTGGAAAGTTTAGTGCAGTATGAAAAATACTTTCTATGCCTTTGCACGTTAAAAAAATAATCTGTAGCTGACATTTCAGTAACATTTTTGATCAAATGACATTTCTTATGCATTGTGTTGAGAAAATAAAAATTTCCCAACCCATGTACTGCAGCAGCTCAAAAGTTCAGGTATAATATAGACATTACCTATTCCTAAGGACTGAACACTTCAGCAAGGGAGTTAAAATCCGTATTAACCTTTCAAATAAATAGTATGAGGATAACCATTTCTTACAATTCATCTCTCTTGAGCCTGTTAACTTACCCTTACAGTATCTACCTGAAATACACATCTCCCTGAACAAGACAGCATGTATGCACTATACTTTAGACAGGATACAGAAACTTTAAAATACAGACACGATAAAATCTTGATCTATGTGTTTTAGTGCATTATAATTACATCCTGTATTTATTTTTTCAGCATATGTTGTCTAACATTAAGAATTAGTGCTTTTGCTTTTCTGCCTTGTGATGTGGGAAGTGTTGTCAACCTCACTCTCTGCCTGTTTATTGCACTAAGATGGAAAAATTGTATGAAGAGTTGAGAATTACCAACTACACTCCTCTTAGTTTGTGAACCCTGATATGAACTTAATAAGGACATGTAGGCATCCAAATATGAAAAAACACGTTTTGCATCATGTTCACTGGATTTGTTCCCAAAGGACACCACACAGAGGTAGCATGCTTGTTGTAATTTCAAAAGGCCCAGAAGCCTCACATTCTCCTCTCTGATGTAGGCTAGTATGTCTTTCCATTATGTTAAGTGTTTCCACCTGATTAATAGAGCTAGGATTTTCCCAAGAATGAAGGGCTGAGGTGACCCTATCTCTTCAATTAATGAAATTAATAAGCAGTCAAGCATATTGGCCTTCCCTAACATATAAGCTGTGCATTGTATGCACTTTTCTTATGAATTACCCATGGTGAAAACCAGATATAGATGAAAAAACAGGTTTGCTATATGGCTCATGGTATTTAAATAAATCTAGATTAACATAGGATGTTACCTCATTATTGCTTGAGCTAACTCTCAAAGTAAAGTTTTAAAAATTTTATCTATAACTTCAAAAGTTGATTTATTAAAGTATTCATAAACTTTATTTCTGTGGTTGCTTAGTGGAGTGTTCAATTGAACACATACAAAAACATCCCCATTATACAGTTCAATGGAGAGAGAACATATTATGCCTTCATTAATGCATGGTGCTAGAGCACAAAGCATACCAAACTCAGAAAGCTAGAGGTTAGTCTACTCCCCCTTAAGCATGCATTTGCAAAAACATCCATTTACTCTTTAAGAGACAAAGAAAAAAAACCATAAGAGCTGTGCTACTTATTTTTAGCTCAGGAAGGAGCTAATTTACCTTGTTACATTAAGATTTTGTTTTGAAAAGGCTAAAAACCCAAAGCTACTTAAAATTAAGTTTGTGCATATTCTTAAAATTGCTCCTTATTAAATGTTTCTGCATCAAGTGTGCACTGCAGTTTTATTTTATTGTCATGGCCTGATTTTCAAAATACCTAAGCCCCACACAGTTACAGGGCACAGGAGCTGCTGGCATTCAGCGTCTTTGAAAGTCAGGACACAGCTTAAGTGATTGTGCAGAACAGTTGATTTCCCTTGCAGTATAAGCCAAGTGTTCATTTATGCCCAATAGTAAGACCACAGAAGTTTCATCAAATCAATCAAAATAAACTTTTACAAGTCATAAAGGATTTCAAGGATAACACCAATCGACCAGGCCTGAGTTTCACAGCTGAAAGGACAATATTGCCCATTCTCATTGGTTAGTTCTGGAAGCCCTTTCCAGGATGATCTGATAAAAGAAAACACAAGTTGAGTATTGTTGTTAGATTATAAGTTGAAATTAAAGACGTTTCATTTTAAAATCTTTTGGAAGATTAACTCAATAGGAAACTGAAAAGCTTGACTAAAGGTCAGCTGTCCTACAAGCACAGTATAACCTCTAATAAGTGAGATCTAATTAATATTTTTTTCTGTCTGCAGCTGGGAATTGTAGTGGAAGTATCTCTTCTTCAAAGCAGACTCTGTGCTACTAAAAATAATTAAACTTACACAACTGGTGTGTCATGCTCCTGTTTCTCATTCTGGTAGTTTTGCGCTTGGAAAATGTTAACAATGGTATTCAAACTACACTTGAAATTGATTATAGTGCTAAAAAAGTGACAACGGCTGGAAAACAGCATGATTACATAAACCTTGTTTTCCTACCTAGGAACAAAAACCCCCCACAAACTATCACACTTACAAAAGTATAAGTAGAGCCTGTTGCTACATTACTTATTCATATTAATGAATTATTCATATTAATATTTGATACATTATTAATAATGTATCCAAACAGAGTAAAAGTACACTACTTTAATAAGACAGAAAAAGCAAAGGGTGTTACCAAACTGCAAGTTATTTCTGATACTACCAAACAAGAGATGTGGACACTATGTAAGGCAAAATGTTGCTTAACAAATCTCCTTCTTTATTCCTTGTGTGGTCAGACAAACTCTTCTGTCAGGAGTCCTACTGAATTACTCTTTGGGGTACAAATAAACACCTGTTTCATGTGCAGCAGAATAGATTATATGGATGAGATATCAAGAGCAAGGGGTTTTGTTTATTTTAGTTTGTCTCAAATCCTTAATAATTAAAAATGAAAGAGACAGCAAAAGAGGAAAAACAGTGTGCAGGTTTGGTGGTTTGGTTTGAGGGAAAACTCAAAATGCAAGTTCCTCTGTCTCCTCAGAAAATCAAGGTTATTAGTATGACGGCTTCAGAATCTTAATTTCCTCACTTAGAACACAATAAATCCTAACAATATTTTGCATCATTTTATCTGCTGAAATTTTAATCTATTATTACTAGCCCCTTAACTATTATGTTTTAAAGTTTGTTTTTAAATACTTTGATTTTTTTTCAAAAAACAACTCACTGACTTTTTTCCCAAAATTGATTTCTTGTATGAAATTAGATCCTAATGTTTACACAAGATTTATTTCACACAGTCTTCATACGGGTAAGTATTAGGAATTTTGCAATCTCTAAAAGGCACTAGATCTAACCTGTATTTGAAACTTGACTTGAGATCTGCAATTGCACATACAGCAGTCAACTTCCTATCTAGAACAGAGATCCTGTTTATACAGTAGATCTGTACTCCTACACGCAATTGGATGGTAGATACCACTAGCCTGGTATTTTGAATATTTGGAATCTGTGTTTGTTGTTATCTTACCTTTCAAGATGAACATAGTGGCGAGAAAGAACATTCTTAACCATAACTACAGTTTTTGCATATATGTCTGGACCAATCAACCTGGAGAAGTACAATTTGGCACGAAGAAAATACCCAATTGGCCACAGCCATTCCTAAGCAAAGAACGAAAAGAGATGATTATCAAAGCAGTTGGTTTGAAAACATGACAACATTTTTTCTAAAATTGAAGGAAGTAGCTCTTACAGGTCCTTGGTGATAATTAAAACCTTTGGCTACATTGTAGTTGTCATTATCAAGAGCATTATCATATACTCCACAGTACACCATATCACTGCAAGAAAGAAAAAATATATTATGCAAACAAAGCTTTAATTAAAAACAATACACAGAAAAGGAAAACAGAAATCAACCAAATAATTTGTCATTTACATTTATTGATGGTTAAGTTAGGGAGGTCTCCACCAGGTTCTGTACTTTCCATGACAGTGGAATTCCAGATAAAGTTTAAATTTGTAGGAAAATGGTACAGGTCTTGAAAGGAGTTAAGAGTCATAATTTTACCCTTTTACTCAAACTTTAGTGCTGTACACTGTATCAAACATAAGTATGTCCCAAGATGCAAATTCAGCATCTTTGGTATGATGCCAAATTTGACTTGTTTATTGTGAGGCATCCAAAACCCCCCAGCCACTGCCTATATAAAGAAATCAATTGCACGGACTACTAGAACAGCAAACCAATTGTTCTGGAAGTACCTCCTGCAGCTTTATTTCATAAGTATATATGAAGATTTCACACCATCACCACCACCCCTGCCCCACATCAAATAATTCCTACTGTTGTGTTTACTGTGTTAAGGAATCAACACCTGATCTTATCTCTACCGTACTTACTCTGGGTCTAAGGTTTTCATGCCTAATGGACCAAGAAGCTTTTCCTCTGCTATTTGCAGAGCTTTCCAAGCTCTCTCGGGTGTGAACAACTCAGGGGCCTAATAAAATAATAAAGATTTAATGAATAATCTCTGTGCATAAACACACATTAAGGCTGTGTATATAAATGCAGAAGACAACAAAAAGCCTGAGTTTTGTATTACTGAATCAACTTACAGAACCTGAAAGTCTGAGTAAGCAAGAAAACAGAAGGTATCCAGTGCTTTTTTCAATTTTGATTTTAAATACCCTTGCCAAGTATTATTACTGAAGGTCTTTACAAATCTAGCAAAGACAAAAAATCTATCCTTTTTAGCCAATTTGATGGGAAAAGCAGGCTCCAAATCCTAGCCATAAAAGACATTCTGAATACAGCAAGCACAGCAAATTGGCAAGTCCTGTCATGATATATTTTTAGGAGATAGTCCAAGATGGACCAATATTAAAAGCATGGGAAAAAAGCCACTTTCCAAAAGTTATTCCAAGCAATGTATGTTCCTGATAGAATGCCATGCAGATGGACATTAACATTTTCTTTATAACTGAACTAAGCTTGCATTTAAGTGCAAAGCTCTCCTCCCATTCCCCCCACACTTACCACAACCATTGCTATTGGAAAATTTGGCCTGAGTTGGTAATCACACCATGGACTTGAAGCTCCATAGCTGTCTTTATAAATTCCACGTTTGTGTACAAGATCTGGGTGTTTTTCATTAGGATCTGCTGGATTCTCAGAGACAAAGAACAGCCTTTCGAAATGTCCTTGAATTTTCCTGTCCCACTCATCATATGTGATAATCTCCTCCTTTCCTGCAAGATGTTACATACAGTTTTAATCTTCTGAAATCAGCCACAGTAGCAACAGCAGAAGCATGCTTCTTGAATTCCTGACACTTAATATAACAGGAGCAGACCTAGCACCACCTCTCTCAGTTTGTGATTCCCCATGTTTCGACCAATTGTGCAGATCACAGGAGGAACAGCTCACTGAATTTTAGTGAGACTAACTCAGTATCAGTCTTCATAGGGCACATATTCACTTGGGCTGGGTAAGCTTAGAGTAACTTTGTGATTAGAAGAGTATTCCCTCTAAAACATAAGAGACTTCCAATGATATTTACGTAAATATTCCCAAGAAGGAGTTTTCTGTGTTATGAATATTGGGGTGGGGAACAGAAAGAAAAAATAAAGACAAGTGTCCTGTGTCATTTTACTTCACATTCTTGTAAATGAATGATACAATCATCGAAATACACAGTAACCTTATCACTTATATCCATTTTGAGAAAAGGTATTCAGGCTCTGAAATCCCTTTGTAATCTGCAGAATAAACTATTTGAAATACTGAGAAGAAAATATCAACTTTTAATGAATTTTTGTAGTAACAAAATGATCTTAATCATACAAGATACTTTCCCAAGTTTTTCTCCTTTAACGCCTAAACCTTCTTCTGAGGGCTACATGGTCATTATTTCATTGTTTTAGTTATTTTTATACCCCAGTAATATAATTATGAGATGTGCCTGTTTTTACCATGTCTTTTTACAGTGACTCCACGGAATGGAAATATGTTTTTCCCAGATAAATCCATCAACCAGCGAACAGCCGACTTGCACAGGCCAACCATTTCCACAGCAGAGCCATCTCTAAAATAATAATGATAAAAACCCTCATTCATTACTTTAAGAAGGCTATCGAAGTTCAATGAGTAACTGAAAAATTTAGATTCATAATTTTCTTATTTAGACAATTTATTTTCCCTTATTTTTCCACTATTCCCCTATTTCTCAGTCAGGGAATGAACTTGATTGTAAACTGGTTAGCAAATACCTTTTTCTGTACAACAGCCTTATTTAAATTGGTATTATCATACCCAGCTAATTAGCACAAATGGAAGATAATTTTACACCAGTAATTAAGAACATGAAAAAAGGTTCAACCCCAAACAAAGTGGTCCTCTGATATTATAACCATGTTCAATACAGAGCTTCTCAACTGCACAGACACTTCTGTAACTTAGGTAATAGTTCTGCCATGAGAGATTACTCAAGTCAGAAGTGAGGTATTAAAATAAGCACTAAATGCACTTCTTAGACTTGCTTCTTTTTTCAAGTAATATTCACATAATTGATATATGCAAACATTTCATATTGTACCATACTCAGCTTTACTGTCTACGTGATGGAATTGTTCTCTCTCACATCACCAACTCAGCCTCTTTTGGAAAGTACCTCAACCTCTCTTGGCTCCCAACTAAAGTGCTCGACTTGTCAAGCAAGATAATGTTTTCCTCAATTCTCACCCATGGATGGGCAATTGATTTGAAACTGACACTGTACTAAATCCAAGCAAGGATGCCTGCAGCAGTTTGCTGGCACACAATAAAGAGCCTATTGTAAAATGCTTAATCTCAGCTCTAAAAATGTAGATGTTGTAAATACTTTTGAATTCAAACTAAGAAGTACTCAAACAACACAGTTATCAATATATAGCTCATAAGAGAAGTTTGAATAACAAAGTACTGCTAGTACAAGTACACAGTATTTCCTAAATTACATTTTACCACTTGAATTCAAAAGTCAACTCTTAGCATGGAGCTAAGGCTTCACCTGCCAAGAACACAGCTTTTTACTTCAAATCGGCAAAAGAAAAAAAAATTCATTAACATTTTATTAGGTAGAAACATTTAGAACATTTGAGAGATAACCTCTCAGATGTGTCAATAGAAGACACAGTGGTTCTGCAGAAGAATTTAAGTTAAAGAAATAAGTACAAAATCCTCTGCCTAAAGCCTGGATTTCATACCTTGGAGTAGCTGGAATTCCTTTATTGCGAGCTTTGTCGCTCTCTCCCATTTTATCCATCCAAGTGCCACAATTGAAGCGGTTCCCTCCAAAGACAAAGCCAGTTTCATGGTCAATGCCTGCAGTTACATTAAAACCTGGCAAGCAAGAATATCAGGTGTTAAGTCCATTTTTTAAATGAAACAAAACCCCAACTACCCTCCCCTAACCTCGATAAACAAAAAAACTTCCAACAAGAGAACAGAGTTAGGTTTCTGAAAGCAGCTGTAGTTTAAGTGAAATTTTAAAGATCGCTTGTACCAAAGCATATGAACAGTTGCTAACAATAAACTATTATTTAGGCACTTCAAAAGTATTACATGTCTAAAATGTAATATAGTTTTCATTACATTAAATATAATTTTATAATAAAAAATATGCTCAATAGAAAGAGGAAGAGGAAAAGGAAATACTAAATGTAATCATCAACTTCTGTATTGCATGTCAAATGTTCTATGTACGTTACCTTCATCTCTCATGTTTTGATCAATCTGAGGACCAGCATTCCTTTCTCGGAAATTTATGCCTTCCATATGTCGTTGCATTGCTTCCTGTATTACTTCATAAAGTGGCTGATCCTAGATCCATTGCGTATTTGGACGACATGTGAAAGGCAAGATGAAAAATGAGTAGAAAGCATTTCTTAAGCTTCTAGTTTATGGTATGATATTCAAAAAAATCCTCCCAAATCATCAAACATTTTTAAGTAGCATGCTTGGCAATGGCAATACGTTGTATACAACTTTTCATATAAACATTTTTTCAAGACAAAAAGCAACAAAAAGATTTAGAAGCTGATGGAATTTTTTTTCTTCCTTCCCCAACCCCTTGCAGTTGGTCTAATCAGGTGATGCAAGAAGTGCCTAAGATATGGAATTCTTGTGCTATAATCAAATTTCATAATGAACAATAGATAGCAACAGGTTCTTGTAGCTAGAAAAATTATATGCTTTCATTAAAAAATTATAGTTCTGTTAAATACTTAAATTAGAAGTGATCTTTACCATAGTGCCTGCAGGCTGAGGAGAAGAGTCATCTCTTGGGTACATCCTAGAAACAGGACACCTGAGAATGTCTAATCCATTTGGAACAATTTTACAGTAGTCCTGGATACACTGAAGCCACCACCACACAGCATCACGACAGTTGTATCTGGCATGTGTCCCCCCACCAAGCAGATTGGGAATGAGACCATGTCTTAAAGTCCCACCAAATGCTAAAATGATGTTTCTAGAACAAAAGAAAATCACAGTCTTGACTAAGTTGACTTCAAAGCCATTATTGCACCAAGTATCAAGTATAAAGCATACAGGGTTACATTAATAGCAAGGCAGGGCAAGAGGACAAACAGGATTTTAAAGACAGATGCCAAAAGTTTGCTGTTGAAAGCTACAAATTACTCCATTTAGCATGAACTTCTTTTACGATAAAAAGACCACCCGTTCCCTACAAATTCCTCAACATGAATACATTTAAATCAGTTTGTACAAAACATACATCATCTATTCATATGGAAAAGATAATTTGCTTTTTTATAGGCAGTGATATAGAGCCTAAATCCAAATCCCACTGAGGTCACAGGGAAGGTTTTTACTGACATTGTTTATGATTACCCTGGTATCCATTCTGATGGGTGGGGTGGAATGGGGACGGAGGGCAGGAGTAGATGGGAATTTCCTATTAAAATACAGAGAGGTGACAGCAACTGAGGTTATGAGACGTTTCATTTGAGAACCGTTGCGCATACCTTGCAGAAAACACGGATTCCAACTAGCTTTAAAAGGCAAAATAAATATACTAGTAGACTGCAGATCTCAGCATGAGAAAGCTAACAGCTGGCCAAATGTACAACAGCATAAATACATGCTAATTTACACCAACTCATTTTTATATTTCTATTATGTGTCAAGCTCCACTCAAATTAATATTAACCAAAATATCAAATTCATCTGGCTTATGTATGGCTTATTTGTCAGTTTAAACATTTATAGATGCTAGATTGTAACAATGCACAATTAGCTGATTTCTAGTATTAACAGAAATAATAGCAGTTACAAAAAAATCATGACAAACCTGCAATCATGCCTTTCTGATTAAAACAGTATTATTTTTTGCTACTTCAAATTTTTACATAAGGAATTCTGAAATTATTGCTGAGCAACAATGATGCAAGTACTAGTGAAACATCACTTTGTTCAAGGACAGTAGCACTGCAGGGGTTAAAACTACCTTATCTCTACAGAACATCAGCTTTGTATCAGTGCTAAGAAGGCGAAAGAGAATCATTTGAGTAGCATTTTTAATACCACTTAGAGAGAACTCCCAAATATGTCTAGTGCCATTAAAGTTTTATACTGCACATCAACTGTTTCTAACAACTTATGCATCAGCTCAGGCTTTGAGAGCATTGCTTTTTCCTAACTGCCTACAAAGCCAACAAGAACTAAGGCTCAGCCAGCCTTACCTTGCTTCTAGATAGCGCCCAGTAACTAACAGTAGACCTCTCAGTGCAATAAAAGTATCCCTTCCCCACGAACGAAAAATTCCAGAAGAAAAGTGAGGTAAACCTGAAAAGAAATGTCATTATTCATCTAATTAATTGATATAGCTGAAATCTCCGAGCACATGTATAAAATAACCAGAAGTAAAAACTATATCCTCATTTGTAACTTTTTCCTATATTAAGATATTTCAAATAAACAATCTCCTAGACTGAGTTCTTGAGAGAATTAAATATACCCTATACTAGAACAATATCTTCCAGAATTTCAAGATCACAGAAAAGCATTTCTCATATCTGTAACAGCAACATTTTCATTTTTATTAAATCATCTGGCAACTTAACCAAAAGCTAACTAAAAGAAACAGAAAGAAAACTAACAAAAAAGATCAGAACTATGACAAGATTGTAACACTTTGTTGGCAAGAGTTTATGTATGAGAGCTGTGGCATCTCAGCAGTATAAAGGGGATAAGACTGTTCTCAGACACCGTGAAGGACATTCTGTTTCTCTTTTCCAGCAGCTTACAGAACTGCATTTTACTGCAGACATTACATTTAGCTCTAAGAATGATTCTAACAGATAAGACATAATAATTACAACAGTAAGATCCATACTTTTCTTCCATTGTTTTCCTTTTATGGTCTATTAAAAAGAAATTCCATTTGGTAAAGTTTCAAACCAGCAGTCTCTTGTGCATGCTTAGTAGAACAACATTTCACTTCTACCACTTACTTTAACAAAGTATTTGCTAATTCTCAAATATGGCCTCCACATCTCTGCGAATTTACAGTACATGGCAGCAGCACTTGAGAATGATAATCTGTGTACAATTTAAAAATCTCAGGCACATCTACCAGTGAGTATGTGAAAGGAATATTTAAAACCAAACCCTTTAGTATAATTAATCTTTATGACCAATTTAAGGGAATACTGTGCCTCTGTGCTCCTAGGTAACACTAAAGCAGGCAAATGGAATGTTATTAAAATCCAGAAACTAAAAGCAATAAAGCTACACAAGAGAAAGAGTGATGGCAAGAAGAAGAAAAGCACTCCACTGAGAGAGATGTCACTGCATCTGTGGATGTTTAAAAGTTTCCATGGCTTCAGAAAAGGAATGAGCCAATTCAGAACCAAAATAAATTCATTCTAAGCCACAGAAGGTAATAGTTTGGACATAGGAAAATGCCCATAGGAAGACTGCCAGATGCTGGCAGAACATTTGGAGGTATAAATACTACTTGCTGACTGCTTTTATGCTCTTTCCTTTTGGAGACAGTTTCAAATCAGGAGTTCTTCTGGTCTGCTAATGGTTCTTTCTGAAAACTTGTAAACCATAATTTCACTCTTGTTACTCCATTACAATTAACTTCTTAAATTCACATTTATAAAAGATAAACTAAAACCCTTTATGATAAGTATACTCATCTCAAGCAAGTCTTCTGGAAAGGAAAACAACATTTTTTTGTAGATCTCTATATATAGTAACAACAAATTACATGGTAACAACAAAAAGTGAGTGAAATTGCTACATTTTATACATAGTTGCTGACATATGGCTCTCAAACACTATGCAGAAAATGTTAATATAGTTACTAAAAACAGTTTAACTATTTTGGAAGACTTTTTTTTTTTTTAAAGGTTGTTCTCACTTACCAGCTGCCAAGGAAACACAACATTGCTCTTTCTGGTTTGTAATCTCATTCAGCCTATAGGGAACATCAGGTAAGGATGGAGACAGATCTGGCAGAGAAGAGTATTTTCCTATCCCACATAACTGGATTGAACCCAAAGAAAGGTGTTTAACAAATGTTGATCCATTCTGCACAAAGCTGTAATTCAACATAATTAAATTAAAATACTTTTCATTCAACAATAGCAGTTTATAAAATGCACCCTTTTTCATTTACAGAAGGCTATGACAAGCATTACACATAAATGTAAAAAACTAGCAATGAATTAATACTAGCATTTTGCATTAACTAATTTTTTACATGAGATTTAATTTGTGACTCATTTTCCTAAAGTGGGTGCCCAGCATTAAAAGTAAAATCCTAATTGATTAATGCCAATGGGAGTGTTTATGACAAGTACTTCTAGAAAACAGTTAAAAAAAAAGTTGTTTTGGTTTAGTTAATGCTTATAGACAGACCTAAAACTTCAAAAATATGATTAAAAATATTTTACTATGAAAAAGTTTGTCAAAGCTAGTCAGTATTTCAAAAAATATTATTTTTACATATATATATAAAAACTGCAAATCAAAAAATCTGTTAACACATTGCCTGAAAAAATACAACCTACATTCCTGACTAGTTGATCTGCAAGCATTTTTTCATAAAATATATTACATTCCATTATTCCACAGCCATACCAAATTCTATTCCCATTAAAATCCCTGTTTTTACAAAACATTATCAACTTGTTCAGCATATTCATAGCTAGAATAAAGCCTCTATTAAATCAATCTCCCTGCCCTTTGCAAGAAACAAAGAAGCAGACACTGAAGATTAAACAGTTATTTCAAAAAGTAAGCAGAGTGCTCAGATAATGGGGAGTAATAATGGAGAAGTGTTGAACAAAGCATCAGCATCAAATACAATATGGTATTTTCTAACTTATGTGAACTTTAAGGAATCATTGCATTGGTACTAAAATTATAGCAAAAAAAAGAAAAAAAGCTTCCAAAGCCTGGCAAAAAGATGCTGGGTTAGGGTTTCCCCCTCCTACTGAACAATGCCAACAGTAGTTATAAATTGAAACCCTGGACAGGTGTCTGAACTCTCAGTCTTCCAACCTACAACTGTTAGAAAATGGATTTGATCATTCTCTCCCAATTTTACATTAGAGGAGTATGAAAATACTCAAATTACACTCTCCAGCAGATAAAACTTAAGAGGTTCAGATATATACAGATGCCTTTATAGCTCTTTTGTGCCAAGCATACCTGGACATCTGATGCCATCCCATATCCAGAAGCGTTGTGTAGGCACCCACTAATATGGCATCAAAGTAACATGGGATGAGGTAACGTGGAATTCTCTTCAGGTAGACAAACATGGCTTTCAACCACTGACCAACCTATTAAAATACAGTATAATTAGAACTTGATAACATCACAGTTCAAAGGCCAGTGTTTTCAGGATCCACATTGTTACAGTTTTTGTCACAGTTTTGGCACATGTAGTACACCCCAGTTATGCTGTACCCTTCCGCTCCAAAATTTCAGCTAAAAGACAGGAACCCTAAGAAGAGTAGTAGAGAAATATATGTATTGCATCTGTACTATGAAAAATAAATAGGCCAAAATATTAAGTATAGAAAGAGAAAAAAAATGAACTATCATGAAGTTGTGAGTAAAATTGACTAGCAAAGAGAAGTCACAACTCAAAAGGCATTACTATAATCCAAGCATGGGAAGGAAGTTTTGCATTGCTAAAAAGACAGGACTGAAGAGATGAAGCTTAAGACCAGGAATAAAAAATTATAAGAGCTAAATTATGAAGAACCACTAGTGAATACGACTGCAGGTCTGTGTCTTGGACTCAGGATTCTGGAGCTTCATAACCTTGTATTATTGCAAAACATTTGACATCTGGAAAGTATTTCTTTCCTTCTAGTCCTGCGAAATAACATTAGGACAACTTTCTAGTACGTCACTAAATATTTAAGCCTTGCAGATAAAGAATTTATGTGTCAAAATATTACACGATGAGACTATACTTCTAACCTGGATATGATGAAGGGAAAGTTACTTATGTGAACAGCAGAATTGCAAAGTTTATTTTCACATGACTTAAGTCTTTGAAACAGAACAAGACATTAGAAAAGAAGAACTCAAAAATACACAAAAAAAAGCAAGAGTCTTTGAAGAGCAGTAAACGTGAAAATTATCAGACTAACTTGCTTTCTAGAAAAGCTCTGTGTCAGGTCAGATTTGGCATTTGCTTCAGTACAACATTAGACTGTTTTAACCATTCTGCTTTGTATTACTAGACCTGACTTCAGGAATAAAATGAAGTAAGAATGCTAAAGCCTTTATTATTGTATTTGTTAGGTAAGTTACAAAAATCAGGTCTTCATCTTGTGAAATAAATAAAACAATTTCCATGCAGGAAAATAAACTATGACAAAATTGTAATGCATCTATAAAGGCACCTTGAATTGCAATAATTCCTGTCTTCCCAGTGCTTGGTTGACTATAACTGTACCATAGTCAGGTATGCCTTAGTAGTATTTAGGCATTCTCTTGAAAGTACTTTCTTAAACCCCACCCCCCNATATCAGTAATTTCATTTTTTATTTGAGGAAAAGTAAAACAGCAAGGGACCCCTGAAAGCCTTCATGCAAGAGCTAACACCACCTTCATGCCCTATCTATTTTTCACTTCCCTTTTGCAGTCTATTCTTAAATAGGATTGAAGGAAGGGAAGAAAAACATATTAATGCTTTAATCTACTAGAAAAAATTGCCTAGACAAGAAATATATTACAGACAGTCTGAATTTAAAAATATACCAGAAACTGAAAATGAAACAAACTAGTAATTTAAAACCTCAAAGTTACCAAATAAGTATTTTACTCACTTCTGCACAGGCTCCAGCACGTGAAATCAGACGATTACTGACATAATCAATCATCCAGTCTCCAGATCTTAAATTGTCACAAAATGGATGACCCAAATCATTTTTTGGTCTAATGTCTGCCATCACTGACATTAACCCTGAAGATACAAACCCAACTCTGTATTAAAAGACACACCATTATCACAAACAGCAATTACAATTCAGGAAGAAAAGGTACACAGCAATAGATGCTTTAACTGGATTACTTCTCTTAATCTGCATACCAAGTTAGGCTACAACTCAATTCTAGTTTCCTCAGCATAAATCCTAGAAACTTACAAAAATCATTGCAAATAATTAGCATGATGGAATTTTTATGTTTGATAAATGACAGACACTCCTTAGTAATTTCGTAATGCCTCAGGTTAGATTAATGCAACTTTTCACTGAAGGTATATTTGTTTTCTTTTTACTTTAAAAGTCAAGGCACTGGTGTTAAAACACATACTGGGATGCAGGATTAAGTTTCAGAGCATTGAGAGAGAGGGGGTTTGTTCTAGTATGAGATTTCCTGGGTACAACACCTATTAGTAGCATGGTCAAGCAGAAAAGAATTACCTTTTTTACCAAATAATGGCAGCAGCAATACAACAGCATTGTGATGTGATCTGGTTTGAGCAGCTCTCATTTACTTTTTTTACTTGACAGAAAAAAAAAAAAATGCTGAAACTATTACCTTGGAGGCCTGCATACTTTAGGGGTGACCAGTTTGGTATATTGTAACAGCCCCCACCATCTTCTTGTTCTTCTGCCTCACATCTATACAGCACTTGATTTAGGTCAGCCAAAGTTAGTTTAGATGCAATACTGAAAAAACAATGGAGAAAAAAAAAGAATAAAACCCCAAATAACATCAGTAGGGAAACAGGGAAAGGATTTCACAAACAATTTTAATTTCAGCCTTACATTAAAATAGTAAAATATATACAACTCTCTCAATACTTAATCTTGGAAATTAAGAGCCTGATTTTTCAGATGTTCCAAGATGTTCTCAGTGTTTATTTAGAAACACAGTATTAAGTACAAAACCCAAACAATCAAACCCCAACACTGAGAAGCAGTCCACGTTAGAAAGTCTAATTTAGGCAGCAATTACACAAACTGGGAAGATTTTTAGTATTAACCTCGCTGAGTATTATACATACAAGATCTGAGAGTCTTCATTGCACTCTGACAATTCAAACCCATCTGTACCATCACCACCAAAACCCAACAATCTCTCACTAGGTTTACATAGTATTTGCTCTCCTTGTAGCTCTCTTGGTTCTACATCAGAAACTTAAAGAATACTCACGAAGAAAACGGTGTTTTTAATAACGGTGCTGATTGATAATCAGGAAGACTTCCAGATTTAAAATGAGAGCTGAACTGGATCAAATGATTGCGGAGTATACCCACAGCCTCTTGTGCCTTTGGGTCCAGACTAACTCTGTAAATATGAATGCATTTCTTGTAGAAATACAGCACTTGGAAGAACTATTCTCCAGTCTCCTATCACTCTGTTTTGACTCACACAGCCATTTAGCAATTACAGTAACGTACCTGAATACTATCACACTTCCTGGCGTTAATCTTTCAAATTCTATTTCTTGAACAAATTCATTTGGCCCTTTTATGGCAGTTCCAGCTTGCTTTATGATTTTACTGTCTTTTATCTTAGAAAAGAAAACAAATTTGCAACTGAAATTCAGTGTCTTTTTTTTAATATAAAATATCACAAAAAAAATTACATCAGAACATGGGTGAAGGAGGCTAATTACCTGGATATGCTCTCTGAGTTCCATTGTGAAATTAGGCAATCCATTTATAAAATGTAGATCTTTTTTGTAAGGACTAGCACTCCTCTCAATAGTCCTAGCCTCAAGTACTACTTCATCTATTTTTCCTAAAAAAGTTAAATCATGTTGCAGTTCTTAAGATATTTGAAATGAAAAAAGGGATTGTTTTCAAATTATGAAGCAAAAACTTAAGCAAAACACCTGAATATTCAAGATACAAGTCTCTGTTGCACAGCAAAAGAAGAGAAAATATGGGAAAGTATTTTCAATATCCTATAAATATTAATTACACACTCATTTGCTGTATTGTATTTAAAATGACAATTTTTGTTATTTTTTAATAAATTAAACACAAAATCAGACAATGAGAGAATTACAACCAGTCTTACACTGGTCATCAGCTTTCTTAGTTTCCCTATTATCTTTTAGAAGGCCGTGCTATATTGATTTCCAAACTGCAGCTACAGATGGTTTATCTTTAAAGGGCAACAATTTATTATTAATAAACAAATCCTAATTTTCTCTATCCTTTAAGTAATTTACAGATAATAAGGTATACAAGTCTTGTAAATATCTTAAAATATAAAGTGACTGATCTTAAAACACGCACACACATGCACTCAAAGAACTAAGTATACTTAAAAAGCCAGTTTGGAAAGCTTCTCTTCAGAAACATGTCCAGGTAATGTTTAGACATCATTATACTTTGTTCTTTTTGAGTATAGTAAATACTCTGCATAATTAATTAATATTATGTATGTATTGCATACATATCTTTAAATTAACTTATTCAATACAGAGTTCTTATTAAGATGTATTTTCAAGCTACAAAATAGCTATATGTTTGAAAGCTGAATAAAAATGGTATCAACAAATAGGATAAAATTTTAGCCTTTTTCCTCAGTATAACAGAATAAATAGTAATTCCCCCAATGCTGTGCAATTAACCATCTCACTGTTAAATATTACTAGTTCACAAAAAAGACCATAAAAATCCCCCACACCCTCAAGGGGAGCTTGCAGCAGGAATATACTCAGTATGAATGTTTCTGATAACCCTAAGCACTGCAAGTCTGTTATTGGTTCTTTAACCACTTTTGGGACATATATGTTAGTACATATAAAAGGAGTGTTACATACTGAAAATTCTCATATGGATTTCATGCGCATGTGGCTTGAAGTTAAAAAGCATAAATAACCTGAATTTTTTGTACATGACAACAGCTCTTGGAAAGAAATCTGTTTACCTGGGATACACATTTCAGGTACTTCTTTACTGTAGAAACAAGTTTTAGGATCCCTGAAGGCAGTTCGACACACAGCCACAACAGACTGGTGTGTGTTAGGACAGTGTCTTGTCACTGCAACTATATCTTCATCAACTTGATCTACATACACCTAGAAAAGACACAACATTGCAACCATGCTCTCTCAGAGCACACAGGAGACGAAATCGCAGTGTTACCCTCACTTCTTGCCTGATTAAAGCCTTTAGCTCCCAGCTCCTGATGCAGCCTGTTTATGGCCAGCCTTCCTGCCAGAATTCCTGTTTGGAAATTAACTTCACCAGCAGCCAGATGTGCTGCTGTATTCCATTTTGGATAAAACCTCTCTTCAGATACTACAGAGATCTGTAAAAAAACAAATTTAAGCAAATATGAACTACTCTGGGAAATAAAAACTACCACACCTTGAGGTCTGAACTATAATAAATTCAATAATATATAATAAATTTCATATGAAGCTGGAAAATCTGAAGTAATGCCAGATAGTAAACTGCTTGGAATTTCAAATAAACATTAAAATACGTGTTCTAGGATGAGAATAAAAGGTATTTTTAAAGGCAACTTAGGAGTTGAACTGTAGACACATACCTGGTGTGGTACTAGTTCATCATAGCCCTTGGTACTTCCTGTAGCACAGCATGCCATGGAAACAATCATTGCACTAGGAAGAGCATCATATGCAGATCGGCGCTGCATTAAAAAATACATAGGTAATAAATAGTGAAACAAAGATAATTCAATCCTCTCAATTCAGCATGCAGAAGATATATTCAACTTAACAGAGGAAGTGCTAATCCCATGATCATAGTTTCCTCAGTTACAATACAATTATTGGAGAACATTTCTACAAATGAATGAAGTAAAGCAACTTCAAAAAAATCATCAAAACGAGCACTCCCTGCCCACTCTCTCTCATTCTTGCCTGTAGACAAGCTTAGGAGAACAGGTGAACAAGCAGAAACAGAACCACTTATAGAAGCTGGATGAAAGACTCAAAACAGCTTATTTAGTAACTTTATATACTTTTCCCCTTTAAAGACAAAATCTTGAATGTCAGAGGATATTATTACAAAATTTTTTTCTCTGCATGAAAACTTCAACTGAAATGCATTTTTTCTAAATATTGGTCAGGATATCCAGATTGCATCAAACCCTTCCACAGATCAGAAAGATCACTTCAGAAAACATTAAAGGTAAACTTTGTTTTTCTGTTTCGGTGCTCACCTGAATTGGACATTCATTATCATGTGTAATATCCATGAACAGTGCATGAGCAATAGCTGGCATCAAAGGCCTCAAACGTGGCTGAACGAAAGATCCGACAGGCTCGCCTCCAAACCGATACACCAACCTCCCCTCTTCGTGGCTATTGTAAGCAGTCATGGCCTCTGAAGAACAAAATACCTAAGTGTTTGCATAACAATAACTACCACAGAGGACAGCACACACAAAGATGTTAATGTGGCATTTAGAAGTTGTTATTTTGGTGTGTTCAACCATTAAAAAAAAAAAAAAAAAAAAATCAAACACATGTAGCTATATTCTCCAGTGTGGAAATAGCCTTGGAGTATTTACTATAATATATTAAGGAAGAGAAAGCTAAGGGAAAAAACAGACAAAAAAGCAGAGATCACACTTTCTCACAGGCTTTAAAAAACTCATGCAACAAAAATCAGACATGATGCAGGACTTACATAGCAGAACTGTGCTATAACTCCTTTTTCCTTCACTAGACTAAGACTGAAATATTTACCCATCTGTAAACTAACAAAGGAGGTCTTCTCTTATTTTATGGCTAGGACTGTATTTTTGCTAAGTATCAAAATAGTCACAATACAGAACCTATACTTCTGATTATACAGAGTATGAAATTCAAAGTGCATAATCCTGTAGAAAACTTTTTCTTGGAAAAGTCATGTCATCTATAATCTCTCGTTGGAAAGAGACCACACACGCAGCAAGCCTACCTCTTATTAAGGAGGTAATGCCCAGCCTATTCACAAAGATATTGTCCAGCTCCTCATTTCCTGTGAACAGTTCAGCCACTACATACAAATCGGCTCGCAATTTTCTAGCTGTGTCCAGCATGTACTGCAAAAAGCACAGCCAAAAAAGCCACAGAAAGGGGAAAGGTAGATACAAAAAAGGACAAGTTTCAAAGCTAGGCAGGGATTGGACAATAGGAAAATGCCATGCAGCAAAGATAAATAGAAAGCCAAAATTAAGGAACAAAACAAGTTATTACATACAAGAGGATACAAAAACATAAGCAAAACCAAGAATTAGCATACAACACAGGAGAAGTTAAATAGAACATGAAGAAGAAAAGGTAATTGCATAAGCAAAGAACATGAATATGTAAGAAAAATAAAAAAGCATATCAATGTTAGTTTCACATTTAAAACTCCAAACCATACACGACAATCCTACATAATTTTCAACTGCTTATTGTACCTCTAATCAGGCTGGTAATTCCCAGGCGGTTGACAAAAACATTGTCAATGTACTCACTGCCCGTGAAGAGTTCAGCTATCACATAAAGATTAGGTCTGACTGATCTGGCTGTTGCTAGCATCTCCTATAGATTATAATACATTTTTAATATAAGACATCCATTGTCAGCTATGTATATACAAACATTAACATGAATGTTAACCAAACATAAATGAGTCATTCATCTATGCAGCACATCAAAAATACAGATAGCATGTAAGTTTCATAAAAGCATGGTTATATTTTACAGATATTTTTTATGGATTGAATTCTAGGAAATTCTCTGTAGACTTTAAGCTAATTACAACTTTGTTTTGAAACAAAATCTTTGCTCAAAATACAAGAGCAAAGGTTGGGGCAAAGAGATGCCGATTGAATTAGGAAATCTGAGAAAGACTTCAGTTTAAGCCTTTGCAGTTACCATTCTAAAAATAGTAACACTAAACAAAAGAATAGCAGAAGTTTTGAAACGGCTGCATTTAGGAGCCACTTACAACTTGAGTGGGCAAGGCAAATCAACTTGTTTTAAAGAGAGTTCTTCATAGATTTAGGTCAGCTCTGTTACAAAGTTAAGACAGAGTGCTAACAAGCTTCGCTAAACCTATTCAAAGCTAATTTACTAGGCAAGGACAACTTCTGAATTTAGCCAGCTCCCTGGGAAACAAGAAGCATTAGTCTTAGCAATATACCTGCCAGACTAAACTTCTTGCAGGAGTTCTTTACCAGCTTTTAAATTCTGTGAAGTGAACCACTTCCTGTTTAATTTAGCAGCAGCAAATTATACATGGCAGGAAAATAAACCAGTCAGACTTTCAATCAAGTCTTGGCAATGACTCCAGTTCAAACTGACATACTGGATACTGGTAGCCATGGCACTAAGTCCACAGCTAAGTGAGGGAAAAGTTAGCCAGGCCCATTCACATCCACAGTATTTCAGCTAAAGCAGAGAAGTAAAAGATACAACAGCTACACCCCACTACTGTTTAATGTAGCTGAAACCATATCTAGACATCACCAGACAAGAAACCTTGCTTTTATGCTGTGAGGAAGATTCGTTCCCACCGAAACTCTGCCACAAGTCCTGCCCTGTTGCTGTAAAATCTGCAGGATCTATTTCACAGACAGGAAGCTGCTTTATAATAAACACGTTTAATTTTGCGTACCTCAGCTACATGAATAGGTGTTGAGTGACAGTTGTCCAGACGAACACCATGGAAATACTTGGCAGTGATTTCAGTGTATTTTTTCATATGTGCCCAGAGGTATGGGCAGTCTTCAGGTTTATTACCATAACGCAGTTTCACACTGTCTCCCCAACAAATGAGCTCTCTTCTCAAGTAAACATTTGAACCTGTAAGGGAAATAAATTCACTTTAGTGTATATATGTAATATAGAAAGTGCACCAAAATGAAAATCCAACATTTTCTTTTCTACTGCTGAAGAGCAGAAAAACACTGTAATGAACAGTAAAAATTCTAATAATAATTCTAAATAATGAAATAATTCTAAAAATCACAATATCAACTCAAAAATTTACATACACTACACTGATATAGTTTCACATTCTTCCATGGGAATATTTAGCTTCTATACTGATACTGAAACAATTCTTCAGACTGAAATAAAATTCCTTCTAATTCTTCAAAGTAGTATTAAAACTGTACTTCAGAAAAAGAAAAAAGCAAAAAAAAAAAAATCAAACAAATGAGCAAAATTAGTAGTTTTGTTTTTTATACTGGCCAAATTCAAAAAAGAATCTCACTGTGTTATCATAATCTGTCACAGCCACAATTTACAATTTTATCTTTTATTAACAGCAGACTGTGATGGATTTCCAAAGCCAGTAAGTAAATAGACAGGAATTGTAAATTACCACAAATTCCCAAAACATTCCCATAAACACAGCTAACCTTTTTCTTCACTAACAGCAGCACAGCCACATGGACAGAAAAATTGCGTTTCTTTGGATGTACACTGTGATTTTTTTCAAAGGATCATTTAGAGAACTGGCTGCATTTGTTTTGCAGTTCCTTTATTGTGCCTTTGTGTACCACATTTTCACAGTGTTCTCAGTTGAAATGATGTGTGGCATAAAACAAAGGCATAACACAAGTACAAAGCACTCAAAAACCTGTAGCTGAGTTACAAGAGGAACCTCAGTAATGGAAATTAAATATGCTAACTGAAGCCAGTGACTGAGAGAAAAAAAATCCAAAAAGTCTGCCTAGAAGAAAGAGCAGTAAGGTGAAGGCCACTGAACAAAAATACTCTTGAAACACGCTATCTCAATCCTTGGGAAGGAGAATAAAAGTAAATAAAATTTAGTGAAAGGGGTGTAGATTACTTTGCAGAAATTAAATATTTGTTTGCTAACTCCAGATCACTCCAGAGTATCATCAGATTAGCTTGTAGAGCAGACGCAAACTTTTAGATGGTTTTAATTAAAATTAAACTGGCCTTTGTTTCATTTAGTTTATCAAGTGAGTGGCTACTCTGAACACAAGCTTTTTTGGCTTTTATTACATATCAACACTGTCCCCAAAGGAGTTAGAATGCAGTATTTTAGTGCATGGTGATTTAATGCCCTATTTTACCTTCACAAGTAATCTGCATACTTAATTTGGATTAACTGGGTCATCTCTTGACTGCCTGTCTGCCACTCAGTGGACTTTTCAAGGATCCAGTTTTTGCTCACTAATGCAGTAAAATACTATTCACCTTTTCATTGCATTAGTTTTCCTGCCACACTGTCATTGTCTCATGGAAATGCCAACAAGCACTGGTGTTGGAACAAAGTACAAAGTAAGCAACAAAGACAATGACAAAAGTGGGGAGGCAGGACGTCCCCATTTCAGTGGCAGAAAGCTGGTAATTTCCCTCTCAAATCTTGTAAAACTGTACCTCAAATTCCAGTTCTTACAGTTCATCTGTATGCTGAATGGGAAATTAAAGAGCTATAAGCTTAGTATCTACTATTCTGCAGCTTCATAGGAATACATCTGGAAAAAAGACAGATTAAATAAAACCCTTTTTGCTTTGGCTAGAATATCAAATGGTTTGTAAGAATTCAAATTTCTTTTACAAACCCGGTTCTGCAAAGTTTCTAAGAGGATCATCTCCCATAACCCAGCCATTATGAGCCATAAAATAACAAGCTTTATCTGGCTGATGTATCATAGTTTCTTCTTCCTCCACAGTCAGCTCTTTGAATGGATATGTAAAATACCTATGGAACAGACAGGCAATTAAAAGAGAAAACAAAGAGACAAGCACCAAACACATATGATAACCTAAGCTGCAATTCATTGTCTTTGAAATTAAAATATCTGCTATGAACTGGCTTGTACATAATACAGATTAAAAAGAGAGCAACTTGCATAAATGATGGAGAGTTTTCTATTTTGAAGGAAGCTTTGAAGGAGCAAGAACAGATGTTGCCACTATCTTGGTGTCAGCTGGTAATGTAAGATTAAAGCCATAGCTCTTTAGATATGAGTGGCATCAAGTACATAAAACGTGAAAGGTGTAAACTTTCCTAGTTCCACTCCTCTTCCACCTACAACACAATTTGCACTATGTAAGGTTTTGATGTGCTCTGAGTATTGTCTCATGCTTTCTGGTCACATTTGCTAATGAAATAGTTATTGCTGTTGCTTAAAAAAAGCCCTGTCAATTCACTAAATGGCATCTGTCCACATGAAAGAAAACATATTTGTACATATAAATATATACTTTTATTCAACTTTGAACTTGGTTTCCCTGGATAGATTCTAATAGTTTCCAAACAAACAAGAAAACATGTATATACCTGGTAACCAAGGGATGCTTTCTACTGATAAGACCCAGCTTAGGACCATCACAAGCGATTCGTTCATAAACCACGGTCCCCACAAGACAATTGACAGCCTAGAAGTAATTACATTATGCATTATTGAAATGCCTGCATTATTTGCAATTTTAAAAAATTCAGCATTAAGATGCAGTAATTTCAACACCTGTTCTTGATGGTGACTAGTTTGTCTGTATTGCTCAGCATTTAGTTCCTCAATCCTCTTGCGAAACCAGTTACAACATTCTTCTATTGCAGCTGGTCCATTGCTTATCAGGAGGACATTAAAAGCAGAGAACAATTAGAAAAAATTTTAAAAATGTGCAGTATAAATTACTAAAAGGAATCAAAACTTAACTCATGTCTGAAAGCAATGTCTTTTTTTGGCTTCATAAATTTAGCTTCCCTTAGATTTTAACTTGCAATCAGTAACACGGTACCTGTGTGGCACGAACGTTGCCAGTGCTATATTCATGTCTACAGTACAGCCAAGCCGTCTGTAATCAGGGTCCTGAAGTATTTGAAGATGTTGGTTTGGATCGGATTTACTGCTCCTTTTGCCTGAGAACAAAATAGAAACAAGTACTCAAAGTAGAAACAGGAATTACATTTAACAGACATGCAATGTTTATAATCCTGGCATAACCAAGACGTGGGCAGATGAAGGCATTGAAGGGGTACAGAGTCTTTCAAGATTTTCCTAGCCCTCAAAGCATTCTTGTATGCTTAAATCAGCACCGTGGATGTCTGACATAGCAAAAAGTAGCATTATCTTGTTTTTCACCTAACTGTTAAGTTTACCTATGTCTCTTGAACCATAAATATATAATTCACATGCTTCAGCAACATAATATTCATTTACCTTGAGTTAGAAGGGTTTTAAATTGCTGCACAGCTTTGTTAATATCCACTTGGAAAAATTCCCATAGTTTAAGTCTTGGATATATATCTTCTTGAATTATTTTACGTAAACACTGCAAAAATAAAAATTGTGTTAGTTACTGAGGTTGTTTATTAATATAATTAAGAAAAGCTAAAAAAATGGGGAGTAAGGACTTATTTCACTAAATGTATCTGCAAAGTATACATCATTTTCTGTGCATTTCCACAACGCTAGAAATAGTAGAGGTTTATTCAGCTATTTATGCATTTTATTAGCTTATACTTAGTTCTCATTCACTTACATTCAAGTGCTGATCATTTTCAATTAAGGGTGGGACCCCTTTGGCAATATACTTTCCATCAGCCACCATACCAGTCAAATGCCACAGAGCTCTATCCAGGACCCAAGCTGGCTTCAGGTGAGGAGAATTTACAAGGTTATAGCCACATTCTGGATGCATTCTGAGCCATTCACTGTTAGTAGCTTATTGAAGAAAGGGGTGGGAGGGAAAAAACCAAACAAAAATGTAAATACATGAGTTGAACCCTCCATTGTATTTTGTAAACATCCTAACACCAAGGAGCTGAGGTACTATAGTACATATAGTTCATTCACGTTTCAACTGAAGTTTTCCATGTCAACAGAAAATAATATCTTATGCAGAAATGTTATTACTAATTGACTTTTTTTGGTCAAAAATACAGCTGCAGAGACTGCAGAAAAACTTTTCGTTTTAAAACATAAAAATATGCAATAGTACCACCAATTCTAAAACACTAAAAAAAAAAAAAATCTAATTTTTGTTGCAAGAAATACACCAAATACTGAACATAAGATACTCATATTCTTTGAGTGTTGAAAGCCAAACATACACCCCAAACTTGTATTATAAAGTCGTCTGTTTTTTAATATTCTTCATCCTGTCAGATGCCATACACAGCCAAAGAGTACACACACACCACCCAAAAAATAATTAATGCAAAATATAGTTAAATGGGCATTTAAGAAAGGATTAGCTGTGACACTTGAGTACATAAAAAGAAGCTGAGTTGTAGAAAGCAATGTCACTGAGTCTTAGACAGCAAGAAGAGTGCACTGTCTGGTGCATGCAAATGGAACACTAATTCAGGCCAAACAATACACTCTGTGTCTATTTGCCAAGCTTCCCCTGTAGCATCAACCAGCACCAGAAGATATGCTGAACATTAAAAATTAATTCAGAGAAGGTAAGGAGCCTTCACTAGAACACAGGAGTAGTATTCTAATATGGACAGCATGCATGCAGCAGTATGGGTAAATACATACATAGCACAGAATTTTGATTTTGGAAGTGTGACAATGAAGAAAAATCCAAGAGTTAATCTCTTTCCAATTTTGCAACACTGCTTAATTGAAAATAAATGTATATATTCTTCTGAATTAATATCTTGAACCAAAAAACTAAATTATAAAACAAAAACTAAAAAGAAAACCTCACAAAATGCCTAAGAACAAAAACCAAGCCTGCAGAAAAGCAGAGAAAAACAGAAGCAGTACTTCACACATGTGAAAATATATAACAAATTATTATATTAGAAATGTGAAGAGTCACTAATGTGTCCAGAATTATAGTAGAACAAATAACACTTAAAATCCCAAGTTTGCTTAGTTCAAAGAAGTTAAAACACAAATGTCAAAGGGAAAAAAAATCTACTAGCTCAGTCTATTGCGTGAACAGCTCTTCTGAGTACCATGTTACATTATATGTCAAGACATGGCAAAATTCCATCTTTATAAGGTCAAACCATTGGTGGAAATTACAATCCTTATGGTTTAAATAACACCTACAACTAAACCCACCATGTTTTAAAGTTATGTAAAGCAATATTAAGCTTCGGCTGTTACAGGTTGTTCTAGGCCAAATAGATTATTCCCTCCTGCTCTTTTCTTCTTTATACTTTACTACTTCTGAAAAGAGATTTCTTCTCCAAAAAGCAAAACCAGCTTGTTCTGTTCTTCTAACAAGAACTATAATTCACTACAAAGTACTTACATAAGTAAATACAACTAATTCTAAAAAGACAATACATAATTTAAATCTAAGGGGTTAGCATAAAAAAAAAAAAGTCAACAGGCTTCTGGTTAATTAATTCTGGTACAGAACAGAAGGATGTTTCCCAATCAGAAGGTAAGCTCCAGTGATTCACACTGGAACACCAAGAGAAACCTAACTCTGCAGAAGAAAAACCATCCAAAACATCACTGGTGATTACATTTGCTATAGCTAAGGACAAAATAAGTATAGTATAGAGTATGT
The DNA here is from genome assembly GCA_013397915.1 of Daphoenositta chrysoptera. Taxonomy (NCBI): domain Eukaryota; kingdom Metazoa; phylum Chordata; class Aves; order Passeriformes; genus Daphoenositta; species Daphoenositta chrysoptera. Next base: position 444,317 of record VZRO01002267.1, read on the forward strand.
GTTTAGTATAAAATAAGCATAGGAATATGGAAATACCAAGATAATGAATTACAGAAAACTTTCTAAAATTCATTATATTCTTCTTTGAAAAATTTGAAATTATTTTCGTAAGTGACTAACCCATTTTTACATAAATTAAACACAAGCCTAATATTTAGCTGTGATGCTCACAGCCCAAGATTTCTTTCTTTGATCCTTTATAAAGCTGGGGAAAGGTAGTGTTTAATATGACTAAATGCTTGAAATGAAGATTTACTCAAGTGCTGTATTACAATTATAGAATAGTAGCCTCTTGTGAAAGATAAGTTAATACATAATTTATTTCCCTTTCTTTTTACTACTTTATACGATTTATCACAGCCACTGAAAGCTCAGAAAAGAAAAAAACTCCAAATGTCTTTTTTCTGTCTCCTGGTGAAAAGCAAATGCCAGTGAACACATTTCTTATTTGAATATACCCAGTTAACAGAGAGGGTTTGCAAGTTTATCCGTGATACTCCTGTGAAGATGCCAAGGTGCAGCGACATTTAACATCAGTGCATAACTTCACTTTTAAAGTTGGGTCCATAGATGCTGCCTTTCATTAGAGCCTCACAGAGACATCCTGAGCTGATTCCCACTGCTCCCTGCTGTGCCCACAGTGGGGGCTCCACTCCAGAGTGAACTCCAAACACCTCAGCCTAATGCCTGATCCTGCAAGTGATGCTGCCTGACTCCCACAGGAGCAGAGGGGAAGCAATGCCATTTTTATACAATGGTCTTGACTAGAAAGCAGAAACTACCAACAGGTAGAACCACTGTAAGATGAGGGGTCATGACCTGTTAGAATTAACACTAAAAAATTTACTGAGACAACTTAAGCTTTTAATGCAGACATCCTACAGAATGAATAATGATGTGCAAGTATCCATAATCTGTTCAAAATAATTTTATCTCTTTTATATTCAAATGGGTCTCTGAAATGTGTTTTACAATTAAGTCACCCTAATGTGCAGGAATGACTTAATTTAACTACTGGAAATCACTGTTCAACTGAGGAAAAAAAAGTTACTTTCCATCTAATCAAGATTCAGACAAAGAACCCCAAAATGTTCCATATTTTCTTATTTCAAAGGCTCCCCTGAAAAGTTCCACAGGCATATAACATCAACATATCTTTCAGCTAAATTTATCATTTAACAAAGTTTGGAGACAGTTGTATGTCAAGAAGTTTGGATTAAAATCAACAAAGAGGGGGGAAACATTTAAGTTTAGAAGTCTTAAAGCAGGCAGTAAAGCCATTGAGGATACGTTGCTTAATGACCTAGGAACCACAATCATCTGAGTATTTCTATCCTACTAGAAGACACTTCTGAACATCCTTTTGCCATAGTACAACTGTTGAGTCATCCATCCCAATGAAGATTACTTTAACTCTGAATGTAACCTGAAAAAGTCCTTCAACAAGTGTTAGCCACATAAAATGACATTTTCCTTCTCAAATATACTCTAGTGTGTAATTATTATAGTTAGGCATTTCTGTCCATCAAAACACATTCTCCTTAGTAGCATGCAAATATATACTGTTAAAAAATCAGTGGATCTCAAGCATCTGTAAGAGAAACTGGACTTCCAGTTGACAAGTATAAGAAATTTTTTATCCAGAACTGGGAGGGTGTTTAAAATTCTAATTCCCTCAGACACAGAGCCAACAACTATAATTAGTAACTTTTCAACTAACAGACAGGGCAAGCAATGTGTTGCAGACTGATTGGATAGGAATGTTTGGCAGCAGTCAACATCAAAGAACTAAAGCAAATAAAGCTTGAAATTCACATATTATCTATGTTTAGGGTTTTTTGAGCCTCAAAAGACATCAACCTACATAACCAGTTGTTGTAGTTTCTGCTCTGCAAATGCTAATTATTATGATTTTTCAGATTACAGCATACAATAACTGCATTATAAACACAATCAAAGAAAACTCATTATCCAAATAGTTAGCAAAATTATAAATTATTAAGTACTATAATTTAAATTTCATCCAATCATACAGAAGAAAACCCATGGTCCCTCAGGCAATTAAGTAACACCTTTGATGTATTAACACATCTACTCGTAAAAAAAAGCCTGCCCCAAGCACAAAGATCTCTCTTCTTTCTTTCCCCACAGACTAAACTGTAACATTTGTACTAAACTGTAACATTTCCCCATTACTTAATCCTACCTTCGAGTCCTAACTCTGTTTATCATCTGCATGTTAGAGTCAAACTGGAGCAGTTACATTAAAGCAGCAACAAGCAAGTTTGAGAAGAAAGTACTCAGTTTGTGCTCATCAAACAATTCATAATACAGACTTCTGTTCAAATATTTGGGAACTGCACACCACAGATGAAAAAGACAGGCATATTATATAAATACAGATACACAGCTTATTGATTCTTTTTAAGAAGAACTCTATTCACTCTTTCAGTAACAACAGTAAGTTTTTTATACCTGTTACAGAGGCATACCAGTTATAATTGCAGGGAGTTGTCCTGGATTTGAGAGACTCAAAGCTGTTTAAAACAGCTACTAAAAAATGGGTTCAAGAGGGAGAAGCTAAGGGAAATAACGAAATATAATTATAGGACCAATCTGGTTATTAACAGCCAAAAGTCATACCAGTATGATTGTAGACTACATCCGTGATGCAAAGCATATTCCACTCATTTTTCATTTTCTCCACAAGAGCTCCTATATCACTCCAAGTGCACTTTTTATTATGGTTTGAAAAGTCAGGATTTACTTCTAACTGATCGGCCAATGAATAACATGATCTAGATAGTCCAAGCTTCTGCAGTGGCGTAAAATGAATCATGTTGTAACCTATGTAATAAGAAACCATTTATTTAATGAGAAAAAAAAAATCAGTCAAAGTTAATTTAAAGAAGCATAATAAGCTGCGCTTATAACATGTACTTAAAGCTAGTGTTTGAAATAAGCACTGTAAATTAATCTGAATCTTCCCCTTGAAATTCTATGACATAAGCTTTAAAAATCACCCTGTCAGTTCTATAAACTTTCAAGTCTATATGAAATCAAAACAATAAAATAAGTAGTTTCCCATATTAGGAAATCCCTGAATTTTTGCACCTCTGCCAATATTTTAATCAATTCACTGACTTAATCTGTTAACTAAATTGAATGTAGTAGAAAATACATAATCTACAAAGAATATATGAGTTGCTTATACTGAAGTGCTTCTGTGTAACTTTGGGTTTTGATCATAAAACAAAAACTTAGATCCTTAAATATGTGTATTAGCATTACCTGTTTCTTTTGCCACTTTAAGCCTGTCTTCCCATTCATGAAATGGTCCCAGACACTTAGCGAGGAACGTCTGGAGTGTAACACAGTCCAAAGGTAGTACATGATTATCAGCTCCAACATGCAAAATGGGATCCACAACTATGTAACCTCCACCACTTTTTTCATTCCTAGGAAAAAATTTTCATTGGTACAATTAACACCCATTGTACCAGTCAGTTTCAGAGAGAGAATTCAAATAGCACAGGTATTTCAGAAACACTAGCCCAGTATGGTGGCTGGAGGGAGAGGGGGAACAGGACTGCATGACACCTGAAGAAAATCTCTTAGGCATCATCTCTCTACTGGACTTAAAGAATACAACTGAGATACAGAACTTAAAACTCTAAAAAAGTGAGATACCTTTGCTATTTTCTGAGATGGAATACTGGTTCCTCCTTTTGGCACAAGGACAGAAACACAATGTACGACTACCCATCTACTACATATAGATCTCAATCTTAAGCACTATCCTTAGGAAGGCATCTGAGATAAATGTCCTAAGCCTGGAGAATTTAACCATCCATCTTTCATAAACTCAAAATACCAGACTACAATTATTACAGATAGTGGCATTCTCTTCTGTAGTTGTCCCACTAAAACATAGGAGGAAGTAAAGGATCCAAGTAAAGAATGCCAGAACCTCTGTGCTAGATAGAAAACAACCCTCAAAGTCAATGAAGAAAGTAAAAATTAATCACTGAGATACTCAGAATGCTGATAAATTTGAAAACATGTAAAAATAGATTGCTTCTCCAGCATTGACAGAAAGCTGATCAACTTGGTTTTGTATGTTTTCCAGAATATGTCTGCATGAGAAAGTATTAAATAACCACCAGTTACTGCTTTTCATTAGTGGATTTTGATTGCTCCCATGGTTGCAATTTGAAAAATGCATGGAAAAAATGTTTTCCTTCAGGTTAAGATGTAGACTAAGGGAGCAAACTGCATTTAACTGTAGGTATACAAATTTCACTTACCCAAGACTAAAATAGTACTGGTATGACCCAGAAATTTGGAGATCCAACTTGCAGTATTTGTCAGAGTCATCTTCTTTTCCTGTGGGATTGTGCCATGATAGTGTCCTGAACTTGTGGCGGTCAAAGACTTCTCCAGAAGCTGGATAATTTGTGTACACAGTAACGGGCTTGCCCTGAAGAGTTGGGCCCAATCGGAACTGTAGCTCAAAACCTCAAGAAAAAAAGAAAAAGAAAAAAGATAAAATCACTTGATCAGGAGGACTAGATATTTCTAGTCTCTTATTACAATTCCTAATTTGCTACTATGTTAATAAGAAAGTACACCTTCATATCTGTCAAGAATTTCAGCAGAATGATATATTTCTACAGCATAGAATATCCTGAGCTGGAAGGCACTCACAAGGACCACTCAAGTCCAATTCCTGACCCTGCACAGGACTCAGGAATCACACCATGTGCCTGAAAGTGTGGTCCAAATGCTTTTTGAACTCTGTCAGGCTTGGTGCTGTGACCACTTCCCTGGGGCACCTGTGCCAGTGCCCAACCACCCTCTGGGTAAAGAACCTTTTCCTGATATCCAGCCTAAACCTCCCCTGACACAGCTCCATGCCGTTCCCTCGGGTCCTGTCACTGTCACCACAGAGAAGAGATCAGTGCCTGCCCCTCAGGAGGAAGTTGCAGACTGCAATGAGCTCTCCCCTCAGTCTCCTCTCCTCCAGGCTGAACAGACCAAGTGACCTCGGCCACTCCTCAGACAGCTTCCCCTCAAGGCCCTTCACCATCTTCACTGCTCTTCTCTGGACACTCTCTAATAATAGGTTTAAACCTTTCTTATATTGTGGCACTCAAAACTGCATCATCTCTCCCTACCTTCCTAACATTGTTCTTTGCATACTTTATATATAACCTTTTTCCTTTACTTACATGGCACTATTCATCTTCTTTCCAATTTGTTTCTCTTTGCTATATAGAAAGTTTTAAAAAGAAAATATAGCAAAACACCACGATCATCAGGCTACATTCAATTTTATGTAGATTTTGGATTATGTAGTCTTTAAGTACTTAGGTTTACCAAGTCTATGTAATAGGCTGACCCATGAAAACGTCTGAAAAAAATTAGCAACACATTTAAAACCAGAAAATATTTCAAATACCTTTATTATCCATTGAGGGTTCACTAAACAATTTAAATCCTTATGCTTTTTAAACAATTGAAATCCTTATGCTTTTAACTGAAAAATTATATATAAGTGTGTGTGATCTACAATATATGAATTGTTAAACTTCCAGAGAGCTCAGCAAACTAAAGGGAGTCTTGTATTATGTGCTGCAGGTCACACACACATACAAAGAGGCCTAAGTTTAAGCTTAAGATATCTGTGATCGTGAGAAAAACTAAGTTAAAAAATTAGAAACTAAAAGCATATGTAGTCTACTAACTTAGACATAAAAAATTCTATTTAGTCAAGAGGCTTTAAAATAGGTTTCCACTTGCAGTATGAGGGTCACCATCACAAGTGGCTAATTACAGGGTTCTTTCAAGTGAGAGAAACAGATGTAAGCTCTTACACAGTAACTTTTAATACATTACATGCCAGTCATGTATTTAAGTTCAGTAAACCACCTACTAGCCCTAGGAGTCAACAAAATTGGGAGTAAAAGAAACCTGAGTACTTGCAAAAAAGGAGAAAATTATTAGTACATAGATAATGAATGATAGTGTAAAAAATTCTGGATACCAAGTTCCAATATCTTAAGTTGAAAAAAACCACTTGCTTATTAAGTAGACTCATGGGGACTCTAATAACAGAATTCAATGTCTGAATACATTTAAATATAAGTGTTATCAAACTTTGTGTTTCTCTTATTAACAAAATCACCACTGTACCAAAACCCACGAGGCAAAGCAGTTGTTTTCAGATCTGAATGTCTGTCAGGTAAAATGAATCTCATTTGAACACAATATGTATACAAATAAAACCACTTTTGGAAGGTTAAGTACACTCTCTTCAGTACTGGCCTGACATTTTGTTACAGGGATTACTAAAATTAGAGCACAGGGATATATGTCATTGATATCTTATTTCCTGTAAGAGTTATACTGACATCAGGAATGCTGTGCTCAAAATTAGCTATGCCCTCTCAGAGACTGCTACCAGCAGGAGTACTTTGAATGTCTGACAGCCATGCACTTCTGCTTCCCTCCTTGCAAGAAAATTGACACAACTGGATGGATAAACTGAAAATGGAAGTTAGGATCAACTCTGCACTTCTTCACTACTGACATTTCCTTACATTAGGCTGGTCAGAAAATTTTGAAATCAATCAGTTGAAGAGAATTTTTATTCTCAAGAACCAAAATCTTGCTCCTCTACTAAACCACTTGGATATTAGGTTCCTAGATTAGTAACACACAGTAACAAACCCCAAAAAAACTCGTAATAAAAATTGTTGCACTGTTAAAAATGTTTTTTAAAGACAGGGGTTTTAGTTTTACAGTCTAAATGTGCTTTCAAGCATAACAGTGGACCAATTAGTGGATGGTTTTTGTTTGGTTTGTTTTTTTTTTTTTTTCCAAATAGACTTAAAAACACTTTCAGGGAGAAATAATATCAAGTTCTTAGACGTATGCAGCAGGACACATAGCTCTGATAGTATAACAAATCTGATAACAAGATTTAGGAGTCACTAAAGAGCTTATATTCTGAAACACTACCTCAAACCTGCAGACTTTGCAAAATGCTAGTACTACTGATAGATTTCAAAATTATAATATTGAAACATGGGGTGCTGCATAAGAAGATAAGCACTGGAGACCTTGACTTATGAGGACTTTTGCAGGTCACTGAAGTACAGGCTATAAAAGGAGAAGGACAAGGCCTGTCTAAAAAATGCTTTGCGCTTCAGTCCCATGAAGAATGACGGCTCTTGGCCAATTTGCTCTTCGTTTCTCAAGAGTTTAACGAGTCAGATTAAACAGTGTGCAGAGCCCATAGAGTTCTGCGGTGGAAGCAAGTCAAAACAAAACAAACAAACCAAGCCACAACCAAACCCAAACCAACAACACTCCCCCACACACCCCCAAAACCCCACTTCAGGCTGAGCTCCCTTTCCAGTGCCATCCAAAGACGATGGTCCCGGCCATTTCCCTCTCACCCGGCCCGGCACCCGGACCTACCCTGCTCCAGCCTGAAGAGAGTCTTGTCCAGCTTCTCCATCTCGCCGAGGTGCAGCAGCCGCGTCTCCTTACCGCCCGGCATGGCTGCGGCCGCCCGTCCGGCGCTGCCGCCGCGCCGCGGCTCTCGGTGCGGGGAGGGAGAGGCGAGCCCTGCCGTGAGGGAACACAGACAAAACCCTGCGGGTCAGAGGAGACCCCCGGCAGGACGCGGCCGCTCAGGAGCGCCTCACGCCGCCGGCCGCGCTTACATGTTCCCCGGTCCCGGGGGAGCGCGGAGAGACAGAACTGCAGGGCAGGGCGGAGGTGAGACGGGTACGAGACGAGCTGTCAGGCAGCGCCCAGCCCTGCCCTGGCCGGAGACCGCCGCCGGCAGCACCCCAGAGCAGCTCCCGTCCCACAGCGCGGCCCGGCCCGCAGCCAGCGCCACGGGGGTGCCCCCGGGGAGGGGGAGCCTGACACCTGTCACTCTTCGCGCCCGCCCCGGCGCTGCCGGAGCGCCCCGCCAGGCCCCTCACGGCCGCCCCG